>CAWUFW010015070.1:0-7500 GCA_963921515.1 Calotriton arnoldi
ACTATCTACTGGCGACTGTCAGTAAGTAATACAAATACATACATATATATACAAATACATATATATACATATATATACAAATACATATATATATACACATATATACACATATATACACATACATACATATATATACACACATACACACATATATACACATATATACACATACATACACATATGCACAAGTTACTAACTTGTGTAACGATATATCTGTAAGAGACAGTAGTTAGTGACAGATTCCTTACCTTAGAATATCCCCAGGCGTCAGGCTGGATCCGGAAAGTTTTTGCGTAGCAGTACCCTTGCGCGTCGGTAGGCGGCGTCGTGCGGCTCCGCGTCCGTCGGCGGCGTCGTGATCGCCGGGATGACGTCGCGGGCAGTACTTAGACGCCGCCCCTGCGCGCTGACGTCAGTTCTGTACACGACTTTCCACGCCAGGAACGCAGAGCCATGCAAGAAGCTGACATAAGTGTCTGAAAAATACTAGGGCCCTGAAAGGGATGTCCTTAACCCTAGAAATCAGTTCGCAGAACGGGGAGGATGGGTGGGGCGGTAAAGAATCTGTCACTAACTACTGTCTCTTACAGATATATCGTTACACAAGTTAGTAACTTGTGCATCTGAAAGAGACACGTTAGTGACAGATTCCTTACCTTAGAATAGATACCCCAGCAATACCAACCCCGGTGGTGGGTCTGCGAACAAAGATCAGACAAGGAAGTCCCGGAGGACAGAACGGCCAAAGAAGCCGTCCCTCCAGACCTGACTGTCAAGGCAGTAATGCTTGGTAAACGTGTGCAGCGAGGCCCACGTAGCTGCCTGACAGATATCCTGCAGCGGAACACCGCGGCCTAAAGCCGTGGTAGCAGCCGTTGCCCTGGTGGAATGGGCACGCAGCCCAACAGGAGGCTCCTTCTTAGCCAAAGAATAGCAGGCTTTGATACACAAGGTTACCCAGCGGGAGATGGTTCTCTTGTGCACCGCCCGACCTTTTTTGGCGCCCACGTAGCCAACAAAGAGCTGGTCATCCACCCGGAAGTGTTGTGTGCGGTTGATATAAAAGGAAAGCGCACGTTTTGGGTCCAGACGGTGGAGCCTCTCTTCCTCTCTGGAAGGATGCGGAGGCGGAAAGAAGGTGGGCAAAGTGATGGTCTGCCCAATGTGGAAGGCAGTAACCACCTTTGGCAAGAAGGACGGACGCGTCCTAAGAACAACCTTGTCTGGATGGACAGACAGAAAGGGAGGTTTGCATGATGGCCACCAGAAAGGCTGTCTTCAGAGTCAGAAGACGAAGAGGACAGTTATGTAGAGGCTCAAAGGGAGCGCACATAAGAAAGGTAAGAACCAAGTTCAAGTCCCACTGAGGCATCACAAACGGAACAGGAGGGAAGAGGTGTGTAATGCCTTTAAGGAATCTGTTAACAACAGGGGACTTGAAAAGTGAGGGCTGATCAGGAAGCCTGAGGAAGGCCGAAAAGGCACAAAGATAGCCCTTGATGGTACCCAGGGCAGTACCCTGTTGGGCCAGTGAAAGAAGGAACAGAAGAACCTCAGAAAGAGGGGCAGAGAGAGGATTCACAGCCTTTGCTGTGCACCATGCCACAAACTTGTTCCACCTGCAGGCGTATACCACCTTAGTGGAGGGACGCCTGGCTGCCAGAATCACATCACAAACTTCGGGAGGCAAGTCGAAAGGAATCAACTGCCGCCGCTCAATCTCCACGCAAGCAGGTGGAGGCTGGACAGGTTCGGGTGGAGGACCGTCCCCTGCTGCTGCGACAGAAGATCCTCCCGAAGAGGCAGACGGATCGGGGATCGACGCTCATACTGAGTAGCTCGGGATACCAAACTCTTCGAGCCCAGTCCGGAGCCACAAGGATGACTTGGGCCCGGTCGCGCCGAATCTTCTTCAACACTCTGGGTAGAAGTGGTATAGGCGGAAAGGCGTACAACAGACCGCAACTCCACTCGCGACGAAAAGCGTCGCCGAGCGAGTGCCGCCTTGGAAATTCCAACGCGCAGAACTGATGACATTGCGCGTTCTCTTCGGTGGCGAATAGATCTAACTAAGGCTCTCCCCACTGCAGAAAGAGACCTTGCGCCACTTCCGAGTGAAGACGCCATTCGTGATCCATCATGCACCTGCGGCTGAGTTCGTCCGCCCTGGCGTTCAGGGAGCCTGCCAGGTGTTGAACCATCAGGAACATGCCCTGATGTTCCAGCCATTTCCAGAGGCGCAGAGCCTCCTGACAGAGGGTCCACGACCCCATCCCGCCTTGTTTGTTGCAGTACCACATGGCGGTGGTGTTGTCTGTGAACACCTGCACTACCTTCCCTTTGACAGAGGGAAGGAAAGCCTTGAGTGCAAGTCGGATCGCCCGGAGCTCCAGAAGGTTGATATGGAGCCGGGACTCCGCCGGAGACCAGAGGCCTCTGATCTCCGCCTCTCCCATGTGACCGCCCCATCCCAGAAGGGACGCGTCCGTCACAACTGTGTGCTCTGGCTGGGGAAGGGAGAGGGATCTGCTTATGACCCATTGCCGGTTCGAGAGCCACCACTGCAACTGTTTTGCAGCCCCCTCCGAGATCTGGACGTGATCGGACAGGTTGCCCTGGTGCTGCGCCCACTGGAACTTCAGGTCCCGCTGCAGAGCCCGCATATGCCATCTGGCATGATTGACCAGCAGGATGCAGGAGGCCATGAGGCCCAGCAGCCTCAGGGTCATCCGTACCGAAACCCAGGATAAAGGCTGAAAGATTGGAATCCTAGCCTGAATATCCCGGACTCGCCGTTTGGGAGGATAGGCCCGAAACTGCGTCGTGTCCAGAACTGCTCCGATGAAAAGGAGCTGTGGAGAAGGAATCAGATGCGACTTCGGCACATTGATGGAGAACCCCAGCGAGTGCAGGAGTTCGGCCGTAGTCTGGAGGTGGGAGACGACTGCCTGGGACGAGCCCGCCTTCAGCAGCCAGTCGTCGAGGTAGGGGAAGACTGGAACCCCTGCCCGGCGCAGATGAGCTGCGACCACCGCCATCACTTTCGTGAACACCCGAGGGGCACTTGTAAGGCCAAAGGGGAGCACGGTGAACTGAAAATGCTCGAGGCCTACCGTGAACCGTAGGTAACGCCGGTGGGCCGGCAGGACGGGGATGTGGAAATAAGCGTCCTGCAAGTCCAACGCTACCAACCAGTCTCCAGGGTCGAGGGCAGTCAAGACCTGAGCTAGGGTGAGCATCTTGAACTTCTCCTTCCGGAGGAAGTGATTGACGTTCCGGAGGTCCAAGATAGGACGCATGTCCTCCTTGTCCTTTTTGGGCACCAGAAAGTAGTGGGAGTAGCAACCATGTCCTACTTCTGGGGTCGGAACATGCTCGATGGCCCTCTTGGCCAAGAGGGCCGTGAATTCCTTCTGCAGAAGCACCAAGTGATCCCCTGACATGCGGTGGAATTGAGGTGGCATGGCTGGGGGGTGGTCTCGAAGGGGAGGGAGTAGCCCCTTCGGACAATGTCCAAGACCCACCTGTCCGAGGTGATGGGACGCCAGTGGTGAAGGTGATGGCGGACCCTGCCCTCTACTGGCGTGCTGTGCACCTGAAAGGAGGGACTAGGAGGGCTTGGAGGCCGCGGACGGGTTGGAGGTGGTGGCCTGACCCGCACGCTGGTTGCCCGAACCGCCACAGCGGTATCCACGCCCTCGGCCACGCGAAGACGCTTGCTGCGCGGGCCGGTGGCTGGGCAGCTGACGTGACTGGGTGCCCCTTCCGTGGCCACGAAAGGGGCGAAAAGCAGAGGTTAGCGGAGGGCGTACAACAGAAAGGCCCAGGGACTTGGCAGTAGCCCGTGAGTCCTTAAAACGCTCCAGCGCATGGTCTGCCTTTGAACCAAAAAGACCGACTCCATCAAAGGGCATGTCCATGAGTGTATTCTGGACATCACCCGAGAAACCAGTTGTTCTCAGCCAGGCGTGGCGACGTAGCGCCACCGTCGTCGTAAGCGATCTGCCCAGCGAGTCGGCGGTATCAAGGCCACAACGTATGGTGTATTTAGTCGCATCTCGCCCTTCCGCAATGGCGCGGGTAAGCAGTGTCTGGACCTCCTCAGAACACTGCGGCAAAACAGCCGCCACCGAATCCCACAGGTAGTGGGTATATCGGCCCAAAAGGCAAGCGGTGTTGACGTACCGTAAGCCTGCACTGGAGGAAGAAAAAGCCTTCTTCCCAAATTGGTCCAGGCGTTTGGATTCCCTATCTGGAGGGGCGGTAGGGAAGGCGGTTTGGGAGGCAGAGGCTTGGACAACCAAGCTCTCGGGGGTGGGATGTTGGGAGAGAAACAAGGGGTCACCCGGAGCAGGGCGATGGCGTCGGGCCACGTTCCTATCCACAGGAGCCCCTGTGGTGGGCTTGGACCAGGCACCCAAAAGAACGTCAGTGAGTGCATCATTAAACGGCAGCACAGTCTCCGAGGAGGAAGCTGCCGGCTGAAGCACTTCCGTCAGGAGATTAGTCCTGACAGCCACAGTAGGCAATTGGAGATGTAAGGCTCCAGCTGCTCTACGCAACACCGTTGCAAAATTAGCTCCCTCCTCCGTAGCCACGGGAGGAGACAGCATGCCAGTGTCAGGGGAGGTGTCTCAGACCACTGGCATCCCCAAGTTCCTCAGCCCAGTCCTGATCATACTCACACTGTTGTGTGAGAGGGTCTTCAGACCCCTCCCAGCTCTCTTGGTCCTCCTCAGGTTCAAAATATGGAGGAGGAGGGACATTTGGGATCCAAGGTCTCATCAGCGCCGGAGCCGGCGTCGAGCGACGTCGGTCCGGCTCCAAGTCCGGAGCCGGAGAGAGTCGGGGACCGACGCCGTCCGGAGCCCCGGACGGCGTCAGGAACGGCACCGGGGACATTGGCGGAGGCGGAGGCGTGGATAGGTCAACCGGCGTCGATGGGGGTTGCGGTACCACCGGAGCCGGGATCGAGGCCGGGGCCGGAGCCGAGGCCGGGATGAAGGCTGGTGGGACAGACGGCGCCGGGACCGGAGTCGACTGCGACGCCGGAGCAACCCAATCAGGGCCCGCGGAGGGACCTTGAGGCCCGAAGAGGCGGGCCATGGCCGACAGGAATTCCTGTATTTCGGCCGGAGTCGCCCCCGAACCCGGAAAGGACGGGTAATGCGGGGGCAGCTCCATAGGCATGTCCGGGGCCGCGGGGACAATGCCGACTGGGGCCTCAGCCGAGTCGCGAGACCGGCGAGGCGAAGTCTTAGAGCGATGACGCTTCTTAGACTTTTTGTGCTTCGACTTACCCGAGGAGCGCGAAGACTTGGACTCCCTCCAAATCACCATCAACAGCCCAACGCGTTTCAAACACAGAGTGTCCTTGTTCACGGGCACAGGAAAAAAGAGCGAAGGCAAAGCAATCATGAGGAACACCTGTTGATGTGAACACAAGTCCCGCCCCAGTGGGCGTGTGCAACTTTGCATGCTTGTACTTGTAGTTCCTCATAGTTTACCCAGGTGGGTGCCGCCATGCCCCTGAAATTATTCCACATCTTACCCAAGTGGGTTGATAGGAGCCCAAGAGACTGCAAACACTGCTAATTCATTGTCCAAACAACACGGACCCTCCCGTTCCAATAGCGCATAGTCAATCTATGCGCCGGATCCGCACAGATAGCAGGGGCGTCTTCGCGGCCGAGCAAGCCGCTAAAATCCAAACAGTTAGGTTGCCCCAAGAGAAGACGCCGCTCACGGGAGGTTGAAAAACCTTTAATTGAGGACTGCAGTGTAGTAGTTTCTCCCTCCAAATCACCATCAACAGCCCAACGCGTTTCAAACACAGAGTGTCCTTGTTCACGGGCACAGGAAAAAAGAGCAAAGGCAAAGCAATCATGAGGAACACCTGTTCATGTGAACACAAGTCCCGCCCCAGTGGGCGTGTGCAACTTTGCATGCTTGTACTTGTAGTTCCTCATAGTTCACCCAGGTGGGTGCCGCCATGCCCCTGAAATTATTCCACATCTTACCCAAGTGGGTTGATAGGAGCCCAAGAGACTGCAAACACTGTTAATTCATTGTCCAAACAACACGGACCCTCCCGTTCCAATAGCGCATAGTCAATCTATGCACCGGATCCGCACCGATAGCAGGGGGCGTCTTCGCGGCCGAGCAAGCCGCTAAAATCCAAACAGTTAGGTTGCCCCAAGAGAAGACGCCGCTCACGGGAGGTTGAAAAACCTTTAATTGAGGACTGCAGTGTAGTAGTTTCTCCCTCCAAATCACCATCAACAGCCCAACGCGTTTCAAACACAGAGTGTCCTTGTTCACGGGCACAGGAAAAAAGAGCGAAGGCAAAGCAATCATGAGGAACACCTGTTGATGTGAACACAAGTCCCGCCCCAATGGGCGTGTGCAACTTTGCGTACTTGTAGTTCCTCATAGTTTACCCAGGTGGGTGCCGCCATGCCCCTGAAATTATTCCACATCTTACCCAAGTGGGTTGATAGGAGCCCAAGAGACTGCAAACACTGTTAATTCATTGTCCAAACAACACGGACCCTCCCGTTTCAATCTATGCGCCGGATCCGCACTTGTGGTATGTGAGCGGCTGACCCAGTCGCGGAAGGAGCCCCTCTGCTGTTGTGGACTCGTGGTGACTTTACTTTGATGTCATCATGAAACGAGAGGTAGAGCCTATTGGGACACATGAATGAAGCAAGGCATCACAATCACCGTGGTCTTTTTACCCACTTGGTATTTTAAAAGGCATGAACTTTTGACTCTGGCACAACTCACAGGAGGAATACAACTACCTGGACCAGAATGCAGCAGTAGCGGCCACGCCTACTAAGGCGGTCCAGTTGTTATAATTAGCAGCATGTGTGCAGAGATTCATTGCAGCGCCGACACGCCAATGATTAAGAGGACACTCGAAACGCGTCTGGCGAAGGCGCTATGGATTTAAAAAAGCACGCTTTTTGGAATGCTCTGCAGTTTCCCAATGAATAAAGCGCATTTACCATCTACCTGGAGGCTCTTCCTTAAGGGTAACCTTTGTTTGTGGTATATGTATATATATATATATATATATATATGTATATATATATGTATGTATATATATATATATATATATATATATATATACACAACTTTCGGAAACTGACGTAAAACAAGAACATTAATACTTGTAAGGATTTCAGGAAATAAAACACAGCGCACACACAAAGCTAACAATGAGCTGAAGTCATTGCTCTTTATGTCATAAAACGTTTAAAGTGCTAGAACTGTGAAAGAAAATACATGATTTATTTTTTACTTTACTTTTCTACAAGTGATTGCCAAGACGGTATTATTGGAATATCTAAACATAAAAGATCTATGAATACAAGAGTAACTTTTCCATGTTCACTCAAGTGGCAACACCTGTGGAGAGGGTTTAAATGGGGAAAACAAATAATGCATTTTATAGTTGACAAAGGCTGTGTTACAGCTGAAACACGTTCCGTT
>CAWUFW010015070.1:12500-379897 GCA_963921515.1 Calotriton arnoldi
CCTAGATCTTAAAAAATATCGACATGCCTCTATCCCACATTCATGCGAAATGGAGGTATATAGGGAGCAAACATCTAATGTTACCATGACGTAGCCACTATGCCACAGGATGTTGTTCACCTTCCTTAAAAAAATCATTGGTTTACTGTATGTATGATGCAAGACTGGTGACATACATACATATATATACACGAGATCCAGTGGCAGGCGAGGGGTATGGCGACATGCAGCGTGAATGGAGGTTGAATTCGTAAAAACACTGCAGATGTGATCAGTATTTTGGCAAGCCTTGGATGTGAGGACTCTAATTCGGACTTACCTATTGAGGTGAGATAATGTAAGACATAGGAGTCAGCAAGAAAAGTATGATATATACGATCATTACAACCAACAACAACATGGCGGCCAAAATGTGCATGTAATTATTGCAGTCCTTCATCTATGTTAAATCATTTGAATCCACCTATGGGGACGAGGTCCCGTATATTTAACCTCCAGAACGCTGTATGTTAATATGAATTGCAAGCATTGATGAAGGCGATTTTCTGCTAAGACACGTTTGCATATCATAAACATATGGCCGATAACCCCGTGGGTGCTCCGCTGAATTTCGTGAGCGTATATATATATATATATATATATATATATATATATATATATATATAATCTACTGGCGGTCGCCAGTAGATAGTTATAGTTACAACCTATTATCCATAGGAAATCCGCGACATTCTATTTGAAATAACTCTCTTGCCGGTTGACGTATCTTCGCAAAATTTTCAAACTTTGTGGGGCGCTCCGGTCCGCTCCTACCCTGAAAGTCTCGGGGGGATTTGTCAAGCGGGGGCCGAGAAAAAAGGGGGGTCCCAAAACGCGTTTTCCCCATGCAATTTTCCATAGGAAACTTTAGACACGGCTACAGCCCGAACTGCTGAACGGAATTACACCAAATTTGGCAAAGAGGTAGTTCTTGGTTCAGAAAGAACCCTTTTGTTAAATGGTGTAAATCCGTTCAGTAGTTGCTGAGAAAATCAAAAGTAAAAAGATAGATATATCTATGGCCGCGTCGGATTCGCGCACCCTCCCGATCACGAGCTGCATGTTAATTGGCTGTCAACACTCCAAATCAGGAAGTGTTGGCAGCCATTTTGTCACTCGGTAGAACCGAGGTTCAGAAACAAGTGCGCAAAGCGCACAAAGGGGGCAGGGTAGAAACACCCTGACCCCCTAGGTCTGCTCAGGGGGTCCCACAAGGACCCCCTGGGCAAAATTATTATTTTTTTAAATCGGCAGGATGCGCTCAGGGTGCGCGAATCCTGCCGAGAAATCGAGCGCGGTCTCCGCGCTCGATAGCTAATTGGCCCCGGGTGGGCCAAGTCCCGGGGGCATGCTGGGGGGTTAATTTTATGTGTGGGGGCCTCTAAGGCCCCCAAGCCCCGGGGACCACCACCCCCCGGGGCTTTATGTATAATGGTGCGGGAGGGCTCTGAGCCCCCCCACACGCCCCGGGGACCACCACCTCCCCGGGGCACTAAGAAAATTACAATGGGGGTCCGTTTTGGACTCCCAAGTCCCGGGGACCACCACCTCCCGGGGCTTTCAAAATGTAAGGAGGGGGCCGCGCGGCCCTCCTCCTGGAGCCTGTGGTGGCCCTGGGGACCGCCACCCCCAGGGCCGGCTCCTGCAGTGTCCCGGGGTGCCTACCCCGGGACACTGCTGTTTGCAATGACAGGACGGGAGCCTCGCGGCTCCCGTCCTGTCATTGCAAACTGCTTTGGATATTGGAAGAGAGAGCAGGAAACCTGCTCTCTCTTCCAATATCCAAAGCTGATTGCTTTTCCACATGGGGAGCAGCATGTTAGCTGCTCCCCATGTGTAAGCAATGCCGGCTCCCGTAGGACACGGGGAGCCGGCGGGACTGTGGGGGTTTGGGGACCCCCACAGTCCCTAACGAGAGGCCAGGCCCCGGGGATGGGGTCCCCGGGGCCTTAAATGGCCTGAGGAGGGGGCCACGCAGCCGCCCTCCAAATAAAAAAAAAAGGAGGCCATGCCCCGGGGATGGGGTCCCGGGGCCTTAAATGGCCTGAGGAGGGGGCCACGCAGCCCCCTCCAAATAAAAAAAAAGAGGCCATGCCCCGGGGGATGGGGTCCCCGGGGCCAATACAGGCCCAGGGAAGGGGGCCACGCGGCCCCCTTCCCCGTTTTTATTTTATTTTAATTTAAAAAAAGGGGTAAGGCCCTGGGGGATGGGGTCCCCAGGGCCTAAAAATAGGAAAAAGGAAGGGGGCCACACAGCCCCCTTCAGGGGAAAAAAACAAAACGATCGGGCCCGCAGGCCCCGCCCCCTTCCTTCACCACTCTGCAAACGCGCCCTGGCGCGTTTGCTGAGAGGGCAATTCCCCTTGAATACTGGGGGTCCCTGAGGGCCAACTAGCCCACCAGGAACCTCCAGTATGCGCCAGGGGCTGCCTTGCAGAGAGGTGTACAGAGGCCACGCCCCTTTTACACCTCTCTGCAACGCAGCTCTGTGGCGCTTTTGGAGGTATATGGTGGGCTAGTTGCACCCCAGGGACCCTCAGGATTCAAGGGGAGTTAATCCCCGACTTAAAACGCGCCACGGGGCGCGTTTGCACAGTGGTGAAGGGAGGGGCGGGGCTTCAGGTGACATGTGTGCAAACAGGCCCCGTGACGCGTTTTAAGATGGGGAATTAAATCCCCTTCAATCCTGAGGGTCCCTGGGGGCCAACTAGCCCAACAGGTACGTCCAGAAAGCGCCACAGAGCTGCGTTGCAGAGAGGTGTAAAAAGGGGTGTGGCCTCTGTACATGTCTCTGCAACGCAGCCCCCTGGCGCATACTGGAGGTTCCTGGTGGGCTAGTTGGCCCGTAGGGACCCTCATGATTTAAGGGGACTTAATCCCCCAACTTAAAACGTGCCACGGGCGCGTTTGCACAGATGTCACCTCAGGCCCCGCCCCTCCCTTCACCATTGTGCAAATATTCCTCTAAAATCAGCCGAAATACGAATTCTGATTTACTCACCTGTTATCAGGAGAGACCTCAGTGCTGCATCTTTCAGCCCAGTACTAATCCTGAAAAGTAATTTTAACCGTACTTACCAGTAACTTGAATTTCCTTCCATAGGCTAACATTGACTGGTTTCACTTGGAAATTCTTCTAAGTGTGGAGTTTTGGAACTTTAAAATATTCCTCTAAAATCAGCCGAAATACGAATTTCGATTTACTCACCTGTTATCAGGAGAGACCTCAGTGCTGTATCTTTCAGCCCAGTACTGGTCCTGAAAAGTAATTTTAACCGTACTTACCAGTAACTTGAATTTTCTTCCATAGGCTAACATTGACTGGTTTCACTTGGAAATTCTTCTAAGTGTGGAGTTTTGGAACTTTAAAATATTCCTCTAAAATCAGCCGAAATACGAATTTCGATTTACTCACCTGTTATCAGGAGAGACCTCAGTGCTGTATCTTTCAGCCCAGTACTGGTCCTGAAAAGTAATTTTAACCGTACTTACCAGTAACTTGAATTTCCTTCCATAGGCTAACATTGACTGGTTTCACTTGGAAATTCTTCTAAGTGTGGAGTTTTGGAACTTTAAAATATTCCTCTAAAATCAGCCGAAATACGAATTCCGATTTACTCACCTGTTATCAGGAGAGACCTCAGTGCTGCATCTTTCAGCCCAGTACTGATCCTCAAAAGTAATTTTAACCGTACTTACCAGTAACTTGAATTTCCTTCCATAGGATATCATTGCTTGCTTTTTGCTGAAAAAGTTTCTAAGTGTTGATTTTTGAAACATACAAATATTCCTCTAAAATCAGCAAGAAATACGAATTTCGATTTACTCACCTGTTATCAGGAGAGACCTCAGTGCTGCATCTTTCAGCCCAGCACTGACCCTGAAAAGTAATTTTAACCGTACTTACCAGTAACTTATATTTTCTTCCATAGGAATCCATTGTCTGGTTTTCAGCAGAAAAGTTTCAAAGTGTCAATTTTCACAAACTACAAATATTCCTTAAAAATCGCCTGTATGACTTAAACGCATTCTTTCAACTGTTTACAGGAGATGCACCAGTGCTGGATCCAGGATCCAACACTGAGTAAGAAAAAGTAACGATAACAGTTTTTACCTGCTAAGTGAATTTCCTTCCATAGGATAACATTGGTGATTCTATGAGAAAAGTTTCTAAGTGTCAACTTTTAAAATACAATAATATTCCTTAAAAATCACGACTGGAACCAAAACGCTTTTACTCAACTGTTTACAGGAGATGTACCAGGACTGAATCTAGGATCCAGTCCTGTGGTTAGAAAAGTAATCCATAAAGTAACTAATTTCATTTAACTAGAAATTCACATTGAGCTGAATGTTGCATTGTGTTTGAAAATGTGGTGCCCATTGCAACAACTGTAACTACTGTACTTAAAAGTCTATTGCCTATGTGCAAAGTATTTAAACTAAAGTAATTCATTCTGAGAAAGTATTTTTTGTAATGTAATGTATAATGTAATTACAATGTAATTTAAAAATAAAATATGTAAAAAAAAATTGTTTCTAAAAATGTAGTAAATCAGTATGAAAAAAATTAATATAACAATACATTTAAAAATTGTCATTTACAAAACCTTTGAAATTCAGTGAAAAAACCGTAGGTTTCAGACATGTTATAGTTAGGAATTAGCATTTAAAAACCTTTGAAATTCACTGAAAAAACCATAGGTTTCAGATAAGTTATAGTTAGAAATTAGCATTTAAAAAACCTTTGAAATTCACTGAAAAAACCATAGGTTTTAGGGACAGTTATAGTTAGTTGGACATTGCACTCGTACAAAACCCGTGAAATTCCCCGTTATAGTTAGTTCAGCTAACTATAACTCGCGCCCGCAATGCACTGCTGATGACGTCACATATTACATCACTCATGACATGGTCAGTGACATCACTGATGACATCACTGATGACATCTCAAATGACATCACTGATGACATCATCCACGTGATAATCTGATGCACCGCCTCACACCCTAATATAACCTTTGAAACACCCAATCTAAATTACAGACTGCCATTCGCAAAACAATAGACACTCCAACACCAATAACTACATACCCACTCACTGATTCTTAGGTCTACACACACACATCCACTCACTCACCCGTACAGTCACTCATACTTATGGTCACTCAGTACAGGACAATCATATGCACTCTTACTCCTATATAGACACTCAAACACCGCCACTCATCCATAGAGGTACTCACACACCTAGTCAGTCATGCAAATAATTAAACACACTGCCATTTACTCACCTATACAGTTATACACACACCAGCTCACTTAATCATACAAATACTAGCACATTGTTACGCTCTTATACAATCACTGATACAAGCACACACTCATCAATACAGCCACTATCACAATCACTCACTCTCGCTTATAGCTATTTATATACTCCAACACACATATATACTGCCTTTCACATATGTAGTTACTCACACATGTACCACTGGGACATACATTCACTCACTAACACACTCTTACACACACTTACCCACCCATACAGTCTATCACAGATGCACTCTTGAAACCATCCACCCAGTGAATCACCCACTCACACATCTATGCACAGTCGCACACACCCCATCCACACAAACACTCAGGCACCCATACAGATACTCAGACAACAAATCAATAACTCTTATAGACACTCATGTAGCTATTCACAAACCCATGCAGCCACTTACACAGCAACAGACAGACGGATACAGACATTCACCCAGTTTAGTCACTAACCCATGCATTCAGTAAGATACGTTAAATCACTCACTTATAGAGTCAGTCACGCACCTACTAAATCATCCATACAGACACTTACACACCCACTCATTCTTCAATACGTCTTTTCCTATATATATTAAAAATATTTAAACTTTACAGAAACACACAGTCACTGGATGATGTCATCAGTGATGTCATTTGAGATGTCATCAGTGATGTCATCAGTGATGTCACTGACCATGTCATGAGTGATGTAATATGTGACGTCATCAGCAGTGCATTGCGGGCGCGAGTTATAGTTAGCTGAACTAACTATAACGGGGAATTTCACGGGTTTTGTACGAGTGCAATGTCCAACTAACTATAACTGTCCCTAAAACCTATGGTTTTTTCAGTGAATTTCAAAGGTTTTTAAATGCTAATTTCTAACTATAACTTATCTGAAACCTATGGTTTTTTCAGTGAATATATATATATATATATATATATATATATATATATATATATATATATATATATGCTCACGAAATTCAACTAATCCTAAATTGGCAATGACGAAGCTCTATGCAGCTACCACTTCAGTAGGCCTGATGGAAACATTATCTATTCCAAAAAGCAGCTCTTAGAAGACAAAAACAGCACATATACATTGAAAACAATATACTTAGCAGCGTAAAAATGGCTAGGAATGGCCAAATTTCATTTATGTTTAATTTTTAAAGGTATCTCCAATTATAAAGTCACTAAACCTAGAGTTACTAGAATTATCAGTCAGAAACCTATTTTTTAAAAGTTACAATAAAGGAAATGTAGGGCAATGCTGCACAGCTAGAGCATTAAAACTGGCACTGTGCCTTTAAGGGCTTCACCCTTTCTTCAGGGTTCCATCATGCATTTGAAGTGACATAAGGACAGTTCATTTTTATGGAGATAAGGATTATGGGCACAGAATAGAAACATCTGATTTAGGTTTATGTTTATGGGATTTGTAAAGCGCATGACTACCCATGGGCATCTCAGCGCTGGAATGATACAGGACGGAGACTGTTTAGCACTTGGGTTTAAGGAAAGAGCCATGTTTTCAGTCTTTTTTTTAATGCCACTTCATTGTCAATTAGTCAGAGTTCTGGGTCCATACTGTTCCAGAGTTTTGGCACCAGATGGGTGAATGACCTTCCACCCCATCTGGCTCTCTTAATTGTGGTAGAGTTCATCAGGAAGTTGGAGCTTGACCTGAGTTGTCGACGGGGGGAATAGTGTGAGACCAACTTTTGAATCAGGGTGGGTCCTCTCCCATACATGGCTCTGTGGGCTAGGCTTAAGGACTTAAATTTGATTCTGGCTTGGACCGGAAGCCAGTGAAGCTCTCTTAGTGCGGGTCTAACTGAGTGATGTCTGGGTATGTTCAACAGCAGTCGGGCAGCTGCATTTTGGACGACCTGCAGTCTGTTCGTGACATATTTAGGGGAGCCCAGAAAGAGAGAGTTGCCGTAGTCCAGCCTTGATACCACCAGGGCTTGGACTACGGTTTTCCAAGACTCCTCTGGAAGCAGGGACATTATTTTTTTAATCATGCGGAGTATCCCAAAGCAGGTACCTGATAATTTTCTGGCCTGAACCTCCATTGTCAGGTTCTGGTCCAGCCACATACCTAAGTTTTTTATGGCTGTTTTAGGAGGAGGAGGCGATCCCCAATTAGAAGGCCAGGAAATCTCTGCGCGGGGGCTGAAATTGTTGCCTAGGATCATTAGCTCTGTTTTGTCCCCATTCAGTTTGAGGCTACAATCCGCCATCCAAGATCCGATTTTTCCAGGCAGGGGACGAGTTGTCTATGGTCCAAGTTAAGAGAGTCTGAGATTGAGAACACTAGTTGAGTGTCATCGGCATATGACACGATGGAGAGACCAAATTCCTGTATTATATGTGCCAAGGGGCTAAGATAAATGTTAAAAAGTGTTGGACTCAGGGAGGATCCCTGAGGGACTCCCCAAGGTGCTGAGAGGGAGTCTGACTTAAATCCGGCCTCCATACATTGGAAGGATCTATCCCTCAGGAATGACGCAACCCATTGGTTAGCTGCTCCTCTGATTCCAACATTCTCCAGTCTCTGGATTAGCACTGCATGGTCTACCGTATCAAACGCTGCGCTTAAATCCAAAAGTACTACGGCCGCGGTTCTCCCTTGGTCTAAGATGGATTTGAGTTTTTCAGGGACCACCAGCAGGGCTGACTCCGTGCTGTGGTTTGGTCGGAAACCCATCTGGGTCTGGTGTATAATGTTATTGTTTTCGAGGAAACTAGAGATCGTGCTGTTCGCGTGTTTCTCAGCAATCTTGCCTAAGATAGGCAATAGGGATATTGGGCGATAATTGGCCAAATCTGCGGGGTCGAGATGTGTTTTTTTTAGCAGGGGTTTAATGATGGCGTGTTTCCACTCTTTGGGCACCTTGCCCTTTTCAAAGGAAAGATTGATAAGATTGGATAATTGGTTGAAAACAGCGTTCCCACCTTGGGCTAGGATATGAGGTGGGGCCGGGTCAAGCGGGGAGCCTGATTTGATTTTCTGTAATATAGAGCATCCTTGATCTACCTTCATTTTCGGGAAGGACAAGAGGGCAGGTGTGGAGGGGCGGGGCAGTTCCAATTGTTCACTCTTCCTTGGGGGGTTTAAAGTACTATGGGGGCCCTCTATAGCACCTGGCGTCGTGGTGGAATTAGGGTGGAGGGAATTGTAGATGTTTTCCACTTTACTCTTGAAAAATGAGGCTAACCCATTGCATCTTTCTTTGGAATATTGGGAACTGTTTGTTCCTGGGTCTATTGTGGTGAGTGATTTGACAATTTTAAAAAGCTCCTTAGAGGAGTTAGAGGACCTTGCAATTTTTCCTTCAAAGAAGGCTGCTTGTGCTTTCCTAATGCTCTTGTGGTAGAGCTGTATGGCTAGTTTGTAAGCTCTTTTGAGCTCTGGATCATATGATTTCCTCCAATTACGTTCCAGTCTTTTACAGCTCTTTATTTGAGCGACCAGCGTAGGGCAGAACCAGGACGATCTGTTCGAGTGTTTATGCGTTAGTGGACCTGTCTTCCTAAAGTTCCGATCAATGGAGCTATTTATCCAGGTTCGCCAGTTGTCATAGGCCTCTTCCAGGTCCTTAGTGTCCGGTGGAGTGGAGGATTCCAGATCTTTAATCCACTCCTCCGGGACTTTCCTAGGCCATTTGCGCCCCACTGCTATAGGTTCTTTTCTTTGCTCACCTATATGAGGTTTACGGAGGCGCAGCGGAATCATGGCGTGATCTGTCCATGGCACCCGCTTGGGTGCAAGCACCTCCAATCTGGGGTCGTTTGAAAAAATGGGGTCTAGGAGGTGACCTTTTTCGTGGGTAGCTAGCTAACGGTGTCAGTTGTGAAAGCTGTAGGGCCTCCAAGTCAGCTAGGCAGCTCCTAGCTGACGGGTCATTGGGATCATCCAGATGGATGTTGAGGTCACCTAACACTGTGAGGGCACTTTTCCCTATTAACATGCTCGCCAGCATGTCAGGGGCCGAGTCTAAAAATTGTGTACAGGCCCCTGGAGGTCTGTAGATCAATCCGCCTGAAAAGGAGCTTGAAGGCGATAGTGATAGTCTAAAAGCAAAGGCCTCGGATTTTGCGATGTTAAGGGGGGAAATGGTACACCCTAGCTGTGTTTTGCAAATAATAGCAATACCCCCTCCTATCGCTCCAATTCTATCCAGGCGGTAAATTTCATAGCCCTGAGGTAGGGCTTCTAAAATTTCCGGGGTTGAGCTTTCTCGAAGCCAAGTTTCGGTTAAAAACAAGACCTCCAATTCCTCTTCTTCTATTAGAAGTCTAATCTCCACCGCGTGCTTGGGAAGGGATCTGCAGTTAATTAGTCCCATCTTCCAGGCTTTGCAGTGAACCGTCCTATTATCCAATCCTAGTGCAATAGGCACCCTGGTCTCTCCAGAAAACCCACAGACCGGGCAAATCAAGGGCAGCTCTGCTCTCAGAGCATGCCTACACAATGGCTGAACGACTCCGTTCATAGCTAAAAGCTCCGTGTTAGTGTAACTGACGGGTTTTTCAGGGAGGATAGTAATTTGGGCAGGGTTCCTGGCCCCTGGCCCCGGGTGGGCGCGGACGGGCGCAGACGGGCTTTCCTTAGGCGCACATGCTGCGCGCGTCCGCTGCGCATCGGCGCCATCCCGAGTTGAAGTGCAGCCTGAGCCAAAGCTTAAAGTGAGCACTAGAGCGCCGACTTCCAAGATGGCTGTGACCTAATAGCCACCCGGAAGTGAGGATGTTCGGCGTGGATACCTCCCTCCACAACAATCAGCTATGGGAGCTGTGGTGGACCGGGGAGTCTAAATCCAATAAACAATGCAATTGAAGTATTTCACATTTAATTTGCAATAATTAAAAGCTTAAAAGGTGCGCAAGGTCGCGCTGTGCAAAGTGCGCTAGCAGCAGTATTCAGAGGATCAGTAGCAGTTAAAAACAGTTTAAGAACAGTGTGGCAGTTTCCCTCAGCCTGGCGTGTGCTTGTAGTTTGTGGCTGCCTCTACCTGATCAACTGCGCGTCGGCGCCATCCCGAGTTTAAGTGCAGCCTGAGCCAAAGCTTAAAGTGAGCACTAGAGCGCCGACTTCCAAGATGGCTGTGACCTAATAGCCACCCGGAAGTGAGGATGTTCGGCGTGGATACCTCCCTCCACAACAATCAGCTATGGGAGCTGTGGTGGACCGGGGAGTCTAAATCCAATAAACAATGCAATTGAAGTATTTCACATTTAATTTGCAATAATTAAAAGCTTAAAAAGTGCGCGAGGTCGCGCTGTGCAAAGAGCGCTAGCAGCAGTATTCAGAGGATCAGTAGCAGTTAAAAACAGTTTAAGAACAGCGTGGCAGTTTCCCTCAGCCTGGCGTGTGCTTGTAGTTTGTGGCTGCCTCTACCTGATCAACTGCGCGTTGGCGCCATCCTGAGTTTAAGTGCAGCCTGAGCCAAAGCTTAAAGTGAGCACTAGAGCGCCGACTTCCAAGATGGCTGTGACCTAATGGCCACCCGGAAGTGAGGATGTTCGGCGTGGATACCTCCCTCCACAACAATCAGCTATGGGAGCTGTGGTGGACCGGGGAGTCTAAATCCAATAAACAATGCAATTGAAGTATTTCACATTTAATTTGCAATAATTAAAAGCTTAAAAAGTGCGCGAGGTCGCGCTGTGCAAAGTGCGCTAGCAGCAGTATTCAGAGGATCAGTAGCAGTTAAAAACAGTTTAAGAACAGCGTGGCAGTTTCCCTCAGCCTGGCGTGTGCTTGTAGTTTGTGGCTGCCTCTACCTGATGGGAGAGTTGATTATAAATTTGACGAGGATTCCTTTTGCAGAGAACTAGGCTTACAGGTAAGAATCTTTTCCTTCGCTACAGGAGATTTTCAACAATAGTCATAAGCAATGAATAGAGTGGCAAGCTTATCCCACCAAAAGAATTACAGGCAAGAAGTAAAAACCAGAACTGTTCCCACATTCACACAAAAAGATTTCTCAAAGAGGCCTGCCTCACTTAGGCATCAGCTCTCGAATCTGAACTCAAACAATAGTGTCTGTGAAAGGTATGTATAGGTCCATGTAGAAGCTTTACATATTTCTGAAATATGTACACTTTTAGTACAGCCATTGTCGCTGCTTTTTCTAGATGAATGAGCTTTAGAATAACTAGGAAGTAATTTATTTACTAATTGGTATCAGAATATGATGCAAGAAACCTGGAAATTGAGTGCTTTGAACTGAGAGTCCAGTCTGCACTGCAGCTTCATGTGTTGTCTCACTGATAGGTGAAGAAGATCTGTGAACCACCACTGATGAGGCCATTCTGGGCTACAAGGATCATTCTTGCTTTGGATTGTCCGTCTGAACAAGAAGTGAAGGGAAGAAGGACTTTAGAACTAAATGGACAGCCCACAACTTACACAGATTGAGATATTAGGACTTCTTCTCTGTCCATATTCTGTAGATTGCCCATTTGAGTACGCTATCCTAGAAGTGATTCATCCGTCACTCTAGTTTGTAAAGGAATATCCTGTGAAATGGAACCCCTCACAGAAGGTTAGATGCTTGGCACCACCAAGCTGGTGATGTGTGATGACCAAGGAGTGATTGAAGAGCTGTTTGAGATAGTGTCAACGTGCTCTTCCAGCTTACAGATTTCTGGTTCCATTTATCCTCCAGACATTGAATGGTAGACTCCACATGAAAACTTTACAGCAGAGTTATAAATATGCATGATGCCATCAATCCTAGAAATTAAGAAATCTTTTGTGCTGCTGGATGGAGCGTTCGTTTCAGAGTGCAATATTTATGTTGGATAGATTCGAGTCTCTCCTCCTTTTGAGACAATAGTGTCTAATGTTGTCCCCAGGTAGTAAATTATTTGCACTGGGGTAAATTGTTGACTTTTATAAGTTGATTCTCAACCCCAACTTTTGCAATATTTTCACTGCTAAATGGAAATTATTCCCAATTTGATATTGAGATAATGCCTTTATCAAATACATTTCCAGGTAAGGGTAGACAAAGATCTTTATTTTCATAAATGAGCAGCTACCACTGCCATGCACTTTGATAAAGTGTGAAGAGCTGACTTGAGGCCGAAGGGAAGTACCTTGAACTGGTAGCAATGTTTTCCCACCACAGATCTCAGAAACGTCTTGTTTCTTTATGATCTGAATATGTAAATAGGCATCTTAAAGATACACAATGCATTTTCAATCCCCTTGGTGTTATTGGGGTTATATCAGATGCAATGCCAACATTCTGAATTAGTCTTTCTTTATCGATTTGTTTGGCAGTCTCTGATCAAGAATGGTTCTGAATTCTCATTTTGAACCTTTTCTTTATGCCAAAAAGTAACAGCAATAAATTACTGGTCCTTTTTTGGTAAGAAAGTACTTTCTCCAATGCATTCTTTTGAAGTAGGGTTTTTACTTTCTTTTGAAGCAAGTCTTGATGATAATGAAAGGAATCCCAAAAGCGTTTATAGTAGGTGGGGGAGCTTTAAAATTGAGAGAATATGTATTTCATTCTGAACAATATTTAAGACCCATTTGTCCTTTGTTATGTTCTGCCACTCTTGGACATGATTTGAAATATTTCCCCCCACCGGAGTGTCTAATAGAGAGGAGGGAATGGAGACCTTGCTATATTTGTGGAGACTTTCCTGCTGGGCCGATGTTTGTTGAACTCCTCTGCCTTTGCGGAACGTAATGGGATAAGGCTCTCTTTGCCGTTGTTGTGGCTGCCATTGAGGGGTTTAAATCCTCTTGAGAAAATACCACATGCCATAGCGTTTGTAGCATCTCCGAAGTTCTTTTTTCTTTTCAAGGCCTACTGCTTTCAGCATGTCCATTTAGTTTTCATCCGAGCCATATCATTATCATGAGCATGAGAGCCAAATAGAGAATTTCCAGAAAATGGAAGGTTGAGAACTTTCTGCTGGGCATCTGGTTTTCAGCCTGTCAGTCTCAGACGAGCATTATGTTTAAGGCACATTCCATGGCAATACCCAAAGGCAGAGAGGTCAGAAGCATCTGCCGCAGCACTTATAACCTGGTAAGATACCATCAACCCTTCTTGCAAGATCGGTCGTATTTTAGCTGGCTTCTATGTGAATACTTATAGGGAATCCCACAAACATCTATCATAGTTGCATAACAAGGCAGTTGAGCTTGCAATCTTCATGCTACTAACAGCTGTGTTGCACATCGTTCTTCTAACTGAATCCATGTGTTTATTTTATCTGGAGGAACAGTGGATGAAGATACAACAGCATGTGATTTTTGGCCATAGAGTTGATTACTGAGTCAGGAGGAGGATCAGATCTTAAAAAGCAACACTCTGGACGTGGCTGACTGCCAAAGAAGATGGCCGCTTGCTAATGCGGCTCCCGTCCTCCACCCGTCTAATCCCCCAAAATCCTGTCTTTGATCCATCTCACGCAGCCCCATCGAGGCAGATTTGGGAGTTGGAGGCTGTGGGGATATCAGAGAGCCCTCTTACGGTGTCTCAATGTAGAGGACAGCAGACATTTCAAGGCACGGCCTGGCGCGGCATGGGAAGCCACGGACCCGCTGTAGGAGAGTAGGATCTGCTTCACATGGGTACCCCCACTTTTTACTGATGCTTCACTGTTTTTCGACTTTAGTCTGGCTGGGGCCCTGCTAATCAGAACCCCAGCCTAGCTGCTTCCTCTCTAAAATGGTTTCCATGTATCTTAGGTACATCTTTGATTGGAATCTGGAGTGCCCTTATAAGTCCCTAGTATATGGTATACTATGTACCCAGGGCATAGGTACCCCAGAGGCCTGCCAGGGGCTGAAGCATGTATTATGCCACCCCTGGAAGGCCAGCCAAAATGACACCACAGGTCTGCTACTGCAGCCTGGGTAAGGTGGTGCAGGCACCCCTTACTGTGGTATAGGCTACCTATATCACTACCATTGCACACACATATAAACCTATAAGTCACTCCTATGGCAGGCCTTACCAATCCTGAAGGCAGAGTGCTTGGTTTTTATGTGAGAGGGTGCCCCTGCATGAGTAGAGCCCCTCTACAGCGTTCAGAGTCCCTCCTCTGATGCTGTTTGTGGTACAGCCTGACCATATACTCTTAAGTGCATTATATCCTAGCGGTACAATGCTAACTTTGGACTGGCTGCACCAAAACATGTCGTGTTTGGTGTCAAACATCTTGGAATAATACCCCCCTGCCAGTCCTGGCGGCGGGGGTAGCATTCCACCCTTCTAGAGGGAGAGACATGTACCCACCGACCTACCCGGTAACTTCTTTACAGAGCCCTGGCATCACAAAAGGGATGCCGCTGCCACAGACACGGCTCTGGCCTCCTGCTGCTGACTGAAACTCCGGCAGGGGAGGCCTGGACAATAGGTTTCCTGTCGCAGGGAGGTGTAACCACCTCCCCAGACAGGACAATGTGTATTGGGGCTGGGCGGGAGCACTCTCTGGTGCTTTGAAGTCCTGCACTGGGGGCACACTTGGTGTCCCTGTGCATATGTCAGTTCAAACCGGTTGCAGGGGCTACCTGCCCCTGCTCTGGTGCGAAACTGGACAAAGGGAATGGGTGTAACCACCCCTCTTCCCTGACCCTCCCATTGGTGGGTCCCCAGAGTATGTCCAACCCCTAACTTCGTATAAGTATGGGACCCCAGTCCTTAGGACTTTAGATTACCCTGGACGAAACTCTGAAGCCGAATCCTGGACCTTCGACGCTCTACTTCAAGATTAGAGGACTGAAGAATCTCCCTTGGGGTCAAGGAGTGGCTCCCCTGCTTGGCAGGCACCTAAGAAGCAATTGTCCGGTCTGCATCGCTGAAGCTCCCGCCGGACGCCGAAGTCTTTGCATCACCAGAGGTGGATTTCCAGACTTCCCCAAGGCTGCCCTGAGTCCCCAGCGAAGCTGAGGCCCGTCGCTGTCGTGGGTAAAGTGGGACCGTGACCCCTGGACACCGAGAGCTTTTGCAAGTGCATCCTCTTCCTGGACTCCCACAAAGTTGTGCTTTGGGCTCGAAGTAGCCCCCGCCTCCAGCACCGACTGCACCGAAGATCACTGGCCTCCACTCCACGAGTGTCCTGTGAGCCAGCTCCAAGTGCATCCACTCGAGGCTCCTTCGCGGTCGCTAGTCCGTTGGCTAGTTGGCCCTCCCGAAGGTAACTCTTCTTCTGCTTAGGCTTTCCTGGTTGCTCCAGAGGTGCCCTGACTTACCCTTGCTGGGTGAGTCCCCCAGACCTTGCTGGTCTGCATCAACGTCCTTTCTTCACTTCCACGTGACTTGCCGTTGCCAAGGCTTGTTGGGTCCAATCCGGTCGCAGACACCGCAGCAATCGACAGACGTCGTGGGACAGCTCGAATCCAGCTCCTGGTTGTCGTCGACGCCTCCTGGACCTCGTGGCTGAAGAGTCAAGACGACCGTCAACCTACCTGAAGCACCCGACATCGGTGGGCATCTGCTCATCGCCCTTCCTGGTCACTGGCTAGTGACCCAGACTCTGTCCCATCTGCTTTCAGGTTCTTCAGATCTTCGATCCATCCTTGGATCCACCCGGACACTTTCGACTTGGCCGCCAGCAGCACTTTGCAGCAGATCGCCATTGAAAACGACGACGAAACCCGACCCCGAAAGACACCTATGCACCCGGCTCCCCTGGGTGAGGTAACTCGAGTACTCCGGTGCTCCCGTGGGTATTGACTCTAGAACGGCCTAGTTCTAAAGGGGTTTTCTCCAAGTCCTCCTCCAAGTGCCCTTTTTCTTTAAAACTCCAACCGCGACATTCCCCATTGAAGTCAACGGTGGCTCGCGGCTGTGTTCACACACTGCACGCGTCCCCCGTGGGTCCCCTGTGTCACTACCTTGGGTGGTTCCTTGTGGTCCAAGCACTTCTACAGGCTCTAGGCCTTGTGTCTAGCTCAGTCGTGGTTCTTATACCACTTTATTGGTATATGGTTTGGTACGCCCCTAGGGCTCAAACGTGTATTTGTGCTATTACTGTTGATATTCGACTTGTAACTTATGTACTTCGAACTCTAGCCTCATAAAGAGACTAGAGGGGTGTGTTTAAGACTAAATACATATATTTTAAATATATACCTGGTGTGGTCCTCTTTCATTTGGTCACTCAAGAGATTATAGACTGGTAAAACAAGCTGCTTTACATTCCTTCAAGACTTAGCCTGAAGGCTGCTCTCCATAGCTACCACTAGGATAGCTTTCAATAAAGGTTGTCTTTAACCTATCTCCAATAAGGGGTTGTTTGGACTGGTGCAAGGTGCCCACTATAATTAGTGGACAGCATATACCAGGCCAACTTCTCACATTGATGGGCAGCGTGTGGGATTCCAGCTTGCTATTGTTTTACCAGATAATCTCAATTGAATTGATCAACTGAAAACCACTAAGGGTACCCTAGGTACATATAATTCAAGCTTAGGATACAGTAAGTTCTACTGAACTTAGAGTTGTGTGTTAAGGGATAGCACACCCTTTCTACAACTCAAGAGAGTTTAGTAGGCCACACTAGAGTAGGTAGTGCATACACCACACCACACTAGTAATGTCTTCACTGCCAGGAACCAGTCTGCTCCTGCCATCCAGATATGGCAACCTCTCATTCTTGGAATTAAGAGAGTTGTGCAAGGTTAGGAAGTTGAAGACAGGCAAAAGTGCCAACACCCAACGTCTCCTGGAGATGCTTCTGCTAGATGATCTTAGAAGACCCATAGGGTCTGCAAGGGTAGGCAGAGAGGGTGGGGCAGAAGATGAGGGAGGGACCAGGGATGAAAATGCCCAGGACCTGACCTCTGAAACTGGCCAGGGTGATGACAATGATCCTGACCTGGACAATGCAGTTACTCCTGAGGATGAGGAGGAGACTCAGAATGACCTCCCCTTTGTCCCCCCAGGAAGAGTTGGGAGTGTGCCCAGAAGGTCTAGATCTCCTTCTCAGGAGTCTAACCACTCTGACACCTCAATAGGGACCTCGGTTTCTTCTCATAGGAGGGAATCCTCTCATGAAAGGAAAAAGAGACTGCTTCAGTATGAACAAGCCCAGCTTGAGCTCAGAAAACAGCAGTTGGCTATAGACAGGGAGTCCCTAGATCTTTATAGACAAAGAAAAAAGTTGGGACTAGAGTCCCATGGTGGCAGCAATTTCCACAGAGATAGGGAAAGGTCTTATGACCATAGAAACCTGAGCAAGATTGTCCCTCCCTACCAGAGTGGGGATGACATCCACAAATGGATAACTGCTCTAGAGAGGGCCTGTAAAGTACAGAGGGTCCCTCAGGAGCAGTGGGCAGCAATCTTGTGGCTCTCCTTTGCAGACAAAGGTAGAGATAAGCTCCTCTCTGTTAGAGCAGAGGATGCTGACAATTACACAGTCTTGAAGGGTGCATTGATTGATGGGTTTGGCCTAACAACTGAACAATACAGGTTAAAGTTCAGAGATACCCAAAAAGCACAGACTCAAGACTGGGTGGACTTTGTTGATTGTTCTGCTAAGGCTCTGGAAGGTTGGTTAATGTGCAGTAAGGTATGTGACTTCAAAGGATTGTACAATCTTATCATGAGGGAGCAGATTCTTAATAACTGTCAAAATCAGCTGTTGCATCAGTACCTGGTGGACTCTGATATGACCTCTCCCCAAGAATTGGGAAAGAAGGCAGACAAATGGGTCAGAACCAGGGTGAGGCAGAAGGTACAGAACCAAGGTGGTGACCCTAAGAAGCAAGATTCCAAAAACTCTGATAAGGGTGGGGAGAAGGGTAAAGATCAGAAGTCTTCACAAGGCCCCCAAAAATCTTCTTCAGGTGGGGATTCACAGTCTAACAAGGGAAAAGGCCAAAAGAAACCATGGTGCAAGGTCTGTAAGCAAACGACCCACTGGATCAGTGATTGCACCAAGTCCAAAGACTCTATTCCAGCCACCACCACTGCCCCTAAGGCACCTGTTCCCCCTAGTACAGTTACATATGGTGGTGGGAGTACTCAAACTAAGGGTTTAGTAGGGTTGACCCTGGGTAATGAGATGAGCTCTGGCCTAGTCAGAGAACTCACTCAGGCTGTCCTAGTCTGTGATGGAGGCATGGATGTGACCTCCTCTGTGAGTCCCAGTAATCTGGGCAAGTACAGGCAACAGCCATTAATCAATGGAAAAGAGGCTTTGGCATTTAGGGACACAGGGGCGAGTGTCACCATGGTGACACAAGCCCTTGTGGATCCTGGGCAGATTATACTTGGTGAAATGTACCAAGTGACCAATGCTAGCAATGTCAGAACAGACCATACTCTGGCAGTTGTTAACTTCTCCTGGGGAGGGGTAACTGGCCTTAAGAAGGTTGTGGTGAGTGCAGACCTACCAGTTGAATGCTTGCTTGGCAATGATCTAGAAACTTCAGCTTGGGCAGAAGTGGAGCTCAGGACCCATGCAGAAATGCTGGGCATCCCTGCAGATGTGTTTGCTGTGACCAGGTCACAGAGCAAAATGCCTAACACTGAACAGGCCTTGGATCCTGGAACAATGGACCAAGTGCCATCCAAGAGGAGGAGTAGTAGGGTAAAGGCAGTGCCTTCCCCTTGGCTCAGAAGGAAGATCAGTCTCTTCAGGGAGATGATCTCAGTCCTGAGGAAGGAACTGTCCCAGAGGAGCTTGAGCCTGATCAGGTTGAGTTCTTGGGGACAGGGGCCCTTCCAGGGCAGATCTGAGCCAGGAGCAGCAGAGCTGCCCCTCTCTTGGACCCCTCAGACAGCAAGCTGCTGCTGAGGCTGCTGGGAATGCTAGTGGTCCCCATAAAGTGTATTGGGATGATGGACTCTTGTACTCAGAGTGTAGAGACCCCAAGCCTGGTGCCACCAGGAGGTTGGTTATACCTCTGAAGTTCAGGGGCTTCCTTTGACCCTAGCCCATGATATTCCCCTAGCAGGTCACCTGGGCCAGAACAAGACCTGGGACAGAATTGTCCCTCACTTTCACTGGCCCCACATGTCTGAAGACACCAAGGAGTTTTGTCGCTCCTGTGTAACCTGCCAAGCCAGTGGGAAGGCAGGTGGCACCACAAAGGCCCCCTGATACCACTACCTGTGGTGGGGGTTCCCTTTGAAAGAGTGGGGATTGATATTGTTGGTCCCATGGATCCCCAAACAGCATCTGGGCACAGGTTTATCCTGGTGGTGGTGGACCATGCCACTAGGTA
This sequence comes from Calotriton arnoldi, assembly GCA_963921515.1. Classification (NCBI taxonomy): domain Eukaryota; kingdom Metazoa; phylum Chordata; class Amphibia; order Caudata; family Salamandridae; genus Calotriton; species Calotriton arnoldi. The sequence goes on from CAWUFW010015070.1 coordinate 32,067, forward strand.
CCCAGAGGCTATTCCCCTTAGGACCACTACAGCACCTGTGGTGGCAAGAGCCCTCCTGGGAATTTTCTCAAGAGTGGGCTTCCCTAAGGAGGTTGTATCAGACAGGGTGCAAACTTTATGTCTGGATACTTGAAGGCAATGTGGAAGGAGTGTGGAGTGACTTACAAGTTCACCACACCCTATCACCCACAATGCAATGGTTTAGTTGAGAGATTCAACAAAACCTTAAAGGGCATGATTAAAGGGCTCCCAGAAAAGCTTAGGCGAAGATGGGACATACTCTTGCCCTGCCTTTTGTTTGCATACAGGGAGGTGCCTCAAAAGGGGGGTGGCTACAGCCCTTTTGAACTTTTGTTTGGCCATCCTGTCAGGGGTCCATTGTGTCTGGTGAAGGAAGGTTGGGAGTTACCTCTCAAGCCCCCAAAGCAAGACATAGTGGACTATGTACTTGGTCTCCGCTCCAGGATGGCTGAATACATGAAAAAGGCAACTAAAAACCTTGAGGCTAGCCAGGAACTGCAAAAAGCCTGGCATGACCAAAATGCTGTACTGACTGTTTACCAGCCAGGTCAGAAGGTGTGGGTGCTGGAGCCAGTGGCCCCAGCAGCTCTCCAAGACAAGTGGAGTGGACCCCATACCATTGTTGAACAGAAGGGTGAGGTTACCTATTTAGTAGAACTAGGAACACCCAGGAGTCCCCACAGGGTTCTCCATGTCAACAGATTGAAACCATATGTGGACAGGGCAGACATGGGCTTGCTCATGGCTACTGAAGAGGGACAGGAGGAAGAGAGTGACCCACTCCCTGACCTGCTCTCACAGAACCCTGATGATGGGTCAGTGGATGGTGTAGCCTTGGCAGGCAGCCTCACTGCCCAGCAGCAAACTGATTGCAGACAGGTGCTCAATCAGTTCAGACATATGTTCTCTCTGACTCCAAGTCAGACCACCTGGTGCACTCATGAAGTGGACACTGGGGACAGTCTGCCTGTTAAAAATAAGATTTATAGGCAACCTGACCATGTCAGGGACTGTATCAGGACAGAAGTCCAGAAAATGTTGGATTTGGGAGCTATTGAACCCTCAGATAGCCCTTGGGCTAGTCCAGTGGTCCTTGTGCAAAAACCTCACACCAGTGGTGGGAAAAGAGAGATGAGGTTTTGTGTGGACTACAGGGGTCTCAATGCAGTCACAAGGACTGATGCCCATCCAATACCTAGGGCAGATGAGCTAATAGACAGTTTGGCCTCAGCCAAGTATCTAAGCACATTTGACCTGACAGCTGGCTACTGGCAGATCAGGCTAGCTGATGATGCAAAGCCAAAGCCAGCATTCTCAACCCCTAGTGGACATTATCAATTTGTGGTAATGCCCTTTGGTCTGAAGAATGCACCTGCCACTTTCCAAAGGTTGGTGAATACAGTTCTCACAGGTCTGGAAGCCTACAGTGCAGCTTATCTTGATGATATTGCGGTCTTTAGCTCCACCTGGGAGGATCACCTGGTCCACCTAAGGAATGTTTTAGAGGCCCTGCAAAAGGCCGGCCTCACTATCAGAGCCACCAAGTGCCAGATAGGGCAGAGTCAGGTTGTGTACCTGGGCCACCTTGTGGGTGGAGGCCAGGTTCAACCACTGCAGAGCAAAATCCAGACCATCGTGGACTGGGTTGCTCCAACTACCCAGACTCAGGTGAGAGCCTTCTTAGGCCTGACTGGGTACTATAGGAGATTTGTCAAGGGGTATGGATCAATAGTGACACCCCTGAATGACTTAACTTCCAAGAAAATGCCCAAAAGGTTCAGTGGACAGCTAGCTGTCAAAAGGCATTTGATGACCTGAAGCAGGCCATGTGCACTGCTCCCATTCTCCAGAGTCCTGATTACTCCAAGAAGTTCATTGTCCAAACAGATGCATCTGAATTGGGGGTAGGGGCTGTACTGTCACAATTGAATGATGAAGGTCAGGATCAGCCAGTAGCTTTTATTAGCAGAAGGCTGACCCCTAGAGAGAAACGTTGGTCAGCCATTGAGAGGGAGGCCTTTGCTGTGGTCTGGGCTCTGAAGAAGTTGAGGCCATACTTGTTTGGTACTCACTTCCTTGTTCAAACAGACCATAAGCCCCTCTTATGGCTAAAACAAATGAAGGGTGAGAACCCCAAACTGCTTAGGTGGTCCATTTCCCTACAGGGGATGGACTTTTCAGTGGAACATAGACCTGGGAGTAACCATGCCAATGCAGATGGACTCTCTAGGTACTTCCACTTAGAACATGAAGACTCAACTGGTCAAGGTTAGTTTAATGTCCCTGCGTTTGGGGGGGGGTTGTGTAGGAGAGTAGGATCTGCTTCACATGGGTACCCCCACTTTTTGCTGATGCTTCACTGTTTTTCGACTTTAGTCTGGCTGGGGCCCTGCTAATCAGAACCCCAGCCTAGCTGCTTCCTCTCTAAAATGGTTTCCATGTACCTTAGGTACAACTTTGATTGGAATCTGGAGTGCCCTTATAAGTCCCTAGTATATGGTATACTATGTACCCAGGGCATAGGTACCCCAGAGGCCTGCCAGGGGCTGAAGCATGCATTATGCCACCCCTGGAAGGCCAGCCAAAATGACACCACAGGTCTGCTACTGCAGCCTGGGTAAGGTGGTGCAGGCACCCCTTACTGTGGTATAGGCTACCTATATCACTACCATTGCACACACATATAAACCTATAAGTCACTCCTATGGCAGGCCTTACCAATCCTGAAGGCAGAGTGCTTGGTTTTTATGTGAGAGGGTGCCCCTGCATTGGCAGAGCCCCTCTACAGCGTTCAGAGTCCCTCCTCTGATGCTGTTTGTGGTACAGCCTGACCATATACTCTTAAGTGCATTATATCCTAGCGGTACAATGCTAACTTTGGACTGGCTGCATCAAAACATGTTGTGTTTGGTGTAAAACATCTTGGAATACTACCCCCCCCCCCCGCCAGTCCTGGCGGCGGGGGTAGCATTCCACCCTTCTAGAGGGAGAGACGTACCCGGTAACTTCTTTACAGAGCCCTGGCATCACAAAAGGGATGCCGCTGCCACAGACACGGGTCTGGCCTCCTGCTGCTGACTGAAACTCCGGCAGGGGAGGCCTGGACAATAGGTTTCCTGTCGCAGGGAGGTGTAACCACCTCCCCAGACAGGACAATGTGTATTGGGGCTGGGCGGGAGCACTCTCTGGTGCTTTGAAGTCCTGCACTGGGGGCACACTTGGTGTCCCTGTGCATATGCCAGTTCAAACCGGTTGCAGGGGCTACCTGCCCCTGCTCTGGAATGAAACTGGACAAAGGGAATGGGTGTAACCACCCCTCTTCCCTGACCCTCCCATAGGTGGGTCCCCAGAGTATGTCCAACCCCCTAACTTCGTATAAGTATGGGACCCCAGTCCTTAGGACTTTAGATTACCCTGGACGAAACTCTGAAGCCGAATCCTGGACCTTCGACGCTCTACTTCAAGATTAGAGGACTGAAGAATCTCCCTTGGGGTCAAGGAGTGGCTCCCCTGCTTGGCAGGCACCTAAGAAGCAATTGTCTGGTCTGCATCGCTGAAGCTCCCGCCGGACGCCGAAGTCTTTGCATCACCAGAGGTGGATTTCCAGACTTCCCCGAGGCTGACATGAGTCCCCAGCGAAGCTGAGGCCCGTAGCTGTCGTGGGTAACGTGGGACCGTGACCCCTGGACACCGAGAACTTTTGCAAGTGCATCCTCTTCCTGGACTCCCACGAAGTTGTGCTTTGGGCTCCAAGTAGCCCCCGCCTCCAGCACCGACTGCACCGAAGATCACTGGCCTCCACTCCACGAGTGTCCTGTGAGCCAGCTCCAAGTGCATCCACTCGAGGCTCCTTCGCGGTCGCTAGTCCGTTGGCTAGTGGGCCCTCCCGAAGGTAACTCTTCTTCTGCTTGGGCTTTCCTGGTTGCTCCAGAGGTGCCCTGACTTACCCTCGCTGGGTGAGTCCCCCCAGACCTTGCTGGTCTGCATCAACGTCCTTTCTTCACTTCCACGTGACTTGCCGTTGCCAAGGCTTGTTGGGTCCAATCCGGTCGCCGACACCGCAGCAATCGACAGACGTCGTGGGACAGCTCGAATCCAGCTCCTGGTTGTCGTCGACGCCTCCTGGACCTCGTGGCTGAAGAGTCAAGACGACCGTCAACCTACCTGAAGCACCCGACATCGGTGGGCATCTGCTCATCGCCTTCCTGGTCACTGGCTAGTGACCCAGACTCTGTCCCCTCTGCTTTCAGGTTCTTCAGATCTTCGATCCATCCGGACACTTTCGACTTGGCCGCCAGCAGCACTTTGCAGCAGATCGCCATTGAAAACGACGACGAAACCCGACCCCGAAAGACACCTATGCACCCGGCTCCCCTGGGTGAGGTAACTCGAGTACTCCGGTGCTCCCGTGGGTATTGACTCTAGAACGGCCTAGTTCTAAAGGGGTTTGCTCCAAGTCCTCCTCCAAGTGCCCTTTTTCTTTAAAACTCCAACCGCGACATTCCCCATAGAAGTCAACGGTGGCTCGCGGCTGTGTTCACACACTGCACGCGTCCCCCGTGGGTCCCCTGTGTCACTACCTTGGGTGGTTCCTTGTGGTCCAAACACTTCTACAGGCTCTAGGCCTTTTGTCTAGCTCAGTCGTGGTTCTTATACCACTTTATTGGTATATGGTTTGGTACGCCCCTAGGGCTCAAACGTGTATTTGTGCTATTACTGTTGATATTCGACTTGTAACTTATGTATTTCGAACTCTAGCCTCATAAAGAGACTAGTGGGGTGTGTTTAAGACTAAATACATATATTTTAAATATATACCTGGTGTGGTCCTCTTTCATTTGGTCACTCAAGAGATTATAGACTGGTAAAACAAGCTGCTTTACATTCCTTCAAGACTTAGCCTGAAGGCTGCTCTCCATAGCTACCACTAGGATAGCTTTCAATAAAGGTTGTCTTTAACCTATCTCCAATAAGGGGTTGTTTGGACTGGTGCACGGTGCCCACTATAATTAGTGGACAGCATATACCAGGCCAACTTCTCACACCCGCGTAGAGGCTGAATCGGAGGTGCATCACGGAATGGGCGTGCAGGGATGAGGACTCCTCCCGCAAGCGATGGTGAGCAGAGGTGGCCCCCGTAGTAACCGGCGTAGGAGCTGACACAGATCTTGGCTCTGTGAAGCCTCACACAAGGGACAGCAGCGGGGCAAGGCATGACGTGGTTGAGAGAGCCTGCGTCCAGCGGCGTGCCGACTGTAGAACAGTCAGAAGGTGTGAGGCGCATTTGAGCAGTAACGGTAGTAAGCAGCAACAGCTGGGAGCAGCCCTAGCATAGCCAGAGTGAGGCAGACAAGCTGTTTCGAGTTAAGGGCCCCCGGTAAGTAAGATGGGGCCCTGGAATGAGAAAGGGCTGGTGACCTAGTGGCCAGAAAGCATCACATGGGTTAGTCACTGATGGGCAGAGGCAGCCAGAACAGTGAGGATAGCAGGCCCCACCCCCTTAACTAAGGGGCGGAAATCGGCGGCCCACGGCAGAGACCGGAGAGTCTTGTCGGGTGACAGGCTCTAGTCCCTTGAGTACCTAGAGGGCCCGGCCAAGCGGCAGGCCCCCGCAGGGAATTTTAGAGAAGTGGCAACAGGGACAGATGAGAAGTGCTGGCAAGAAGGGACCAGAACTTTGGGGCCCTACCTAAGGGAGTTATTTCCTGTCTGACGAAAGATGCCCCTCACATCCATCCCTCCCAGCAGGGTGAGGGTGAGATGAAGAAGTCATCTAACTACTGCAAGTGTTGCAGTGAGAGCCACACATGGGGCCCAGATTTGGAATCTGCAGAGGCAGACATACATAGGCCTGTGCAGTGCCCGCAACTGTATTCCAAGGGAGGCACAGAACCCAGGGGAACCAGATGCCAAAGACACTGCCCAGAGAGAAAGTGGTCAACAATGCAGACCGAGGGTATGGAGTGTGACCATGGCGCAGTGAACTGTCCTTGCCCACTGGAACCAAGCGTTTGAGGACCCCTTGAACAGTCAGTGAGAAAACCAACAGCCTTCAGGGAAAGGATTTCGTCCGGGACCGACCCCTGGCTGGCGGGGGTTACCACTGTGCCCCCATTGACGACGGCGAAACCAGTGTTCGACTGAGATGACTCGGGAAGAGGCACTTGAGCAACACACCAGACAAAGCTGGTAAAATTCGCTCTCCCCCGAAACGTGGCAGGTAAAACGGGGATAAAGGGAGTGCCGGGCCCTGTGGAACAGCCCCCGCAGGATCATGAGTTGCTCACACTCAAAAATATCATGGCAGCAAACCAGGGTGTCCGGGGGTCCCTGACACAAAAATGTATACGGTCTCAACAGAGGTCAAACTGGCCATGGCCGGACCACTGAAATATGAGTGCAAAAATGCAGGAAGCAGAAGACTCAATCACAACCCTCATGATCGAGACTGCGTCGCTGAAGAAACAGGTCAAGGAACTACGCACTACCACGAATGTCTTAGGGGCAAAGTTGGAGGACTTTGAGGAACGCTCGAGAAGGAATAACATTTGTTTGGTCAGGGTCCCTGAGAAAGTAGAGAGACCAGCAGTGGACCTCTTTGTAGACAATCTCATTCTCGAGGTCCTACAGCCCCGGGGTCCGTCAGACTACTTTTCAGTTGAGCAGGCCCAAGGGGACCAGGCACCCTCCCCAGGCCGGGTGCGCAACCTTGCAAGATAATAACCCTAATTTTCAACTTTAGAGACCCTGATGTAATCCTCATTCAGCCCTCCGTACCCCACCAGTCAAGTATGAGAACGCAGTCATCAGCCTTTTCCTGGATTTCAAGCTCCAGGAAAGGATGGGGGGGGGGGGTGGAGAGTGACAAGATATGTGGATAAGATGGAGCAAGTTGATGCAAAACATAATGAGAGAAGACATTCCCTGCTTATCCACTCCTCCTCAAGTGTTCTTCAAGCAGAAATTTAAGCCCCGGTGAGCAAAATGCCTTGTCTTTGATGTGCCAGTAGCCCGTCCATGGTGGAATGGGTCAGATATAGCCATCAAGAAGATGGCCATGGAGGTAGGTTCTGCTAGGCAGGGCTGGTCTCCCCAGTGACCTTTGTAATAAAGCACAAGTTACTAACTTGTGTAACGATATATCTGTAAGAGACAGTAGTTAGTGACAGATTCCTTACCTTAGAATATCCCCAGGCGTCAGGCTGGATCCGGAAAGTTTTTGCGTAGCAGTACCCTTGCGCGTCGGTAGGCGGCGTCGTGCGGTTCCGCGTCCGTCGTCGCCAGGATGACGTCGCGGGCAGTACTTAGACGCCCCCCCTGCGCGCTGACGTCAGTTCTGTACACGACTTTCCGCGCCAGGAACGCAGAGCCATGCAAGAAGCTGACATTGGTGTCTGAAAAATACTAGGGCCCTGAAAGGGATGTCCTTAACCCTAGAAATCAGTTCGCAGAACGGGGAGGATGGGTGGGGCGGTAAGGAATCTATCACTAACTACTGTCTCTTACAGATATATCGTTCCACAAGTTAGTAACTTGTGCATCTGAAAGAGACACGTTAGTGACAGATTCCTTACCTTAGAATAGATACCCCAGCAATACCAACCCCGGTGGTGGGTCTGCGAACAAAGATCAGACAAGGAAGTCTCGGAGAACAGAACGGCCAAAGAAGCCGTCTCTCCGGACTTGGCTGTCAAGGCAGTAATGCTTGGTAAACGTGTGCAGCGAGGCCCATGTAGCTGCCTGACAAATGTCCTGCAAAGGGACACCACGTCCTAAAGCCGTGGTGGCGGCTGTGGCCCTGGTGGAATGGGCACGCAACCCAACAGGGGGCTCCTTTTTAGCCAAAGAATAACCGGCCTTGATACACAAGACGACCCAGCGGGAGATGGTCCGCTTGTGTACCGCCCAACCTTTTTTGGCGCCCACGTAGCCAACAAAGAGCTGGTCATCCACCCGGAACTGTTGTGTGCGATTTAGATAAAAAGAAATCGCACGTTTTGGGTCCAGACGGTGGAGCCGCTCTTCCTCTCTAGAAGGATGCGGAGGCGGAAAGAAGGTAGGCAAAGTGATGGTCTGCCCAATGTGGAAAGCAGTAACCACCTTTGGCAAGAAGGACGGACGCGTCCTGAGAACAACCTTGTCTGGATGGACAGACAGAAAGGGAGGCTTGCAAGAAAGAGCCTGGAGCTCACTCACCCGCCGAGCGGAGGTGATAGCCACCAGAAAAGCTGTCTTCAGAGTTAGAAGACGAAGAGGACAGTTATGCAGAGGCTCAAAGGGAGCGCACATGAGAAAAGTAAGAACCAGGTTCAAGTCCCACTGAGGCATCACAAACGGAACAGGAGGGAAGAGGTGTGTAATGCCTTTTAGAAATCTGTTAACAACACGGGGCTTGAAAAGGGAGGGCTGATCAGGAAGCCTGAGGAAGGCCGAGATTGCACAGAGATAGCCCTTGATGGTACCCAGGGCAGAACCCTGTTAGGCCAGAGAAAGAAGGAACAGAAGAACCTCAGAAAGAGGGGCAGAAAGGGGATTCACAGCCTTTGCTGTGCACCATGCCACAAATTTGTTCCACCTGCAGGCGTATACCACCTTAGTGGAGGGACGCCTGGCTGCCAGAATCACATCACAAACTTCGGGAGGCAAGTCAAAAGGAATCAACTGCCGCCACTCAATCTCCACGCAAGCAGGTGGAGACTGGACAGGTTCGGGTGGAGGACCGTCCCCTGCTGCTGCGACAGAAGATCCTCCCGAAGAGGCAGACGGATCGGGGGATCGACGCTCATACTGAGTAGCTCGGGATACCAAACTCTTCGAGCCCAGTCCGGAGCCACAAGAATGACTTGGGCCCGGTCGCGCCGAATCTTCTTCAACACTCTGGGTAGAAGTGGTATAGGCGGAAAGGCGTACAACAGACCGCAGCTCCACTCGCGACGAAAGCGTCGCCGAGCGAGTGCCGCCTTGGAAATTCCAACGCGCAGAACTGAAGACATTGCGCGTTCTCTTCGGTGGCGAATAGATCTAACCAAGGCTATCCCCACTGTAGAAAGAATCCTTGCGCCATTTCCGAGTGAAGACGCCATTCGTGATCCATCATGCACCTGCGGCTGAGTTAGTCTGCCCTGGCGTTCAGGGAACCTGCCAGATGTTGAACCATCAGGAATATGCCCTGATGTTCCAGCCATGTCCAGAGGCGCAGAGCCTCCTGACATAGGGTCCACGACCCCACCCCACCCTGTTTGTTGCAGTACCACATAGCGGTGGTGTTGTCTGTGAACACCTGCACTACCTTCCCTTTGACAGAGGGAAGGAATGCCTTCAGTGCAAGTCGGATCGCCCGGAGCTTCAGAAGGTTGATATGGAGCCGGGACTCCGCCGGAGACCAGAGGCCTCTGATCTCCGCCTCTCCCATGTGACCGCCCCATCCCAGAAGGGACGCGTCCGTCACAACTGTGTGCTCTGGCTGGGGAAGAGAGAGGGATCTGCCCATGACCCATTGCCGGTTCGAGAGCCACCACTGCAACTGTTTTGCAGTCCCCTCCGAGATCTGGACGTGATCAGACAGGTTGCCCTGATGCTGCGCCCACTGGAACTTCAGGTCCCACTGCAGAGCCCGCATATGCCATCTGGCATGATCGACCAGCAGGATGCAGGAGGCCATGAGGCCCAGCAGCCTCAGGGTCATCCGTACCGAAACCCAGGATAGAGGCCGAAAGATCGGAATCATAGCCTGAATATTCCGGACTCGCCGTTCGGGAGGATATACCCGAAACTGCGTCGTGTCCAGAACTGCTCCGATGAAAAGGAGCTGTGGAGAAGGAATCAGGTGCGACTTCGGCACGTTGATGGAGAACCCCAGTGAGTGCAGGAGTTCGGCCGTAGTCTGGAGGTGGGAGACGACTGCCTGGGACGAGCCCGCCTTCAGCAGCCAGTCGTCAAGGTAGGGGAAGACTGGAACCCCTGCCCGGCGCAGATGAGCTGCGACCACCGCCATCACTTTCGTGAACACCCGAGGGGCACTGGTAAGGCCAAAGGGGAGCACGGAGAACTGAAAATGCTCGTGGCCTACCGTGAACCGCAGGTAACGCCGGTGGGCCGGCAGGACGGGGATGTGGAAATATGCGTCCTGCAAGTCCAACGCTACCATCCAGTCTCCAGGGTCGAGAGCAGTCAAGACCTGAGCTAGGGTGAGCATCTTGAACTTCTCCTTCCGGAGGAAGCGATTGACGTTCCGGAGGTCCAAGATAGGACGCATGCCCTCCTTGTCCTTCTTGGGTATCAGAAAGTAGTGGGAGTAACAACCACGCCCTACTTCTGGGGTCGAAACGTGTTCGATGGCCCCCTTGGCCAAGAGGGCCGTAACTTCCTTCTGAAGAAGCACCAAGTGATCCCCTGACATGCGGTGGGATTGAGGTGGCATGGCTGGGGGGGTGGTCTCGAAGGGGAGGGAGTAGCCCCTTCGGACAATGTCCAAGACCCACCTGTCCGAGGTGATGGGACGCCAGTGGTGAAGGTGATGGCGGACCCTGCCCCCTACTGGCGTGCTGTGCACCTGAAAGGAGGGACTAGGAGGGCTTGGAGGCCGCGGACGGGTTGGAGGTGGTGGCCTGACCCGCACGCTGGTTGCCCGAACCGCCACGGCGGTATCCACGTCCTCGGCCACGCGAAGACGCTTGCTGCGTGGGCCAGTGGCTGGGCAGCTGACGTGACTGGCGCCCCTTCCGTGGCCACGAAAGGGGCGAAAAGCAGAGGTTAGCGGAGGGCGTACAACAGAAAGGCCCAGGGACTTGGCAGTAGCCCGTGAGTCCTAAAAACGCTCCAGCGCATGGTCTGCCTTTGAACCAAAAGACCGACTCCATCAAAGGGCATGTCCATGAGTGTATTCTGGACATCACCCGAGAAACCAGTTGTTCTCAGCCAGGCGTGGCGACGTAGCGCCACCGTCGCCGCAAGCGATCTGCCCAGCGAGTCGGCGGTATCAAGGCCACAACGTATGGTGTATTTAGCCGCATCTCGCCCTTCCGCAATGGCGCGGGTAAGCAGTGCCTGGACCTCCTCAGAACACTGCGGCAAAACAGCCGCCACCGAATCCCACAGGGAGTGGGTATATCGGCCCAAAAGGCAAGCGGTGTTGACGGACCGCAAGCCAGCACTGGAGGAAGAAAAAGCCTTCTTCCCAAATTGGTCCAGGCGTTTGGATTCCCTATCCGGAGGGGCGGTAGGGAAGGCGGTTTGGGAGGCAGAGGCTTGGACAACCAAGCTCTCGGGGGTGGGATGTTGGGAGAGAAACAAGGGGTCGCCCGGAGCAGGGCGATGGAGTCGGGCCACGTTCGTATCCACAGGAGCCCCTGTGGTGGGCTTGGACCAGGCACCCAAAAGAACGTCAGTGAGTGCATCGTTAAACGGCAGCACAGTCTCCGAGGAAGAAGCTGCCGGCTGAAGCACTTCCGTCAGGAGATTAGTCCTGACAGCCACAGTAGGCAATTGGAGATGTAAGGCTCCAGCTGCTCTACGCAACACCGTTGCAAAATTAGCTCCCTCCTCCGTAGCCACGGGAGGAGGCAGCATGCCAGTGTCAGGGGAGGTGTCTAGACCACTGGCATCCCCAAGTTCCTCAGCCCAGTCCTGATCATACTCACACTGTTGTGTGAGAGGGTCTTCAGACCCCTCCCAGCTCTCTTGGTCCTCCTCAGGTTCAAAATATGGAGGAGGAGGGACATTTGGGATCCAAGGTCTCATCGGCGCCGGAGCCGGCGTCGAGCGACGTCGGTCCGGCTCCATGTCCGGAGCCGGAGAGAGCCGGGGACCGACGCCGTCCGGAGCCCCGGACGGCGTCAGGAACGGCACCGGGGACATCGGCGTCGGCGGAGGCGTGGATAGGTCAACCGGCGTCGATGGGGGTTGCGGTACCACCGGAACCTGGATCGAGGCCGGGGCCGGAGCCGAGGCCGGGATGAAGGCTGGTGGGACAGACGGCGCCGGGACCAGAGTCGACTGCGACGCCGGAGCAACCCCATCAGGGCCCGCGGGGCCCGAAGGCGCACCGGAGGGACCTTGAGGCCCGAAGAGGCGGGCCATGGCCGACAGGAATTCCTGTATTTCGGCCGGAGTCACCCCGAACCCGGAAAGGACGGGTAATGCGGGGGCGGCTCCATAGGCATGTCCGGGGCCGCGGGGACGGTGCCGACTGGGGCCTCAGCCGAGTCGCGAGACCGGCGAGGCGAAGTCTTAGAGCGATGACGCTTCTTAGACTTTTTGTGCTTCGACTTACCCGAGGAGCGCGAAGACTTGGACTCCGACGACCGGACCTCGAGTAGCTTTCGAGACCGCTCTCGCAAAGCCTTCGGGTGAAGTTTCCGGCAGTCAGGGCACGACTTCGTGTCGTGGTCTCGGCCGAGACAGAAGAGACACTCCAGATGCGGGTCTGTGATCGACATCATTCGACCACAGGCGTCGCATGACTTGAAGCCGGGCATCCCTACGACACCTAGGAGTCGTGAAGACTCGATAAAGAAACAGTGAAAAAATTCACAAAAAAGTTAGTCAAAAAATGACTAGGGCACTGCTCTTCCCGGATCTGCGCTTACTGGTGCGGAAAAATAAAGAACTGACGTCAGCGCGCAGGGGCGGCGTCTAAGTACTGCCCGCGACGTCATCCCGGCGACCCCGACGACGGACCCGCACGACGCCGCCTACCGACGCGCAAGGGTACTGCTACGCAAAAACTTTACGGATCCAGCCTGACGCCTGGGGATATTCTAAGGTAAGGAATCTGTCACTAACGTGTCTCTTTCAGATGAGGAAGATAAAAGCAGACCCGACTGTCCTCTGCAGTGCAAGTGCAGATACTGGGAAATGAAATTCATCATCTAAAACATCTTCTAAAATAACAAATACAACGGTCTGCTAATTAACACAACACACTAAAACAATTAACATTGACCGGATGGGCCATTTTTACAAGGAATTAAAATAGAGGACACAGATAAATAGTATTTTTTCATGGCTTTGATACAGCGCTGCCTTCTTGAGCTTTGTGAGAGGTGTATTCTGAGTACACATGGTTAGCTAAACTGCGCATCAGTGCTGGCATGGTCCAGACTGCCAAGAAGATAATGGTGGAGGGGTGTTCTGGAAGGGGAGGGCAGAGTCACTGGTGACCTGACATGAGAGCATTGTGCAGGAATACTGAACCGCTGCCACCAGCTTGTGTTAGACAGGGGGAGAAAAGCAGAGCTCAGTGTCCTCCGTACTGCAAGAAGTGCAGCTAGTGGGAAATTAAATTAAAAAGAAAACCATGATTGAACCCAATAAAAGAAAATGAGTTAAAATAACAAGTAACATCCTGTCTATTTAAAGGTATCAAAACAAACTAAAGAAAAGTGGTAAATGTTCTGCCACCTCTTTTGCCCCACCACTAGGCAACAGCTGTAGCTGGCAAAACAGACACTGTCTGGGGAAAGCAAGGTTGTTTCTGTTTACATTTCATGATTTACTTACTCTTACATTTCCTAAGAGTATTTGCTTTTTTCCAGGGTATTGTGTTTCGGTTGTTTTTTTCATGCAACTGTAAAACTGAAAAGTGCATACTGTGAAAAGAGCCCCATTTATGTATCTATCGGAGTTCAGGTTATGGGTGAATATTTATAACAAGCCATGATTGAGAGCTGTGGAGTTCAGGTCGAAGGCAGTGTGGATTCCTCACAGTGCCCATCAGTAGATCATAAAGTGATTCAAATGACATGCTGATCCAATCCTCTGCCTCTCTGCAGAGAGCACAGAGCAATGGTCAGACCTGCCGATTGTAATTGTGACTCTCTGCAAATTTGTGAGGAAGAGGCACACAGCTGTCAAATTATTAACAAGACAATACCATAATCTCCGTGCCCTTTCTGGAGCCACAAGAATGACTTGGGCCCGGTCATTTCTTGGGTATTCGCTCACTTTATGTTATCTTAACATAACATCTTCTTGAGAACTCTAGGCAGGAGAGGTATTGGCAGAAAAACATACAGGAGGCCTGAATTCTGCTTGAGACAAAATGTGTCGCCGAGTGAGAACTGCTTTGGAAACTCCAGCGCACAGAAGTGCTAACAGTGCTCATTCTCAGCTGTGGTGAATAGCTCTAACCAAGTTTCTCTGTGTTGTGTCCTGTGTATTCTGTAATGCATTCTTCCCTAGTGCTCTGCTCCTTGCTGCTCAGCCAGTGTGTAAGGTCATTTAGAATGTTGAGAGTGTGTGCTTGGATGAGTAAACAGTTGGAGTGAGAGGGCTGAGCAGCAGTGATGCTGTAGCTGGTGGGCCTTACTCAACAGCTTACGTACCATCTTACCAGTTACCTGTTACTGAGTCTTAATAAATCTCTTCTTTAACCCTTTAAGTGCGCCCGTCGGCCAACGGCCGTCGCGAGCACTACCTCGGTAGTGCTGTGCACGTCCGTTAGCCGACGCGGCCCCGCCCACTTAATGGAACGCCCGCACCGAGGCGGAATTGCCGCCGCGGTTAAGGTGTTAAACTTTTACTACTGGCTACTGGGCTTCACTTCATTTACAAAAGAAACAATTGATGGACGGAATGCTGGACAATGCAAACATTCACCCCCAGTCACAAGGATCTGGGTTAAATCCATCATTCTTTTGCTCACCACCCCAGTTAAGACCCAGCCATATGCAAATCAGTCTTGACCCTGTTCCTTGTGGGAACAGTACAGCCCGAACTGCCAAGCCAGGTCCTCCCTGGATCGGAAACAAGCATTCTGGGAACGGTTTCAGGGCATCACCCTTCATCAGCAAGGCTAGTTTGAATCTAGGGGATAGTGAGCACGGGACCCATGTCTGGGAATACCTTACCCACTTAGGGCGACATATGCAAAAGAAACAATTGATGGACGGACTGCTGGACAATGCAAACATTCACCCCCAGTCACAAGGATCTGGGTTAAATCCATCATTCTTTTGCTCACCACACCATCCCAGTTTGGACCCAGCCATACGCAAATCAGTCTTGACCCTGTTCCTTGTGGGAACTGTCCAGCCCGAACTACCAAGCCAGGTCCTCCCTGGACCGGAAACAAGCATCCTGGGAGTTCGGGCTGGACTGTTCCCATTGGGCGCAGGGTCAAGACTGATTTGCGTATGGCTGGGTCCAAACTGTAATTGCATGGTGAGCAAAAAAACGATGGATTTAGGCCCAGATCTCTGTACTGGGGTGAATGTATGACATTGTTCTGCATTCTGTCCATCAATTGTTCTTTTTGCATTTGTCACCCCGAGAGGGACGGGTATGCTGTGACCTGTGTCCCGTGCTCTCCATGCCACTGGAGTCGAGCTATCCTGGCTGATGAGGAGTGAAACCCCGAAACTGGTCCTAGGATGCTTGTTTCCAGTCCTGGGAGGACCTGGCCTGGCAGTTCGGGCTGGACTGTTCCCATTGGGCGCAGGGTCAAGACTGATTTGCATATGGCTGGGTCCAAACTGGAATGGCATGCTGAGCAAAAAAACGATCGATTAAGGCCCAGATCTCTGTACTGGGGTGAATGCATGACATTGTTCTGCATTCTGTCCATCAATTGTTCTTTTTGCATTTGTCACCCTGAGTGGGACGGGTATGCCCAGACGTGGGTCCCGGGCTCTCCATGCCACTGGAGTCAAGCTATCCTGGCTGATGAGGATGCGGATGTCCATCAATTGTTCTTTTTGCTTCACTTAGTTTACAACACTGGCGATGATCCAGGAAAGAAACCACGCATGCAGAACAAGAAACTAAGGAGAAACTAGGCTAGGAGAACTGCAGAAGAAACTAAGAGGATTACCAAGAAAAAGAGTTTGAAGCCTGTATGGAAGAATTGTGCCTGGCAGCCCCACAGTGTTGATGACACCAGTCAGCCTGCAGTCCAGGGCATTTAAGCAGGCCAGCGTAAGGTGTGCAGCAGACTGAGAGGGCGATGTGTACTCCTAATTTAATGTCAAGACCGGAGGCTTTTATTATGCCTTCTTAACTTGCTTGATTTTAATAGCAGCAGTCAAGATAAAAGATAAACTACAAATCCCAGGTGGCTAAGTAACAGGCTGACCAATGGGAGTACAAAACGTAATGAACACAGTAACCAATAACATCATGGTACAATGTATAACGCACTGCTTGACTGCGAACAGCCCTCTTTTCTTACTGCTTGCAGGCAAGATAAGTTAATGTTCTTTGTTCAATACTGTATTTTACAATATATACTAGTTTTATATATTGTCCATATGGCATTGTATAGCAATATTCTTTGGCTTACTGTTGAGCGCGTCGTGTTTGCGCCTTGCGCTCGCTGCTGCTTCTGGTCTCTTCACATGCATGCTGCGCTGCCTTCCTTTCCTCATGGCTCATGAGTCCGCCATTTCAGAACGCGACCCTGAAGCCTCTCACATGCTCTTGGACTCTTGCCAGGGCAGCGCTCATCTGTTTTGAACGTACTTCAGCCCTCGGCATTTCCTGCTCATTTACCGACCCCGCACCGTCACCCGAGGGGCACGGTTTCTTCCTCTGGGGCGTTTCGGCTAAGTACACACGGGTGTGGTTTTGAGGCCTTCTGTCTACACCTCTTGCCTCCTTTCATTTTTTTAACCCTTTCTTTGCTGGAAGTGGACATCTCCCCCTTATCAAATAATGACGATGAGGAAGGCGAAGCTTTTAAAAATGACCTGAATTATGTTATTCATTCCTCTGTGGAACAAGCCATTGCGGCTTCTATGGAAACATTTTTTTAAAAATATGGAAAATTCTATGCTGAGCATGATATCCAAGACTTTATTGGCCCATTCTGCATGGGAAGGCAGAAAACGTAAATCTGTACCTTTAACTACTTCTAAAAAAGCAAGTTTTTTTCCTTTGATAAGGATGTTGCACAATTGAACAGTGAGGTTTCCGCACACAAGGCTGAGGACAAAGTTCCTCCCAGTTCTCCTTCCAAGGAGGGGAATCCAAAGGCATATGCAAAGTGCAAATCAAAAACAAAAAACATTTCAGAGGTTTCTAAACAGATAACAATAACAAATATCTTGGACACTGATGATGACATGGGGGACACAGATGATTTTACTGATAATTTTGGAGCTAATGACCCTTCCTCACCTCCTCCTCCAAAGAAATCAAAACTTGACTCTTTTGCCACCAAACCAATTCTGGATGCTGATGGTTCCCCAATGTTTGATCCCTCCACGATCCGTCATCTAAATTCCACGGAGTGGTTTCCGGCCACCCATGTGGGAGATTACATCTCTTCCAGACTTTGCCTTCCTTTGGGCAAGTCAACCAAAAACAAACTGAAATCTGAATGTCCAAGACCTTCTCTTTCTTCTAATATTACTGCTACTTATTATTCACTTTCTTTTCAAAATTTGGTAAAGATCCACACAAACGAGTGGACAAAGCGTGGTCTACTTGTCAAGACAAGTTATTGGATGTGGTGGGGCCCCTGGCATGAATTTTCGAGATGGCGAAGTCTGCCAGATTAGAAAACATAGAAATAGATCCTCAGGGTCTTCTTTATGGATTCAGAGAGCATTTTGTTTACTTGGCAATGCCAATTTAGAGATAACCCACGAACGCCGTAAAGGGCCCCGTTAAAACTAGATCCAAAACTAGCTAATTTGGCTACCCTGGGCTTTGGCTTTAAGGCAGGAGGGCTTCTTTTTGGCGATTCTTTTATAAAGGATCTGAGTAGATATGCGACTACGTTCTCCTCTATGGACAAGGCTCAGCAATCATTGAAAAAAGTTTTCACCTCAGGTTTTTGCACGGGCCGGTAGAGGCAGGAGCCGCTTTACCGGCCGCCCCTACTGGGAATAAGGCACCAGAGGCTCCTACAATTCCAACTATAACTACCAAGACTGCAAACCACAGTTCTATCCTCAACGAGGTAGAGGCTACAGAGGATGTGGTAAAAAAAACTACAGAAATAACACTGAACAAGGCGAATTTCTCTTCAATAACTGCAGATTCTTGGGTTCTCAATACCATTCACGGTTATCTTATAGAGCTATTCGCTCCACCTTTCCAAACCTTTTTTCCTCCTCCACCAATTTTCACCACCAACAGAGCTGATCTCATCTCACTAGAAATTCAATCTCCATTATAAAAGCAGGCAACCAGAATTCCGGTCCAGATCCTTCGGGTTTCCTCAGTTCCCTCTTCCCGGTGCAAAAGAAAACCAAAAAAATGCGTCTGGTTATCAACCTCAGACTTTTCAGTACCGCCATTTCAAAATGGAGACCATACTTCAACTCAGGGACTCTTTACGACAACACAACTGGATGGTGAGACTAGACCTACAAGATGCTTACCTCAAAATTCCTATTCATCATTCTCACAGAAAATTCATTTAGTTTCAGTGGCTCGGTCTCACCTACCAGTTTTCCTCTCTTCCTTTCAGTCCATCTTCAGCACCTTGGTGCTTTACAAAGGTAATGAAACCAGTAGTTACGTACCTGAGATCTCTCGGCGTCAGACTCATAATTTACTTAGTCGACATTTTACTCCTGAGTCAGGACATTCAGATCCTTCTATCACATTTGCATCTCACATGCCCCTTCCTTTCAGATTTTGGGTTCCTTTTAAAACACAGAAAAGTCAATTCTCATGCCTTCTCAACAAATCGAATTCCTAGGTTTTCTCATAAATTCTTCAAGTGCCACTCTGCACCTTCCTCAAACAAAGGTAAGAGCAATCAAAGCAATCAAATCCAAGCTTCTTCACACTCTTTGCAGTTCCCAAATCTCTCTCATATCCTTGGCAAGGATAGTAGGCTTGTTGTCCTCTTCCATTCAGGCAATCTTTCCACATCTTCTCCATTACTGTGCCCTTCAACGCCTCAAGATTCGCCATCTACGCCAAGGTCTCGCCTATTCAGATCTAACCCTTATCGATTCAGAGTCACGTTTAGAACTCCAATGGTAGATCGACCATTTAGACGCCTGGAATGGCAGGACTACCTTTGCATCAGTCCCGGATCTTGTGTTAGAATCAGATGCAAGTCGGACGGGATGGGGCGCCCGCTGTGGCACAATCTCGACTAGAGGTACATGGTCCAAATTGATTATAAATTGTTTAGAGATGCTTGCAGGCTTCTTTGTAATCAGAAGCCTGGGAAAGGACAGAATTTGATGTTGCATTCTTTTACGCATGGACAACGTGTTGGAGGTCTAGTATAGAAATCACCTCTGCGGCACCAAATATAAACCCCTTGCAGAACTAGCAAAACGTTTTTAGGAATTTTTTCTTCTCAACAAGATATGTGTCCATGGATTTCCCATTCATTCTCACATCTCTCAATAATCTATTATTAGATCCTATGGGTCACCCTCACAATCTGGTCCTCGACAACACTCTGGTTATATCAGCCTGGAAAATATCAGGTCAGCTCACCCTTGCATCGGCATTTCGCAAGAGGCTTCAGACTTCATTAACAAAGCTTGGGCTCCAGGAACAACAAAAGCATACAAGTCCTCTTGGGCTTTATGGTCAGGCTGGTGTTTGGGAAAACATCTCAATCCCTTTTCAGCAGATATAATTCACATTGTTAATTTCCTGGCAGCGGAAGCCAGTGCAGGTAAGTCCTTCAGAACCATTAACCTATACAGATCAGCTACTTCAATGAACCAGAGCCTCATCAATGGCAATCAGTCGGAGAACATCCTCTCGTCTGTCGTCTTTTAAAGGGAGGAAAGTTTTCTAAACCTCCTTTACCAAAGTATACTAAATTATGGGATGTAAATCTTGTTTTGAATTTGTTTATCTCTTGGCCTGACAATTCAGCGCTTTCTTTAAATATGCTTTCTGCCAAACTTACTATGTTACTGTGTTTGATCTCTATTAAACGTGTATCTGATGTCAAAGCTTTGGATGTGTCTTCTCGCCAATATACTCCAACTGGCGAGATGTTTACTGTCCATAAGCGCACAAAAACAAATTTAAATACTGTATTTTATCCCTATTTTCCTGCTCAACCCAAAGTTTGTGTGCGTCAGTGTCTTAAAATTTATGAACAGACCTTTGATCTCAGAACATCCTCCCAGTTCCACCTCCTCATTTCCTTCTGCAAACCTCACATGCCTGTTTCCTCTGCCACTTTAGCTCATTGGGTCCGATGGGTCATGTCCCTTGCAGGTATTGATGTTTCTGTCTTCGACGCTCATTCAGCCAGGAGTCCAATGGCCTCTAAAGCCTTCTGGGCGAGTTCTAAGTTGAAGGACATTCTGAGATCAGCTGACTGGTCCAACGATATAATGTTTAGAATATTTTATTGTAAATCTGTTCTCAATGCAGCTTCTGTAGTTGTTGACATGCTTTAAACAAGCATAATAGGAGCCTCCGGTCTTGACATAAAATGTAGAATTTCCTAGTGAATTATAAAGGAAAGTCTTAATTGTATTAAAGACACAGAGGTGCGCAGTATCCCACCTCAACACTCTTTAATATGTTTTTTCTCCCTGACAGCAGCTCCAGCTTTGCCACCTTCTTCCTCTTAAAGATGATTTGGAGCATTTGGATTCTTCAACCGTTCCATTTTCTTCAACTTCACCACATGGGCGTTTTTCATTGGTCTTGGATCCTTCACGAAGACTCGCTTTCATAGACTTTTGCCAGGAGCTGTTTACGTTTACTTTGGCTTGTTCTATTGTATTTTTCTATTTTTCTTAATTTTCTGGTCCTATCTAACTCCTTGCACAAGAAAAGAGGGCTGTTCTCCGTCAAGCAGTGCATTATACATTGTGCCATGATGTAGGAAAGTAGGATCTTCTTTCATGGTTACCCCCACTTTTTGCTGGTGTCAGTATGTTTTTTTGACTAGTCTGGCTGGGATCCTGCTAATCAGGACCCCAGCCACTGTGCTTCTTCCCTAAATTTGACATGGTAAGTACTTTGGTACCTCCACAATTGGCTAATGTGTACCCTTGCAAGTCTCTAGTATATGGTACTAAGGTACCCAGTGGCAAAGATACACCAGAGGTCTCCCATGGGCTACAGCATGTATTATGCCACCCATGAGAGACCACTCAAACTGTAACTACAGGCCAGCCATTCCAGCCTGTGTAAGCTGGTGCTAGCACCACTTACGACAGATATAAGTTTCCTTATATCTGAGGTCACTACACTTAAAACCTATAAGTCACCCCTAAGGCAGGCCTTTCAATCCTGAAGGCAGGGTGCTGGGTTGTAAGTGCAAGGGTGCCCCTGCATGAGCAGGACACCCCCTACAAACCCAGGAGTCGATTCTCCAGGCATTGTAAGTGCAGTCAGCCATTTTTATACATACAATGGCCAGGCGTCATTAAGCGATGGCTAACTATATAGTGGCTGTGCCGTACCTGAGCATGCTTGGTGTCAACCATTTTAGAATCATACCCCAACACCATTACCGGTGTTGGAGGTATGATTCCATGCACTGGGTGGCTCCTCCGGTAAGCCGTGTAGTGTGTGGCCAATGAAGGAGACGCGGATATCAATTGTGCACCAGCGCACACAGAAATAAGTAGAGGACAAACACATGGGACAATTGAAAGTGAGACTACAGCTCATTCTTCGACATCTAAATCTTTTTTGTCTCAGGTTCCGGATACAAGCCAACCACCGGGGTTGCAAACATCAAAAACAGGAAAACAAGGAGAAGTCAAAGAAAAGGCACGCACAAACCTTCGGAGTCAAAAAGTGACTTAATTGTAAATATATCTTCTACTGAACTCACACCTCAACAGATTAATGTTTTAAGCAAAGGACTGGGATTTGTTCCCACATACAGAACAAATATCTTGGAATGCGAGATCTCATTCTTCAAATTTATGAGGATATTAAGATTGAGACACTTTTTTACGAATATCGTTCCACCTAGAGAAGATCGGACCGAGGCAGAATTCCTTGAGTTTAAACCAAAATCGAAGTTTCAAGCACCAGCATCACATAAGGTTTTGGATGCCTTTGAGAACCTAGTGTTAAAGGATTTACAGAAATTGAATACTCAAAATCAAAAAAATGGAAATTTTACCATACATGATAGAAACGCAATAAAGACATTGTCTAACAATCCTGAGATTTTCATCCAAAAAGCTGACAAGGGTAGAGCGATTGTAGTCATGGATAAAGCGTTCTATACACAAAAGGTTAATGAACATGTTACAGATGGATCCACGTATCAACTCATGAGTCAAGATCCTACGCCAAAACTGATTGAAACTGTGGATATGATTTTGAAAAATGCCATGGAGATGGGATGGATAACGTCCACCACCAAATCTTTTCTTACTGTGTCTAATCCAAGGAGACCACGGATATATATGCTTCCAAAAATTCATAAGAACCTTCAAAATCCACCGTTCAGACCCATAGTCACTGGATGTGCACCATATTCAAACCGCTGGGCCAATACATGGATTATTTTTTGCAACCATTTGTTCAGAAATGGGGGTCTTATGTTAAAGACACAATGGGCTTTCTTCTAAAATTACAATCAGATACTGTCCAAAATGAAATTGTACTAGGTACCATAGATGTAAAGTCTCTTTACACTTCAATTCCCCACTCTGGAGGTATGGAAGCAGTGGAATGGGCTCTCTTAGAGCAAACAGGAATAAAAGCTGGCAAAGTATTTTTGCTTGAACTCTTGCACTTCTGTCTTAATCACAGCTATTTCCAGTGGGAAGATCAGTTTTACATGCAGTTAACAGGGACATCTATGGGCTTCGCAGGGGCGCCTGCTTATGCGAATACATACATGGCTAAATTTGAACATGATTTTATATACAATGACAAAGAATGGACAGAGAATCTTCTACTATATTGTAGATATATTGACAACATCTTTGTGATGTGGACCAGTAGTCGTGAACATCTAGAACGGAAGATGATACAGCTTAATACACATGACGATCATATACAGTTCACCCACACCATCAGCGATACATCCATCGCTTTTCTGGATGTCCTTATAACTAAAGATAATGCAGAGATTCACACTGAAGTGTACCGGAAAGAAACAGATAAAAACAATACACTTGCGTTTCATAGTTTTCATCCAAATAACAATTCATAATTTACCATACTCTCAGTTTCTACGGATTAAAAGGTTTGTTCGGGGGGCGTGGCCAACTAACATGGCCGATCGGACGTATTCCTGATCGGCTCCGTCCTAAGCCCCGCTTAATCCACTTAAAGAAGGCGTACTTACAGTTTTCCGACGAAGACTGCACAATCCCATGGGCGGCGGGCTGCCGAGGAACGCCTGGTGCCAGCTGTTAGTTATCTACGCATGGGGAAAGCCGCTACGGAGTGCTAAAGGCGTCCGGAGCTCCGTCAGAGAAAATGGCGCCGTCCACCATGGCGGAATCCGGGTAGCGCGAAGGCCAGACCTCCGGAGCTCCCTTCGTGACAGCGGCCGTCCAGACAGCCAAATAAGAGAAGGTGAAGGTTTCCCCGGTGCAAACTGCACGCTACAGCGCACCCGGGAGATGTGGCGGATGCGGCGGGAGGCGGCTTAAAGTGGGAGCTCTGCATCAAAATGGCGGGATCGGCGCACTAATGACAAAGCTGACGGCTTCGTGATGCCCCCGGTTTTGTAGATACGCCGGACCCTCAGCGGGGTAATGCACGGCTCCTGCCCGACACAGCATTAGCGCAGCCAGCTTCGAGGCAGCTCAGCAAGGAGAACCTTATACACTGGCCAGTCACTATTGGGAGAATGCCAACATCGATGTCACCGCTCCAATAACCACCCAACAGGCAAGAGTGGCACACATTGTATGTTAGCCAAGGGACTTGATTATTCTGTGGCAGACCCGACGAAGTTCTGAGGCTCCCCTCCCGAGGGCCCTGAGGAGGCAGAATGCCTGACCTTAACATGGCCGCCTAACTGAAAAGGTATTCACTCGCAGAGGATACCGTGTGCCCTCAAGCCTACCCAGTGTGATTATTCCCGCAGTAGAGCTCACCCCTGCTAAGACACATACCGGGATCAGTGTTGAGACCCTTGGAAGAGGCGGTGACTCAGCGACGGTGAAGCCCGACGGGGGTTGATAAGTGGCCGGAGACACTGCTCTCTGCACGAGACCTCCACACTGCTTCTACGAGACGGAGGGGACGGCCTGGAGCTGACCACGTCGCGGATCCTCCTATGCCACCCAAAAAGACCCCCAACAACAAAGTCTCCAATTATTTTGGCCCTTCCGGCACGGGAACATCAGGCGAAGAGACAACACCGCCTGATGGGTAATGGCGCTAACCAAAGAGGATCTTCTTTCGTCCCTGCGGGACTTTAAGAAAGAACTCAGGTCAGAGATCAAGGCGGACTTGGATGCCTCCTTCGAGTCCTTCCGTGCAGAGATGAGAGAGAAATTGGTTTCTTTACAGGCTGACGTGGACTCGGTGGGCACCCGCACGCTGGATCTAGAGGCAAAACACCAAGAGTTAGTCGACCGCCTCACACCTTTGGAGGAAGATTCGGCCGATCTAAGTAGCCAACTGCGAGCCACCGTGCTTAAATGCGAAGACCTCGAAAATCGCTCACGCCGCGATAACATCCAAGCCAGGGGCCTGGAAGAAAACTGCGAGGGCCCAGACCTAGAGGCATTCATGGTAGGCTTGTTCTCCTCGGTGCTGGGTGAGGCGGGCCCGGAGGTCCAGCTGGAAAGAGTTCACAGAGTTGGTCCGAGGCGCCGGGAGACAACTGCCGACCCAGGGATGTGCTGGCGAAGTTCAGTTCATTTAAAGTTAAGGAACTGGTCCTCCAAAAGGCTAGATTAGCTGATAAGGTCTCCTTTCAAAATGTCTCTTGCGAGCTCTACCAAGATGTATCACAGGGCACGCTTCTCCGACGCCAACAGTTCCGTCCGATCACCGAGTTCCTACGAAACAAGAGAATCAGATACCGATGGACATATTCCTTTGGTATAACCTTCCAATGGGACAATAAACCTCATCACTACGCGACGTTCCAAGAAGCAGCGGAGCTCCTGGGAATTGAGTCGTCCTCCTCTACTGACAAGTACCCTTCACAAGACCTGGAAGCCGATCGGCGGCGACGACAACAGGGTGGAAACCAATGGCGTACAATGGGCCCTGGAGGCAAGAAATCCACGGAGTAAACCGTCTGTTGCTGAACTTTGTACTTCTTTGAGGATCCACTTATCTCGACCAGTGCGGTGGGCAACTAGAGGCTGGTTGGAGTGAAAGACTTGCAATTCCCTGACTGAGAGGCTCACACGGGTCACCATCCCTGGGGACGCCCAGCTGCTCCCATCGAGTTTTGGTAGGTGCGGTGGTTCCGCAAGAATAATTCCTATGAGGGCACCAAGCGATGGGACCCCACAGGGCGATCCAATCACAGGCCATGCCCTTGGGACAGTCTAGCTACACAACACCCACCACGAGAAGCCGGAGGGACTGACCTTTCTCCACGGCGGTGGGGGGGTCCCATGTGGAGAGCACTGACTGTGGAGATCGTGCTTTGTGACTCCCTGCCACATGAGGTGTCACTGGGACACTGTAATTGGTCTGCTTATTCTTGTTTTTTTTTGCTGGGGCCTTCACCAATGGGTTCATTGATAACCGGTTGTATACAGTTATAAGCCATACACCTTGTATTTTGCTTATGTTCATACGAGGGGCATAGGAAACGGGAATGGTAACTTTTCTCATGAGTGTTCTTAAAGGGTTTCCCACCTATGGAAGGGGGCTCCTCCACACTCATTTTCACTGTTTCTTATGGTTAATTCAGTTAATTCATTGTCAAGATGTCCTTTTTCTTTTTTCTGGGGGTCAGGGGGTGGAAGGGGGTGATGTGGTGATGACATGGTGGTGGCTCACGCAGCTCTGGCAACAACAGGGAGGTGAGGGTGAAGCTTGCACATTTAACGAGGGACAGGAAGTTACTCTTTTCACACTGTGCTACATGAGGGCACAGCGGTTTGCCTCTAGGCTTGAGAGGAGGGAGGTACATTGGGATAGATGGTAATTACTATAGCTTCATGGAACGTTAGGGGCCTTAACTCCCCGCAGAAAAGGCAAAAGGTATGGAAATACCTCACAGATCACCACTTCGACATAGTGACTCTCCAAGAGACTCACTTACAGAAGGCTGACGAACTGCGGCTGAAGCACAAAATGTACCCCCTTATTTATAGAGCCTCAGCACATACCAAACACAGAGGGGTAGCACTATTATTCCACGCAGCGACGAAATTCCAACCTCTAGACATTCAATCAGACAAAGATGGGAGGATGGTCATGGTCAAAGGCATGCTGAGGGGAACTCTTTGCACCTTCATAGCAGCATACGCGCCTAACACAGGCCAAACAAGCTTTCTTAATGCCCTGCTTGATAAAATGGAGCACTTTGTGGAAGGGCCTACAATACTAATGGGTGACTTCAATCTTACCTGGCAACCCGATTTAGACAGCACTCACGCACACAGATCCGAAACGGGTTCGTTCCCGGCAGACCTTAAACAGAGAATGCGCGATTTTGGGCTACAGGACGCTTGGCGCACCTTATACCCCCAGACTAGAGACTACACATTTTATTCACACGTACACCACACCTACTCACGCCTCGATTATATTTTTATTAATCAACGCCTGATGGGTAAGCTGACCGAAGCCAAGATTTTCCCCCTTGCTATCTCGGATCATTGTCCTCTTTCAATCTGCCTACAATGGGGTTCAGCCCCAACCACGACCCACAAATGGTACTTCCCGACCTCCCTCACACGAGATAGTGTCTTACGGACGGAATTGCGAGCAGCAATCACAGAATATTTTAAGGTGAATAAACCAGAAGATACCTCCCGGGTAACACTTGGGACGCCTTTAAGGCGGTCATCCGAGGGAAATGTATAGAACTTAATTCCACCCTGAACAAACAGCGGGCGCGGGAGAGAGAAGCTCTAGAGAAAGAGTTAGAACAGGCAGAGCAAGTACATAAGGACAATTCTCCAGAGTGACCCTGCGCTCTCTCACCGCACTACGAGGCAAGCTCAAAGCTATCTATAGCAACAGGGCGGAATACACGCTTTTAAAACTTCGCAACATCTCCTATACTCAAGGGAATAAGATTGGCAAGCACTTAGCAAGACAGCTGAGAGTAAAACGAGAGAAGGAACACATTGGGGGCATTCGCGATGGGAATATGGGCCTAGTACACGCAGACAATGAAAAGGCTGATCTCTTTGGGTCATTCTACAAGACTCTCTACACTAAGGAACCCAGAGACCCGGACTTGCAGGACGGCTATCTCCAAGCCCTGCGACTCCCCCGAATCTCACAAACCACGAACGATATGCTTACGGCCCCTATCACGGTAGACGAGGTGAGAGCGACCATCTCAGCTCTTAAATTACACAAGGCACCAGGGCCAGACGGCCTCACCGCCCACTTTTATAAAACCTTTGCCCCGATCTTATACCTCACCTCACAGGCCTTTTTAACCAGATGGCGGAGACAGGTGCAGTAATCCCGTCGATGGCTGAAGCGGTGGTAACAATCATCCCCAAGCCCGGGAAAAATGTACAGCTCTGTGCCTCCTATCGTCCAATAGCTCTCCTTAATCTAGACGCGAAGTTGTACTCCACTATTCTTGCAAACCGGTTACAAGACCTGATGCCAGATCTGATCCACCCGGATCAGTCCGGCTTTATCAGAGGGCAGCAGCCTGGCGATAACATCAGACGTACAATACACCTAATCGAGAAAGCCCACAAAAAAGAGATGCCAGCAGTATTGGTAAGGCATTCGACCGGGTCGATTGGGCATTCCTCTTTCAGGTTCTTTCAGCTTACGGCTTCGCAGACAAATTCATTCGCATGATTAAGGCCAATTACGCTCAACCACGCTCCCAAGTCCAGGTCAATGGGGTACTATCGGCCCCGTTTTCTCTCACAAGAGGCACTAGACAGGGCTGTCCCTTATCACCCCTGCTTTTTGCACTGAGTATTAAACCTTTTGCAATGTCCATTCGCAATAATCCAACGATACAGGGTATACCCTTTGGAGGGGACGATCACAAAATCTCGCTCTTTGCAGACGACGTGCTACTGACACTCGCAGATCCATCACACTCGCTTCCGGCCTTGCAACTCGAACTCGCCAAATTCGAGGTTGTAGCTGGCTTCAAGGTCAATCTTGACAAATCCTACGTCCTTAACCTCACTCTTCCGGACGCGTTGGTACGTGTAGTCCAGTCCCAGTCTCCCCTACAATGGACGACCCGCTCCCTTCAATACCTAGGGATCCAGCTAACGCCTTGTGTAGAGGGGCTTTATAAAGCTAACTTCCCGAGCACACTCCTCCAAATACAGAACAACCTTAAACGGTGGAAGCCCCTATTCATCTCTTGGCTGGGTCGCATCCACGCGATCAAGATGACTCTGCTACCCAAATTACTGTACCTCTTTCAAGCCCTGCCCATAGTCCTCGATGTGACCTTTCTACCTCGAATCAAATCTCTGCTCACGAAGTTTATTTGGCAGGGAGGACGGGCCCGTTTATCCTTCTCCATCCTGCGTCGTCCCAGAATGAAGGGAGGGGTGGGATTGCCAGATATCGGCTTATATTACAAAGCGGCGCAACTGAGGATTGTGACGGAGTGGTTTAAACGTGAATCAGGGAAACACTGGCTTCATATGGACAGGGGAGTGACGGGTAGGACAATATGGGATTTGATTTGGAAACCTAAGAAAAAGCGCCCTGCGAATGTGTACATCAGCACCCCCACACGCACCGTCCTGAAGGTGTGGGACTCCATATCAGGAGATGAGGCCTGGACCTCGTTCCCTTCCCCTTACACACCAATACACTTTAATCCGGCCTTCCCACCAGCCCTGCACGAAGGCCCATTTGACGCTTGGAGGGAGGGAGGCTGTCTTATGCTTGACCACTTATTCCACAACTACGACATCTTAACCTTTCATAGCTGTAGACAGGAATTTCACTTACCGCCAGACGAACACTTTCACTATCTCCAACTTCGACATTGGGCACTCACCCCTCATATACGGGATAATGCTACTAGGGAGAAGACACGGTTTGAAAAGTATGTCCGAACAGTGGGTTCTATGAAAGGGGTGATATCCTTCCTCTACAATTATTTACTCTCCTCTATGCCAACAGCTCAACCGCGATACATGAACATGTGGGAAGGCCTGCTGCAACGGGACATACAAGATAAGGAATGGGTGGCGCTATGGTCTGACATCTCGAAATGTAATCACTCCCTAGAACTCAGGGAAGCACATTTAAAAACTCTAATGGACTGGTACCTACACCCGGCCAAACTCAAACGACTGTTCCCGAACTCGTCAGATAGGTGTTGGAGGGGCTGTGGGCTTCTAGGCGATTTCCAGCACATCTGGTGGGACTGTCCCACTATACGGCTCTTCTGGGAGGAAATCCTGGCTCAACTTAAAACTATGCTGGGATATCCTGTCCCGACCACCATGGAAGGAGTCCTCCTAGGTTTACG
The DNA here is from genome assembly GCA_963921515.1 of Calotriton arnoldi. Classification (NCBI taxonomy): domain Eukaryota; kingdom Metazoa; phylum Chordata; class Amphibia; order Caudata; family Salamandridae; genus Calotriton; species Calotriton arnoldi. Next base: position 61,576 of record CAWUFW010015070.1, read on the forward strand.
AGACCCCACTCTAGAGCACCAGACCAAGGCGGATAAATCCATCATGTGGACCTGTAGAGGTGCAGCGAAAATAACACTAGCAGCAGAGTGGAAAAGGAAGACGGCCCCCACCACCTCAGTCTGGCATGCACGACTTTGGAAAATCCTTTGCCTAGAAAGAATGGCGGTTATATTCCGCGATGACTATAAAAGCTTTGAATATAAATGGGTCCCCAGGTAGCCTTTCTCACGCGGGGCCTGCCGCTGGCGGTATGCCCCCGACTATTAGAGACATGCATCTTTTTCAGTTCTAGCACCCTACACTTCGACCTAGCCATACACCCAGCCATCATCTGTAGAGTCACCACTACACACCTTGTTAGTGGGAGGGGGTAGGGTATAGGGATTTATTTTAGTAGCTTTTCTACTTTCTTTGTTTTGCCTTTGGAGCACCTTCCCGGTTGGAAGGATGGAGCATCAATTTGCCACGGCATTAGAGGCTGACACTGTTTTGAGGAGGGAAGGACTCATTCAGCCTCCAAACTGTTTGAAACTGTACAAATCAATATAGAAGGTCTCCCCTCCACAGATGGGCATGGCAGCCGGTGGTCCTCGGCCATGCTTCCGTGCACTATGTCATACTGCTATATATGATTCTGATGCTCCTGTATCTGTAACGCTACAATTGTGTTTGTATCAAAATGCCAATAAACATACGTTTTACAAAAAAGGATTTGTTCACAAAGTACCAAGCTTAAGGAAAACATAAGCATACAGAAATATATTGACAGAGGATACCCAGAGAGGATTTTGGACGAAGCAATTGAACGCATGGACAATAAAGAACATGGAACATTATTGAGAAATCAACCCAAAAAACAGTTACAACGGCAAGTTTTTGTGTCTAACTACTAGTTCCAAGAAAATGAAGAAAATCATTAACAGATGGGAAATTCTTCAAAATGAAGCAGATTTTAATAATCTTTTTAAAGAGAAACCTTTGCATGCCTATAGGCGGTCAAAGAATTTGCAAGAACTGCTGATGTCTACACCAAGGCAAGAAATTATGAATTACCAGGGTACCAAGAACCCCACGAAGATCCCCTGCAATGCAAAATTCAAATTCATACAGTGTATGATACTGCATCGAGCAAACTTGACTCCTCACAGGTTGCAAAAGATTTACCCGCTTACGGCTCACTGCTGCCCAAGATGTCAATTGCCTGACGCTGACCTGCTTCATATGTTATGGGCTTGCCCGAGATTGCAGGCCTTCTGGGATAAGGTAGTGCACATGCTTGAGACAGTCACTAAAATAACAGTGGGAGCCTTTGTAACAATCTGCCTGCTGGGTCTCTACAGGCGTAGAACAGGGCAGAGAGTACAGCAACGGTTTCTAGACCTAGCAATGTTGCTGGCTAAGAGGGCTATTACTATGCGCTGGAAGTCGGCCAGGGCGCCATCAGTACAGTTCTGGTATGATGAGGTGACACAGTGGGCACGGGCCGAAAGTGCATCCCTGCGCAGGGAGGAGGCCAGGGGACTCCGGAAAAACCCAATCTCGTTGGAATGGGACATAATACTAGAGGCGTTCAAAGGAAACAGCCCACACCACATATTGGATGTCCCACACTCACAATAATGTAGTACACGTTACGCACATGCAAGAAAAGGCAGCGTATTCTGACGGACATCATTACCTGGGTAGACAGTACAGCCCATTCATGCTGAGGGGAGAGATGTAATACAGCGTGAAGATGACGACAATCAGAGCCCAGGGAGGGATAGGGAGGGTGTGGGAGGAGGGGACGTTGGGATGCATCTAACATGTTGTCTATTATTGAGTCCTTGGAGCATCTATGAGTGCTCACGAGTAATACGATGGCCTCAGTCCAATGTGATGCGAATGTGTCAACTTTGTGATTTAATGATCCCGTATGCGAACTGGTCAGGAATAATGAGTGGATTATGTGCTCTCGAAAAAATTAATAAAGTTATTAAAAAAATTTTTTTTAAAACCAGGGTACCAAGAAATGTTATAATTGTGTACATTGTAACAATGTAATAACAGGGAATCAGATTCAACACCCGTTAACAGGTGAATCTATAATGCTGAAACACAATTCAGACTGTAATTCCAGAAATTTGGTCTATGGTATTAAATGTCCTTGCGGATTGCTTTACGTCGGCAAAACCGAAAGAAAGATTAAAGTAAGAATTTCGGAGCACAAAAGCACGATTAGAACATCGAATAAAACGAGCAACTTAGCAGTACACTGGCTGAAGCTCGCCACTCTATTGCTCAATTTAAGTTTCAAGTAATAGAGATAGTTACACCTACACCAGGTAAGGATCTCACCAGATCCTTACTACAAAGAGAGATCTTCTGGATTAAAAAATTAAACACACAATATCCAAAGGGATTGAATGAAAAAATTGATATGGGTTGTTTTATATAAATGCCTATTGATTGTCGTGTATAACATCTCTGGCATGTTTTGTTGTCACTCAATATCATTGGGTTTATGTACAAATGTTGGTATTGACCTTTGGTGACATGTGTAACCAGCAAGTGACATTATCATTTGATTTTTTTCAATCTATTCTTTTCTTCTAAATTCCCTGTTTTTGACTTTTTCTGTTTATCTTCCTTCTATAAGTTTCCTGTGATCAGTGCGGGTCTATTAGTTGTATGACATCTTCTCAGATTTGGAGTAGTTGTTTTATTATGTTGCTCCGCCGCACATAGTGTCTAAAAATAGTTGTCCTTTTTATGTTCAGCTTAGTTATTCTTCTCGTGCACAGAGGTCCTACTGTTCTATCATGGCGCCCAGTTGGTTTTAGTTTACGCGTATACTTTCATCTAGTCATCTATTTTTGTGGACGTCGGGTCGAATGTTAAACACGAGATTGCGTGTACCTCCTCTAACGCGTTTGAGACAGCAACCGCCTCGCTCGAAGTTCGTAGAGTTTTTGAAGGTGAGTGTCCCTCGGCGTGTGGGGACACATATTTTGGGAAGTTGGCATAGGTTGTGGTGTTAGTTGTAATGTGAATCACAGTAAAGTTGTTGTTTTCGCAGACTCAGCGTTCGTTTCCAGATTGGTTAATCAGAAGCAACACATCCCTGGTATTCACGCAGGTTAGTGTACGAAAGCGGATTCTTTTAAACACACCACTATTTTGGGTTGGCTTGCAATGTAACCTGATGAGTGTTTCGTTTCTTTCCACAGTGAAGAGTAGAAGTGTTCATGCAGTAAGTTTGCTGGATTTGTTATACGTTGTTAATAACACGCCACATTGACCTGAAGCTAAGGTGCACAGACACTTTGTTGCTGTTTAAAGCACGATTGTAAAGGGCGCTTGAGGATCTTTTCCTTTTTCTTTTCACTATCAGTTTTTCTTTCTTTCTTCAAGGTTCTACCCACTATTCCATCTGTGGTTTATTTTTGGACGGTGATATTATCTCGCATTATTGGCACGAAGGGTGTGTGTCAACAAAATTAAGCTAACTCCCTGCGCATTGCATAAATTTGGTTAAGAATTGCATTTTTGTTATTCAATAGATTGAAGCCCCCGAAGAAGGGCCGTGGGGCCCGAAATGCATTGGGCATGCTACATCATCTGCATCTAAAGAATTTCCTGTGACTTCAACAGATTAAAAAGTGTTATTGCTTCAATTTAATCTATGTTGTGTGCACATTGTTTACTTGTTTTAGTTAGTTTTTTGCACATGTTTATTGATGAGAAGCTAATTGTTTAGTTAAGTCAATATTAATAATAGTGAACATTTTTCTTTCAATGTGAATATTTTTGTCATTACGACAAGCAGCAACGCAGTGCTACAGTGCACAGTGGTCAGGTGTAATTACTTGAATTAAGGTGGTCCTCCGGTAAGCCCCCAGTACTCCCAGTAACAGCCTTCCAGGGTCTGCCAGCAAGCTAGTGCTGCTGCCGACCCCAGACATTGTTCTGCCCTCCTGCTACTGAGCTGAGCACGAGCAGGGGAAGCTAGAACAATAGGTTTCCTGTCACAGGGAGGTTTGACCACCTCCCAGGCAGGACTTAGTGTATTGGTCTGGGGTGGGGGCGCTTGCCAGCGCCACCAGACTGCATAGAAAGGCACATTTGGGGCCCTCCATGCATAATTTAGTTAGAACCAATTTTGGGAGCCCTTGGCTCCTGCTCTGGCGCGAAACTGGACAAAGGACATGTGAGCATCCTCCCATCTGTCCAGCCCCTCCTCTGGGAGGGACCCCTGAGTCGTCCTAACCCGTATCTCAGGGTATAAAAGGGCTTACCTGTGGGTGGGTCCTCCGATCCGTCATGGGACAAGACTCAAGCCTAATTAAAGATGGGGGCAATGATATTACGCAGCGGAGCACCAGGCCTCGGCTCCGGGGACTCGGTGGGCCCGCTCCACCGAGAAATAGTTGGACAGACCTCTGGGCTGCAAATGTTTTAATATTAGCTCCTGTACGAAAAGGTCCACAGATGGGCCCTCCACAAGTTCCTGGACACTGATTATTCGGATATTGTTGTGGCGTGATCTCCCCTCGGCATCTTCCATCCATGTCTCTAGTGCTGTGATGGTGTCTTTCAGTTCCCCAACTTAGTCCTGCAGTGTATTTGTATCTGTTTGGAGTGTGGTTATGGAGTACTCCGCCTCTTTCATCCGAGTGCCTACATTGCGCAGATCCGCATGCATTAGCATTACTTCCGTTGTTATGGAATCGATTTGGGTTTTCAGGACTGTCTTCACTCCTTGTATCGCAGCCATAATATCCTGTAGGGTTAAGGAGTCCTGGCCCACCGGGGGCGGCTACGTTCCCAAGGCCTGCTAGGTCTCTTCTATCATCGTGGGGGTCTTAGCTCTGGAATGTGCAAATTTATCCTTTTTAGTCTGGAGGGCCAAACAGGGTCCCTTTCCCTCTAACATTTCTAGAGACATCTATGAAGTGCCACTATTCATGTTGTCGTCTTGCACTGCACAAGGCGTGGCCCAGGCAAAGGTAGTTGTGTTGTATCCTGTGTATTCTGAAATGCATTCTTTCATAGTGCTCTGCTCCTTGCTGCTCAGCCAGTGTGTGAGGTCATTTAGAATGCTGAGAGTGTTTGGGCTTGGATAAGTGAACATTTGGAGTGAGAGGGCTGAGCATCAGGGATGCTGCTCCTGGTGGGGCTTACTTAATAGCTTACTTATCATCTTACCAGTTACCTGGAACTGACTGTAACTGAGACTTAATACACCTCTTCTTATAACTTATACTACTGGCTACTGGGCTTCACTTCGTTTACAACACTCCCCATTTGCAATACAGCCCACGCACCACCTCTGGATGGATATGCCATTTGTGATCCGGAAGGCATCGACGGCTGAGTTTATCCGCCCTGGTGTTCAGAGAGCCCACCAGGTGTTGTATGACCAAGAAGAAAATGAGTTACTTACCTATAACTGGTATTGGTATCTTTCATAGATTCACATGCTTGAATGATCACCGTCAAAGTGGGAATCCCATAGTATCATTACAAAAGCAGTAAAATACTATACCCTAGGTTACAAAGTAATGAATAGTCACTGCAATAGCCTATCTACATTCTTTTGTAAAAAAGAACCAAAAGAACAAGTTACTTACCTTCGGTAACGCTTTTTCTGGTGGATACAGTATCTGCCTGTGGATTCCTCACTTTATGAATATCCCCTGTGCCAGCATTCCGCTGAAACTTTTTCCTAGCTCTCCACGCCGACGAGGTCGTCATAATACCACGGCTCCGCTCGCGACTCCGCATGACGTCACTGGAAACATAAGAGAGCCTCGTCGGCGTGATGACATCAGTTCCACCCATTTTTTCCGTGCCTCCGAGGCGAACAGGTGGACCGACAACAGATTCCAAGTATACACAGTACACAATATTCAAACAAATACACATAGTGTAAAATCAAAAGGAAAGCCAAAGAATATAAGCATTTCCTATAAATGTACCAGATAGATAGAAGATACAATGTAAAACACATGTCAAACAAAATAACCTTTAGGGTATACAAGGGTGGACATCGGGGAGGAGGGTGGGTCAGTGAGGAATCTACAGGCAGATACTGTATCCACCAGAAAAAGCGTTACCGAAGGCAAGTAACTTGTTCTTCTGATGGATACATCTGCCTGTGGATTCCTCACCTTATGAATAGATTCCCACAGCAGTCCCACTCCCGGAGGAGGGTGTCCACCCTTCTATACCAAAAAGTCCTGCAGGACACAGCACGCAAAGTGGCCCTCCCTCCTCATTTCAGAGTCCAAGCAATAATGCTTTGCGAAAGTATGGAGGGAGGCCCAAGTCGCTGCCTTACAAATGTCCACTACAGGAACACCTCTAGCCAGAGCAGAAGTTGATGGCTTGGCTCTATTAGAATGAGCCCTAATACCTTCAGGCGGTTCCTTACCAGCAAGGGCGTAGCAGATCTTGATGCACAAGATGATCCATCTGGATAGAGTGTGCTTGTGCACAGCCTTGCCCTTCATGCGTCCAACGTAGCCCACAAAGACCTGATCGTCCAACCGCAAGTCTTTAGTCCTGTCCAAATAAAAGCTCACAGCTCTTTTAGGATCCAGGCGGTGAAGTCTCCCCTCCTCCTTGGAAGGGTGAGGGGGAGGATAGAACACAGGAAGAGTAATGGACTGCCCTAGATGGAAGGGAGTAACCACCTTAGGCAGAAAAGCAGCCCTGGTCCTGAGGACCATCCTTTCAGCATGTATGGTCAAAAATGGAGGTTTTGAACTAAGAGCCTGAAGCTCGCTCACCCTCCTTGCTGCGGTAATAGCCACAAGAAAGACCGTTTTAAAAGACAGAAGTCTCAAAGGACAACTATGTAAGGGTTCAAACGGGAACCCATCAAGAAAGTCAAAACAAGATTTAAATCCCATTGAGGCATAACAAAGGGAGTAGGCGGGAACCTATTGGTAAGGCCCTTAATAAATCTCAAAACAATGGGAGACTTAAATAAAGATGGCTGATCCGGCAAACATAGAAATGCCGATAAAGCCGACAAATAGCTCCTTAACAGTGGCCACAGCACAACCCTGCTGAGCCAGAAAAAGTGCAAACTGAAGAACATCTGACAAGTGGGCCTTTAAAGGATCAATGGATCTCTCTCCACACCATTTAACAAACCTAGACCATCTATAGGAGTATATCGACTTAGTGGAGTGTCGCCTGGACGATAAAATAACATCCACCACATCCGGCGGGAGAGAGAAGGAACTCAGGTTGCCCTGTTCAATCTCCAGGCATGAAGGTGCAGGCTCTGGAGGTGGGGGTGTAGAACCTGCCCCTGCGACTGCGAGAGGAGGTCTGCCCTGAGAGAGAGACGGAGCGGAGGGTGCAATGAGAGGTGAAGTAGATCTGTGTACCACACCCTTCTTGGCCGATCCGGAGCGATCAAAATTACTTGGGCCCCGTCTTGGCGAATTTTCCTCAGAACAAGGGTATGGGAGGAAACGCGTAAAGGAGCCGTGAACTCCAATTCATCTGAAACGCGTCCCCCAACGCTCCCTGCATTGGATACTGGAGACTGCAGAACAACGGGCAGTGCGCGTTCTCGTGAGTGGCAAATAGGTCCAACCGAGGGGACCCCCACATCTCGAAGATGTGATGGACCACCTCCGGATGAAGCCGCCACTCGTGATCGGCCGAGTAATGCCGACTGAGACTGTCCGCACGAACATTCAGCACTCCGGCTAGATGATATGCAAACACACAAATCGGATGGCCCTGAGCCCAGGACCAGAGTCGCAGAGCCTCTCGACAGAGACGAAACGGCCCTACACCTCCCTGTTTGTTGATGTACCACATCGCAGTAGTGTTGTCCGTCAGGACCTGAACTGACTGACCGCGAAGGGAAGGAAGGAAAGCCTTTAGTGCCAAACGTACTCCCGCAATTCCAGAAGGTTGATGTGAAGCAACCTTTCCTCTGGAGACCAAAGACCTTTGACCTCCAGATCCCCCAGATGAGCACCCCACCCTAGAGTGGAGGCATCCGTGATCACTGTGGCCACCGGTGGAGGAGGTTGAAAGGGCTTTCCTTGAGACAGGTTGCCCTGCACACTCCACCAAGTCAGCTCCGCTGCAGCGTCTCTGGAGATTCTGACAGACTCCCTGAGATCTCCGTTGTGTTGAAACCACTGCCTGCGGAGGCACCACTGGAGTGCCCTCATGTGCCAGCGTGCATGACTGACCAACAGTATGCAGGAAGCGAACAGACCGAGCAGGCGAAGGACCTTCAGGACCGGAACAACCGCTCCACTGTGAAACAAAGGAATCATCTCCTGAATGTCGAGAATTCTTTGTGGAGGAGGAAAAGCTCGACACACAGTAGTATCCAGTACCGCCCCTATGAACAGGTTGCACTGAGAGGGCACCGGGTGAGATTTGGGCACATTTATTGAAAAACCCAAGTTGAACAACAGCTGAGTTGTTTCCTGCAGATGATGAAGCACCATCTCCGGCGACTCCGCTTTGAGCAGCCAGTCATCCAGGTAAGGGAAAACTGGGATCCCCGACCTCCTGAGATGAGCTGCCACCACTGCCATCACCTTTGTGAAGACTCGAGGTGCAGTAGTAAGACCAAACGGGAGGACCGCAAACTGATAGTGCTGCGACCCTACCGTGAAACGGAGATACTTCCTGTGCGACTTCAGGATGGGGATGTGAAAATACGCATCCTGTAAATCGATCGACACCATCCAGTCTTCCTGCTGCAGCGCCAGAAGAACCTGAGCAAGGGTTAGCATCTTGAATTTCTCCTTCTTCAGGTAAAAATTCAAGACCCTGAGGTCCAGAATCGGACGCAACCTGCCATCCTTCTTGGGGATCAGGAAATACCGGGAGTAGCAACCCGGACCCCTTTCCTGGTCCGGGACCACCTCTATCGCACCTTTTTGTAGTAAAGCAATGACCTCCTTCTGTAGAAGAAGCAAATGGTCCTCTGAACAAAAACCTTGGCAAGGAGGGTAAGGAGGAGGAAATTCCCGAAAGGGAAGGGCGTACCCATTCTCTACAAGGTTTAAAAGCCTAAGGTCTGACGTGACCAATTTCCAACCCTGTAGAAAGTGAGACAACTGACCCCCTACAGGACCCACATGATCCAGGATGGGGGATCTAGGGCTGCTTTCCTGCGTTACCAGGGGGAGCAGGGGAGGTAGCAGAGGAGGAGGAGAGATTGCGGGCAGAACCACGTTGGCGACCTCTGGTTCTTCCTCTATATGACTTATAGAGCGGATTTTGCTGCTGCTGCTGAGGTTGTCGCAAGCCACGAAAGGAAGACCTTCCAAAACCACGATACTTTTTATAACCAAACCCCCTTGACTGGGTTTGCAATCCCAAGGACTTCGCCGTGGCTCTGCTATCTTTAAACCTTTGAAGAGCAGAATCAGCCTTCTCCCTGAAAAGCCTCGAACCATCAAAGGGCAAATCCAGAAGGGTAGCCTGAACATCCGGGGAAAATCCAGAGGACCTAAGCCAAGCTTGTCTCCTGGTAACTATGGAGGAACCCATAACTCTGGCCACCGAATCAGTCGTATCCAGGCCAGATTGAATAACCTGCCGAGCAGCAGCCTGAGCATCTGTCAGAACCTCCATAAAATTTCCCCGCTCTTCATCAGGCAACTTGGGCGCCAATTGCTTCGCCGAATCCATCAAAGCATGTATATAACGGCCCAACAAACAGGTAGCATTGGTTGATTTAAGTGCCATGCTAGATGAAGAAAAGACCTTTTTAGCCGACTGCTCTAGCTTCTTAGAGTCCCTGTCGGCAGGAGCCTGAGGAAAAGCGCCTGAAGATTGTTTAGAGCAGGACGCCTGTACCACCAAACTTTCTGGAGACGGATGAGAAGAAAGAAAAAGAGGGTCCCCTGGAGCCGCTCTATATCTTCTTACCACAGATCTAGACACAGCAGGAGAAGAGAGTGGTTTACGCCACACATCCATGATGGGCTCAGTTAAAGCATCATTAAAGGGCAACAAGGGCTCAACTATTAAATAAGGCGAATGCAAAACTTCAGTGAGCAAATTAGGCTTATACTCCGCAGTAGGTAATTGTAAGTCTAAAAGCTCCGCAGCCTTTCTTATGACAGTATGATAAGGAGCTACCTCTTGAGGTGGAGAAGCCCTTGACGAAGAAAGCTCCCACTTAGGGGAGGTGTCCAGTTCACTTGCCTCTTGAATTCCTTCAAATTCATCCACAGATTCATCTATCTCACCCTCTTCAGCCTCCTCTCTCAGATAATGTTCCTCCTTCAACAGTCTCTGTGCCTCTCTCCTTGAACAAACCCTTGGTTGCGGCGTCGGCGGCGCCGACAGCCCCGGAGCCAGCGTCGAAGGAGGATCCGAAGATGGAATTGGCGCCGTACGAGGCCGAGGGGAAGGCCCACCAGACGGCGCCGGGGACTCCATATACATTGATGGAGCGAGGACTCGTACATGAGACTTGCTCGGAAGCAATCCTCTTGTTTAACTCACTAACGAATTACTAACAACGTGTTTTGTGATTAATAATACGCATTTCCTTTACACGCGGGAGAAAATGAAGCTTGCCTATGTGTTTACTAACTGCAATTACATGAACGTGGGACTAAGATGCATTCTAACAGGGGATCTTTACTGCGCATGCGTCTACTACATCTACGTAGTATGACGTACTGACGCTTGGAGGGAAATTCTGGCGCTTGCGCAAAGAACTATAAAATGGGCGCTTGAAAACTCACATGCATGGCACCTGCTTGCAAAAATTAGAAAATAAGTTTTATACTAATGCAAATGCGGAAAGGGAAATAATAAATGGTATGGGCTAGAGTAGAGGTTGGTGGTATACAGTGAAATCATTTATTTTTGAGCATAACATTCTTCCTTTTGACTTTATTATTAGTGCGTATTTGGGCCTGTCAAATTTGTCTGAGTCGAGCAGACTGACGTTGCGCGACGCATGCGCCCTGGTGTGGAAGTTCGAAAAGATGACTAAGGACTTGTCACGAGTCCAAGGTCGGCGAAGATGTGCCCTGGGAACATGAGGGTGAAGAGTTCATATGAAGGAACCTTATTCAAGAAATCGCTACATTTGTATTAATAAAGTTTAAAGATGTATGGGAAAGGAAGGGCGGAATAAAAGTTTGAGGGGAGGAGTTTTGAAACAATGGTTTAAAGAAATAAGTGAAATATAAGCATGGTGTGATGATCATCCCCCCCCTCGCCTGTCCAATCAGAAGTTAGTATTCTGTAAAATTAAAACATTAATGGGTGGTGCATGGTAATAGAAAGGTATAATTGAAGTAGTTTAGTTAGTTAGCTAAGTTTGTTGGGAGCGGAAGCAGCAGAAACAATTCGGAGCTTGGGATGCTGTAGGAGCTGGGGGTGGTGCTGATGCTCTGAAATGCTGATGAAGAAATCGAATGTAGATACCAAAGGGGATGATGGACGGAGCGCTAGAGCAAATCAAACACTCACCCCCAGTCAACTGATCTGGGTTTAATCCATCATCATTCTTTAGCTCACTCCACCACCCCAGTTCAGACATGGCCATATGCAAATCAGTCTGACCCTGTGCCTCATGGGAACAGTCCAGCCCGAACTGCCAAGCCATGTCTTCCCTGGACCGGAAACAAGCATCCTCGGACCGGTTTCTGGCTATTCAGCCGTCATCAGCCAGGCTAGCTTGAATCCAGTGGCAAAGTGAGCAAGGGACCCACGTCTGGGCATACCCTGCCAACTTAGGGCGAACCAAGCGATACCAAAGGGGATGATGGACGGAGCGCTAGAGCTAATCAAACACTCACCCCCAGTCAACTGATCTGGGTTTAATCCATCATCATTCTTTAGCTCACTCCACCACCCCAGTTCAGACATGGCCATATGCAAATTAGTCTGACCCTGTGCCTCATGGGAACAGTCCAGCCCGAACTGCCAAGCCATGTCTTCCCTGGACCGGAAACAAGCATCCTGGGACCGGTTTCTGGCTATTCAGCCGTCATCAGCCAGGCTAGCTTGAATCCAGTGGCAAAGTGAGCAAGGGACCCACGTCTGGGCATACCCTGCCAACTTAGGGCGAACCAAGCGATACCAAAGGGGATGATGGACGGAGCGCTAGAGCAAATCAAACACTCACCCCCAGTCAACTGATCTGGGTTTAATCCATCATCATTCTTTAGCTCACTCCACCACCCCAGTTCAGACATGGCCATATGCAAATCAGTCTGACCCTGTGCCTCATGGGAACAGTCCAGCCCGAACTGCCAAGCCATGTCTTCCCTGGACCGGAAACAAGCATCCTGGGACCGGTTTCTGGCTATTCAGCCGTCATCAGCCAGGCTAGCTTGAATCCAGTGGCAAAGTGAGCAAGGGACCCACGTCTGGGCATACCCTGCCAACTTAGGGCGAACCAAGCGATACCAAAGGGGATGATGGACGGAGCGCTAGAGCAAATCAAACACTCACCCCCAGTCAACTGATCTGGGTTTAATCCATCATCATTCTTTAGCTCACTCCACCACCCCAGTTCAGACATGGCCATATGCAAATCAGTCTGACCCTGTGCCTCATGGGAACAGTCCAGCCCGAACTGCCAAGCCATGTCTTCCCTGGACCGGAAACAAGCATCCTGGGACCGGTTTCTGGCTATTCAGCCGTCATCAGCCAGGCTAGCTTGAATCCAGTGGCAAAGTGAGCAAGGGACCCACGTCTGGGCATACCCTGCCAACTTAGGGCGAACCAAGCGATACCAAAGGGGATGATGGACGGAGCGCTAGAGCAAATCAAACACTCACCCCCAGTCAACTGATCTGGGTTTAATCCATCATCATTCTTTAGCTCACTCCACCACCCCAGTTCAGACATGGCCATATGCAAATCAGTCTGACCCTGTGCCTCATGGGAACAGTCCAGCCCGAACTGCCAAGCCATGTCTTCCCTGGACCGGAAACAAGCATCCTGGGACCGGTTTCTGGCTATTCAGCCGTCATCAGCCAGGCTAGCTTGAATCCAGTGGCAAAGTGAGCAAGGGACCCACGTCTGGGCATACCCTGCCAACTTAGGGCGAACCAAGCGATACCAAAGGGGATGATGGACGGAGCGCTAGAGCAAATCAAACACTCACCCCCAGTCAACTGATCTGGGTTTAATCCATCATCATTCTTTAGCTCACTCCACCACCCCAGTTCAGACATGGCCATATGCAAATCAGTCTGACCCTGTGCCTCATGGGAACAGTCCAGCCCTAACTGCCAAGCCATGTCTTCCCTGGACCGGAAACAAGCATCCTGGGACCGGTTTCTGGCTATTCAGCCGTCATCAGCCAGGCTAGCTTGAATCCAGTGGCAAAGTGAGCAAGGGACCCACGTCTGGGCATACCCTGCCAACTGAGGGCGAACCAAGCGATACCAAAGGGGATGATGGACGGAGCGCTAGAGCAAATCAAACACTCACCCCCAGTCAACTGATCTGGGTTTAATCCATCATCATTCTTTAGCTCACTCCACCACCCCAGTTCAGACATGGCCATATGCAAATCAGTCTGACCCTGTGCCTCATGGGAACAGTCCAGCCCGAACTGCCAAGCCATGTCTTCCCTGGACCGGAAACAAGCATCCTGGGACCGGTTTCTGGCTATTCAGCCGTCATCAGCCAGGCTAGCTTGAATCCAGTGGCAAAGTGAGCAAGGGACCCACGTCTGGGCATACCCTGCCAACTTAGGGCGAACCAAGCGATACCAAAGGGGATGATGGACGGAGCGCTAGAGCAAATCAAACACTCACCCCCAGTCAACTGATCTGGGTTTAATCCATCATCATTCTTTAGCTCACTCCACCACCCCAGTTCAGACATGGCCATATGCAAATCAGTCTGACCCTGTGCCTCATGGGAACAGTCCAGCCCGAACTGCCAAGCCATGTCTTCCCTGGACCGGAAACAAGCATCCTGGGACCGGTTTCTGGCTATTCAGCCGTCATCAGCCAGGCTAGCTTGAATCCAGTGGCAAAGTGAGCAAGGGACCCACGTCTGGGCATACCCTGCCAACTTAGGGCGAACCAAGCGATACCAAAGGGGATGATGGACGGAGCGCTAGAGCAAATCAAACACTCACCCCCAGTCAACTGATCTGGGTTTAATCCATCATCATTCTTTAGCTCACTCCACCACCCCAGTTCAGACATGGCCATATGCAAATCAGTCTGACCCTGTGCCTCATGAGAACAGTCCAGCCCGAACTGCCAAGCCATGTCTTCCCTGGACCGGAAACAAGCATCCTCGGACCGGTTTCTGGCTATTCAGCCGTCATCAGCCAGGCTAGCTTGAATCCAGTGGCAAAGTGAGCAAGGGACCCACGTCTGGGCATACCCTGCCAACTGAGGGCGAACCAAGCGATACCAAAGGGGATGATGGACGGAGCGCTAGAGCAAATCAAACACTCACCCCCAGTCAACTGATCTGGGTTTAATCCATCATCATTCTTTAGCTCACTCCACCACCCCAGTTCAGACATGGCCATATGCAAATCAGTCTGACCCTGTGCCTCATGGGAACAGACTGAACTGCCAAGCCATGTCTTCCCTGGACCGGAAACAAGCATCCTGGGACCGGTTTCTGGCTATTCAGCCGTCATCAGCCAGGCTAGCTTGAATCCAGTGGCAAAGTGAGCAAGGGACCCACGTCTGGGCATACCCATGGGGCACAGGGTCAAGACTGATTTGCATATGGCTGGGTTCAAACTGGAATGGCATGGTGAGCAAAAAAACGATGGATTTAGGCCCAGATCTCTGTACTGGGGTGTATGTAAGACATTGTTCTGCATTCTGTCCATCAACTGTTGTTTTTGCATTTGTCACCCCGAGTGGGACGGGTATGCTCAGACGTGAGTCCCGTGCTCTCCATGCCACTGGAATCAAGCTATCCTGGCTGATGAGGGCTGAAAGCCCGAAACCGGTCCTAGGATGCTTGTTTCCAGTCCAGGAGGACCTGGCTTGGCAGTTCGGGCTGGACTGTTCCCATGGGGCACAGGGTCAAGACTGATTTGCATATGGCTGGGTTCAAACTGGAATGGCATGGTGAGCAAAAAAACGATGGATTTAGGCCCAGATCTCTGTACTGGGGTGTATGTAAGACATTGTTCTGCATTCTGTCCATCAACTGTTGTTTTTGCATTTGTCACCCCGAGTGGGACGGGTATGCTCAGACGTGAGTCCCGTGCTCTCCATGCCACTGGAATCAAGCTATCCTGGCTGATGAGGGCTGAAAGCCCGAAACCGGTCCTAGGATGCTTGTTTCCAGTCCAGGGAGGACCTGGCTTGGCAGTTCGGGCTGGACTGTTCCCATGGGGCACAGGGTCAAGACTGATTTGCATATGGCTGGGTTCAAACTGGAATGGCATGGTGAGCAAAAAAACGTTGGATTTAGGCCCAGATCTCTGTACTGGGGTGAATGTAAGACATTGTTCTGCATTCTGTCCATCAACTGTTGTTTTTGCAGAAATCGAACGTAGAACCATCAACTTAATTTGGGTGGGTTAGAAAGAAGATCACGGAAGAACCACGAGGAGGAAGAGAGTGTCAGAGAGGGGTGCGACGCAGTCGTCGATATCTAGAGAGGTGAAGTATCCTGTCCTGATTCCTGTCCTGAAGCCTTTGTCTCCTGATCTGTCCTGGGGACCCTTACCAGCCCTTTGGCCAGGGGGTTGGTCTTCACACCATACTTGGTCATTATAAATTCATCGTCTTAATAAATGCTCTTCTCTCTATCCTCTTCTTTCTGAGCATGGTTATTGTGTGAATCTGAATTGTTAATGCCTATTGAAACTTGATTGAATTGGCACTCTTGCGAATGAGGGTGTTTGTACTGAAACGTTTTGAGATGGTTCACAACCAACTAATTTAGATAAAGATTTTTAAAATTTACCGAGTCTGTGATTATTTTAAATCAAGAAATGTTTTATCAAATTATGTTAAATATCACCATCAACTAGTTCCACCTAATGGTCCATTGACCAGAGGAAAGAACTATTTGATCAGTGAAAGGTTTATTTAGAGAAGAAATAACTAGATCTTGAGGTATGAAAATCATTCAAACTAAAAGTTCCAGCGGTCTACTTGGTGTTTAGTGGAAGCGAGTTGTATGGGCCCAGGTGAGTATATGGTAGTTGGAGTATCTGTTGCTAGTACGCCGCTGGATCAGTTTTCTGGTAGCAGAGCTATGGTTGTTAGTGACTAGTTTGGTGATAAGTATAGATTATTGATTTTTGATTTATGTTTTAACAAAAAGAGTAAGCGTCATGTTTTTTTTTTTTATGTCGTCTGGAAAATTCCCGGGGAATGAATAGCGGGTGGCGATAGAAACCACACTGTAGTGAGGTTACTCGTCTGTTGGAATAACACTGAGGAGCTAGGGAAAGCTAGCAGTGTTAAAGTAGGGACTATTTTTCTGTGTAAAAGTGAGAGTGATTGATAGCAAAGAGTTCGCTAGTGAAACTTTAGGCGTTATATCACCTAGTAAGGGTAACCCTGAAGGAGTAGTAGGTTCTTCTAAGCTAGATTGACAGCAAAAGGAGTTCGCTAGTGAAACATCGGTCTCAAATTTCCCTAACGCGTGACACCGGAGGAGTAGCAGGTTCTCTGGAGCTTAGGTGAAGAGTAAGCGGAAGGTTTACTCTCAGTGAAAAGAAATAAACTATCCTTTGATTTAGTGGAACAGACAGAGTAGCAAATGTTTTTACGTCGTTATTAACATGGAAATTTAAAGAGAATTTCGAGAAATAAAGTTTCGTATTACCTTGTAAAGGGAGGGTCAGTTGCCGGAGTGGTACTGACATCACGGAGAGCCGCGCTGGGATTGGTAGATACAGCGGGCGTGTGACAGGAGGAGCTTTGTAAAGGAGGGGTGAGAAATCGCAAGAGTTGGACTGACGTCACAGAGAGCCGCGCTGGGATTGGTAGACACAGCGGGTGTGTGACAGGAGCAGCCTTGTAAAGGAGGGGTCAGTAGTAAGGAGCAGAACTGACGTCAGGAAAAGGCCGCGCTGGCATTGGGTGGCTCACGAGTGTGAGACTGATTTGATTGGATAGCCAGTTAGAAGCAGCGCTAGAATTGGTAAAGAGAAGATTGTATGCGGGATTTTGATTTGACAGTACGTGCAAGACGTACAGGAAGGAAATTTCAAGGGTTTGCGGAATACAATTTCCTACACCAATCCTCAAGAATGTATGGTGAGAAAAGAAAGATGTCATTTTTTAAGAAAATAAAGAATTTCTTTATAAAGGATAAGCCTGTGTTGACCAGAGAGGGAATTCCTATTCCGTCACCGAAGATACCAGCATCTTTTATGATGATGGAGAGAGGATATCATACCTGCGTGTGGTTGGAAAACTGGATAGAGTACACGAAGGATGATGGGGTGTTAGCATTTCCTAAGGATGGTACGTTTAATGGGAGGATTCTTCAGAATTTAAGATTGAAAATGAATGATTTAGAACCTAGACCTAGGTTAACTCAATATGAGGCTTTGGAAGAATGGGAGACTGAGTCGTATGAACGAGAAAAATGCAGAGGTGGAAGATATAGAGGATTCTTTCCGAGACACTTTCATGAGTCACGGGAAGGGCAGATTAAACAGTGGAGGAGAGCTATGGTATCAGAAGGGTTATATCCAGTATTGATGGCTGAGGAACAATCTGGAATAAAGTGTAAGGAGAAAACAAAACATTTGAACACAGCAGGATATGGTGAATCAGATGATGAGTTACTAGAGGATATTTTAATTAAAAATCCACCACCGTATCAAGAAGCAGCTAGTAAGGTTGTCCCAAGTGCACCAGTAATGGGAATACCATTAACTCCACAGATTTTACATGAGACATCATACAACAGAGTGTTGCAAGATAATGAAAGAGAAGCTTTGAATAAAACTAGGGAAGAACTAGTTCAAAGGATAAGTCAATTGAATTTAAATACTGAAGCTTTAACAGTACCAGTAACCATTGGTCCAGTAATCCCATTATATGGGGATAATATGATTTGCCAGAAACCACAACTTGTGACAGTTCCATTAAGTAGTCCTAGAAAAGAGATAGTAATCACAGATGATCAGGTTAGCGAAAGTGAGTCAGTTATTTCATTAATGGATCTCCCTATTGTGGAACCTCATACGGAAACTCCAAAGAGAGTTATGCCTATGAATTTGAGAGAAAGAAGACCTTTGGTTCCGGCTGGAACTGCAGGCGCAACAGTAGTCACCTCTGAAGAAATAGAAAGGTGGGCTCAGGAAAGAGATAATCAGAACCCAACACCAAAGATTTTAGATATCAGCAGATTGAAAGTGGAATTGGAAGAGATGATGACAGGATGTGTGGGTACAGAAAGATTAAACATTTACAATGATGAGGAATTATTGTTTCTATGTAAGAGTATAACTAGGAGAGCAAGAATATTTCATGAGGGACTAACTGAAGTTGCTTCAGAAATTGGAATAGACATAGGGAAATCAAAGTTGTTACAAAAACCCTATAGAGTGGATTTTACTGATAAAGATTTAGAAAGTGTAACTGCTTTGGGAAAAAGGCTATAGATAAAAGAATTGATGAACATTTTGCGAAAGTTGGGAGACATTGATAAATGGAGAATTAGATGGATAAGAAAGAAAGAGGAAGTACAAGCGAGAGAAGCAGCAGCTGCATTTCCAGTAAGAGAATCAGGCAGAGTGGAAAAATTGTGTCCAATGAGAGAGGTTCCTGGAGGTGGATATGTTCATGTTCCTTGGAGTAGACAAGATATTTTATCATTTACAAATGATTTTCCAAAACTGAGAGAAAAACCAGTTGAGTGGTACAAACAGGTAGAGAGGTTTATTAAGGTTTCAAAGGTGTTATTGAAAGACTTGGATGGTCTATTTGATATAGTGGTACCTGCTGATTTATGGACAGAATGTAAGATCACAATTGATTGGCCTAATGAGGAGTATCCTAGAGATGCTGTGTCACAGGAACCGAATGAATCTGTACATGCGTATTATGAACGGTTATTGCAGGTGTTTAAGCAGTATAGTGGTTTAGAGAATATCGGTGACAAAGATATGGGACATTTTGTGTATCGGTTTGTATATGGTTTGAAACCAGAAATCAGTCAGATGATACAGCAGCACATGTTGTGTTGGCAAAGCAAAACAGTGGATGAGATTCTAAAGTACGCGAAATATTGCGGAGATGACATTGAGGCCAGGCGTAGGAAGCTAAAAGAGAAAATGATGTGGGCACAAGTTAAATTGGCAGAGCAGCAAGAAGAGAAAGCAAATGACCAAAATATTAATCAAGTGAAAGAACAGAGTCAGAATAATCAAGGAGCGAATGGTAATAAATATAAGGGACGAATGGACAGAGAAGAGGCAAAAAAGAAGTTTCCTTGTCATGCGTGCGGAAAGCTTGGACATTGGAAGAACGAGTGTAAGAGTACTCAGAATAATAATAATAATAATGGGCCAAATCAAAATTTAATCCCGCAGAATGAGGTACTTATGAATCAGCAGCAGCAGGTAGTTACTCCACAATATCAGGTGCCACCAGCTCCTATGCCAAATTTTGTGAACCATCAAAGTTTCAGTGCGAACACCGGATTTCAAGGAGAAAGTGGTAAGTATAATAGAACAATTGCACAATATTTTTTTACAGAATGATAAAGAACATTCAGATGCCGCACTATGACGGTGCCTGAGGGGGGAGGAAGAGGAGTGCGTGCTTGGTGCATCCTTGCCGGTAGATCAGTCAGGTCCATTTGTTGATGGGAGAGTAGAAGGTAAAGACATTACTTTCCTATTGGATACTGGTGCTACCAGGTCTACTGTGAGAACAGCAGACATCCCAAACCTACCCCTCTCGGGAGAGTCAATCCAAGTTGTATGCGTATCTAACCAACAGATTAGAACCCCTATCACAAAGCCAATGGAGGTGCACATTGGAAACTTCAAAGAAATGCATCGATTTGTAGTATGCGATTCCAGTCCTGTAAATCTGTTGGGAAGAGATCTTTTGTGCAAGATGAATTGCACGATCTATTGTACACCGGATGGTGTTGCTTTCCAAACCCCCGATGAGGACGCTGTCTATAAGATGATGCTGGCCAAACAGGGAACAGAAGTAGATGAAATGTTTTCATTAATAACCGAGAATGAATTGCCAGAAGAGTTAAGAACGACAGTCAATCCAGAAGTGTGGGATTTTACAGGAAAAGACATTGGGCTAATGACAAATATAGACCCAGTTAAAGTGACAGTGAAAGAAGGTGCAGTGTATCCAAATACCCGACAGTACAAAATGAGTCCAGAAGTAAAAGCAGGAATTATTCCACAAATTGAACGAATGGTTAAACAAGGTATTTTAAAAGAGGTGATGGGTAGTCCCTGTAATTCGCCAATAATGGGACTGAAAAAGCCTAGTGGAAAGTACAGAATAGTGCAAGACCTACGGAAAATAAATAAAATTGTAATTCCCTGTTGTCCAATTGTGCCAAATCCAGCAGTGATCCTTTATCAGATACCGTGGAATGCAGGATGGTTTACAGTAATTGATTTATGCCAAGTGTTCTTTTCTATTCCTTTGCACCCAGACAGCCAGTATCTTTTTACGTTTAAGTTTGAAGATCGTTTTTACGCATGGTGTCGTGTTCCTCAAGGGTACACAGAGAGTCGTTCAATTTTTTATCAGATTTTGAAAAAGTGGTTGGAATTGTTGATCATGCCTGGAAATTCTGTTCTGGTTCAGTACAATGATGACCTATTGGTGGCATCAAAAACACGAGAATATTGTGTCACAGATACAATTGCATTACTGAACCATTTGGCTGAAGGAGGACACAAGGTGTCTCCAGAAAAGTTACAGTTCTGTCGACAAGAAGTAAGATATTTAGGGCATAAAATAGAAAGAGTTAGAAAAGTGACACCGGAAAGAATAAAAATAATCAAAGAAATGCAACTGCCACAGACTCAGAGAGAAATGAGAATGTTTCTGGGAGTGGTTGGATATTGTAGGCAATGGATTAATGGTTTTTCTATGTTAGCAAAACCATTAATACAGATGATCCGGAAACGAGCAAAAGATCCAATTGATTGGAATGATGACTGCCTAGAGGCATTTGAGAGACTAAGAAATTGTTTGTGAGGCTCCTGCTTTGGGCATGCCTGATTATTCAAAAGACTTTGCTTTGTTCTGTTGTGAAAGAGAAAATTGTGCACTTTCAGTCTTAACACAGAGACATGGATTGAGTCGACGTCCAATGGCATATTTTTCAGCCACATTGGACCCAGTAGCTTCAGCATTTCCTGGCTGCTTAAAAGCAGTAGCTGCTACTTGTTTGAGTCTGGAGCAAAGTGAATCGATAGTGATGGGACATCCGGTAAAAGTCTTTGTTCCACACTCAGTAGAGATTATCTTGACAAGAACAAGAACACAGCACCTCACCCCTAGTCGTTTGACAAAGTATGAAAGAGTGATTTTGGGAGCTGAGAATGTGACTGTAATAAGATGTACGATTCTGAACCCAGCCACTCTGTTGCCAGACCCCTACGATGAGGAAGTGAAAGATGAATGTGATCCTGATTGCTTGGACGTGACGGAGTTATGCACGAAGCCCCGCCCGGACATAAAGGAGTCACCTTTGAAAGAGGCGGACCATGAGTTATTTGTAGATGGTTCCTGCCTTAGGACACAAGAAGGGGGACTAAGTGCTGCATATGCGGTTTGTAAAATTTCTTGGGTAATTGAAGCATCCTGTTTACCTGGGGTCAAGTCTGCACAAGTAGCTGAATTGGTTGTCTTAACAATGGCATGCAAAAAGGGGAAAAATTGGAGAGTAACCATATTTATGGATAGCCAATATGGTTTCGGGATTGTGCATGACTTTGGCCAGCTTTGGATGCAAAGGGGATTTCTGACTTCCTCAGGATCTCCTATCAGAAACAGCGAAAATGTGAAAGATTTATTGGAAGCATTACAATTGCCAAAAGAGATAGCAGTTGTAAAATGCGCTGCACATCAGTCAGGAAATGACTATGTGACTGCTGGCAATAATTATGCTGACCAAGTGGCCAAATACTGTGCTAAAAATGCAGTAGCCATAAACAGAAAAATTGAAACGGGTGAAACCAGATGCCAACTTATGTACTTCTCAGTACCAGAAACATGGGATGAGATTAAGCAATTGCAGGAAGAAGTTGAGGAAAAAGAAAAAGAAATCTGGATAAAGGCATCCTGTACAAAGAGACCACATGATGAGGTATGGGTGTATTTAGATGGAAGACCAGTCATGCCAGATTGTTTGCTTTCAAAAATGGCGAGAGTATACCATGGAGCAACACACATAGGGAGAGATTCAATGATCAGACTATTCAGACAGAGTTGGTATAATCCGAAGTTCAGGGTAGTCGCAGAGAGCCTTTGCCAAAGATGCTTAACCTGTCAACAACAGACCCCCAGGTAGAAAGACAGTGGTAAGCTGGGGAAAGATCAGAAAGGCAGAAGGACCCTTCACCAGATTACAGTTAGATTTTATTGAGTTACCCCCATGCAATGGATTGAAATATGTACTTGTCATAGTATGCCTTTTCTCAAGATGGGTGGAAGCCTATCCAACTCGAAGAAATGACAGTCTTACAGTTGCAAAATTGTTGTTGAGGGAGTTAGTGCCGAGATTTGGTTTTCCGGTCACTTTGGAATCAGATAGAGGCCCTCATTTTAATAATGAAATAATTCGATTAATCTGTGCTGCGTTTAACATTGAACAAAAACTGCACTGTGCTTATCGTCCAGAGGCTTCTGGAGTTGTTGAGCAAATGAATGACACAATCAAGTCAAGATTGGGAAAGGTGTGTGCATCCACAAAGCTGAAATGGCCAGATGCATTACCTCTTGTATTGATGGGTCTCAGAAGCATTCCAGACAGAAAAACAGGAATGAGTCCACATGAGGTTCTCATGGAAGAGCCATGAGACAGGCATTTATTCCTGGAAATAAACTAATGAGTATAACTGATGATCTGGTATTGGACTATTGCAAAGGATTGGCTAAAATGATGCGTTCTATCTCTCACCAGGTTGGAGAAGACGCAGTTGAAAGACAGCCAGACCAAGCGCATGATTTGAATCCTGGAGATTGGGTGCTAGTGAAGAAACACGCAAGAAAATCTTGTCTAGCACCAAGGTGGGACGGGCCACGTCAAGTCATACTAGTCACTACCACAGCAGTGAAGTGTGCAGATCTGCCCAATTGGATTCATGCCAGCCATACCAGAAGAGTTCCGAGCCCATCAGATCAACAAGAGCCACCACTGACTGAGCAAGCTGAAGCGTCAGGAGTTGTAAACTGTGAAATTGAAGAATCTAGAGTGATAGATTCTGAAAGACAACCATATGACAAACCGCTCGAGATAAGTCAGGAAGAATGGATCCCAGTGATTGAAATAATTGATGATGTTATTGAAACCAGAAGAAGAACAGAACTGAAAAGACGGGAAAGTAGTCAGGAAGAGACAGGGGAAGAAGAACACATTCAGGTGAAAATAGAAAGAGACACAAACAAACCTGAGGAGGGAAAAATAGAAGAACACGTTCAGGCGGAAGAAGAAAAGTTTGAATTAAGACCTGAACAGGACCAGATAGAGTTAGAAGAACAAGTTCAGGCAGAAGAAGAAAGGTTTGAACTAAGACCTGAACAAGGTCAGATAGAATTAGAAGAACAAGCTCAGGAAGAAGTAGAACAAAATAGAGTAGAACCTGAGCAGGAGGAAGCAAAAGAAGGTACAAGCACAGAAAACAGAGAAACAGAACAGATTGTGCCCAGAATAAATGAAATAAAAAGAACTTTACAAAGAGATAAAGAAGGTGAAAACGCAGTACAAATCAAAAGAGTCAGAAAGGGAGACAATTGGCCAACTGGAGTAAAGAAACTAAAATATCATCTGAGAAAATCTGAAAAGAAACCAGAGCAAGTGAACGAAATCACAAGTCAAACAAGATCTAAACAAACCTTAGCAAAAATAACTCAAAGAAGTCCAAGATTGAGAAATTTAAACAGGAGATACAAGTCTCCAGAGTGGACGTAAGTTATTCTCGAGGAATTTGAGTCCCTGGATCTGTCTGATGAGACAGAAGAGGTCCGTATTGCGCAAATTGATGAAAGCAAATTGAAACCTCCTGAAGAACAAAAAGAAAGGCTAAGACTGAAAAAAGAAAAAAATAACAGAAAAGAAATTTTCTCAGGAATAAAATGGTAGACATTGAAGTTATCGGAAAACCAAAATGTGGATTAAAAAGAAAGTGTTTTAGATTTTGTTTTTGTAGTATTTTATTAGCAGCATTAGGATGGTTATTCCTAACAGTAGGAGTACCTTTAATAATGAAAACAAGTGACAAGAATAATACAGATACTAATGTTAAGGTAGACAGAATAAGAGAAACTAAATTAGAAATAGGGGTAGAAGATGAAGCAAACTATCATAATGAATCAGACTATAATACGTCCTCTAATGTGTTTATTAAATTGTTATTTCAGTATGTTAGCACTATGGAAATTAACAATTGTTACGTATGTATGAAGTTACCCTCATCAGTATCAGAAGGGATTACGTATCATCATATACCTTTAACTTATGGTGTGTCATGTAGTATTTTATCAAGTTTATTTTAAGCTACAGGGAGACTTCAGTATTTTTATTCTAAGTTAGATGTAGTATTTTCTGAACTACCTATTAGAAAGAATATGAATCCAGTAGCTAGTAGTAAAAACGCACAGTTTATGGGTGAATTTTTCATAACGATGAGTTCAATAGATTTAGTTCAGGCACGTAGAGATAATCTAACATGTATATTAAGAAAAGAAGAGAAAGATTATTTGAATTTAGTAGAAGAAAGGAGACAGGATTTAATGAGGAAGGCAACTACACAGAAAACCCATGTACCTCCATGGGTTGGGAAGGAGGGAATCTATGCAAGTGGCAAGGCTCATGCTGCGATGTCCCTGGACTTTGTGAAAAGGGGAAAATTCTGCCTCCATAGATTAAAGACAGATTATAACAATAATTACATTGGTTCCAGTGAATGTGAACATAACTTCCTAATAATAGGAGGATGGGGACTAAAAGGGGGAACTGATCCTGTGTTTCCAGTAGTGTATTATGTTTGTGGGAGCAATGCCTATTATAGGTTACCTGCAAGATAGTACGGAAGCTGTTATATTGGAATAGTTTTTCCTAAAATGTATCATGTAGATAAAATCAGTGGAACCAATGGAAATTCTAATGGACTAACACGTAAAAGAGCTAGTTTTTCTGAAATTGTAGGAGATATTTTTAGTGCACTGATACTCTCAGTTGGAGTCATTCTAAATTCACAGAAAATTTGTAAGTTATCAACCATAGTTGATCGTCTTTCTACAGATACTGCAGGAGGATGTCTAATGATTAACACAGAAATGGTTGCAATTAGATCTATGGTTTTACAAAACCGTCTTGCTCTTGATATATTGTTAGCAAAAGAAGGTGGACTCTGTGGCATGTTGAAAGTTCAACATTGCTGCACTTATATTCCGGACAAGAGCAGAGAAATTAAAGGATATATTGAAAACATTACGGGAATGCATAAAGATTTGACCCAACTGGAGGTTGACAGTGTGTGGGGAAGACTAACAAAAAGTATAACATTAATAACGAAATGGTTTGTTGATTTTGGGAAAAGTTTTCTAGGTCAGATAATAATACCATTAGTTATGATAATAATGATAGTGATGTTAATAATAATTACATATAAATGTTGTAGAAGAGGTACGAAAGAAAAGGTACACTTGGAGAGAAAAAGGAAGGGACAGGCACAAAAGAGAAAATATGATGAAATACGTTTGGAAGAAATGAAAGGCAGGTTATATAAGAAGATGCAAGATTTAGAAGGAAACGAAATTATTGATGAAAATTGAGATGAAAATAGAGAAAACTGAGAAGTGTTAAAGTTGGTATCTGGGATGCATGGGTAATTTTGTGATGGCTTAATATGCCATCAGAGAGGGGATTGATGGAGCAAGGACTCGTACATGAGACTTGCTCGAAAGCAATCCTCTTGTTTAACTCACTAACGAATTACTAACAACGTGTTTTGTGATTAATAATACGCATTTCCTTTACACGCGGGAGAAAATGAAGCTTGCCTATGTGTTTACTAACTGCAATTACATGAACGTAGGACTAAGATGCATTCTAACAGGGGATCTTTACTGCGCATGCGTCTACTACATCTACGTAGTATGACGTACTGACGCTTGGAGGGAAATTCTGGCGCATGCGCAAAGAACTATAAAATGGCCGTTTGAAAACTCACATGCATGGCACCTGCTTGCAGAAATTAGAAAATAAGTTTTATACTAACGCAAATGCAGAAAGGGAAATAATAAATGGTATGGGCTAGAGTAGAGGTTGGTGGTATACAGTGAAATCATTTATTTTTGAGAATAACATTCTTCCTTTTGACTTTATTATTAGTGCGTATTTGGGCCTGTCAAATTTGTCTGAGTCGAGCAGACTGACGTTGCGCGACGCATGCGCCCTGGTGTGGAAGTTCGAAAAGATGACTAAGGACTTGTCACGCGTCCAAGGTCGGCGAAGATGTGCCCTGGGAACATGAGGGTGAAGAGTTCATATGAAGGAACTTTATTCAAGAAATCGCTACATTTGTATTAATAAAGTTTAAAGATGTATGGGAAAGGAAGGGCGGAATAAAAGTTTGAGGGGAGGAGTTTTGAAATAATGGTTTAAAGAAATAAGTGAAATATAAGCATGGTGTGATGATCATCCCCCCCTCGCCTGTCCAATCAGAAGTTAGTATTCTGTAAAATTGAAACATTAATGGGTGGTACATGGTAATAGAAAGGTATAATTGAAGTAGTTTAGTTAGTTAGTTAGCTAAGTTTGTTGGGAGCGGAAGCAGCAGAAACAATTCGGAGCTTGGGATGCTGTCGGTGCTGGGGGTGGTGCTGATGCTCTGAAATGCTGATGAAGAAATCGAATGCAGAACCATCAACTTAATTTGGGTGGGTTAGAAAGAAGATCGCGGAAGAACCACGAGGAGGAAGAGAGTGTCAGAGAGGGGTGCGACGCAGTCGTCGGTATCTAGAGAGGTGAAGTATCCTGTCCTGAAGCCTTTGTCTCCTGATCTGTCCTGGGGACCCTTACCAGACCTTTGGCCAGGGGGTTGGTCTTCACACCATACTTGGTCATTATAAATTCATCGTCTTAATAAATGCTCTTCTCTCTCTATCCTCTTCTTTCTGAGCATGGTTATTGTGTGGATCTGAATTGTTAATGCCTATTGAAACTTGATTGAATTGGCACTCTTGCGAATGAGGGTGTTTGTACTGAAACGTTTAGAGATGGTTCACAACCAACTAATTTAGATAAAGATTTTTAAAATTTACCGAGTCTGTGATTATTTTAAATCAAGAAATGTTTTATCAAATTATGTTAAATATCACCATCAACTAGTTCCACCTAATGGTCCATTGACCAGAGGAAAGAACTATTTGATCAGTGAAAGGTTTAGTTAGAGAAGAAATAACTAGATCTTGAGGTATGAAAATCATTAAAACTAAAAGTTCCAGCGGTCTACTTGGTGTTTAGTGGAAGCGAGTTGTATGGGCCCAGGTGAGTATATGGTAGTTGGAGTATCTGTTGCTAGTACGCCGCTGGATCAGCGTCGAAATTCTCGGTGCCGGAAACTGCCATGACAGCGCCGTCGGCATGAAAGGCACGAAGAGAGCCTGGGCGTAGTGCTGAGGCACGCCCAAGTTGAAGGCCAGCGGACCCATGGGACCAGAAGGTGCTCCGGAGGGGAAGGCTGCCTTAGCAAATACTCCATACATTGCATTTAAAAAATGTGTTGGATCCGAACCTGGAGTTGGAAACTGTGGATATGGAGTCGAGTCAGCATCCGGACGAGGAGTATCCGACGCCGGAACAGCCGGATCCACTGGCGGAGCCACAGGTTCAATCTCGTGGGCAGGAGAAGGATCATCCTGAACAGGCAAGCTCTCCGAATCCGGCGAACCTCTCGGCGCCGGAGACTGCGCCGGAGTGCCTTTTGGAGAAGGAGATCTCTCCGGAGTCACACGAGGAGAAGGCGAAGGGGTCACAAAGTCTTTCTGACGACGTCGAGGAGCCGGCGAAGGTGACCTCGACGCCTTACCCTTCGACGAACGGCGCCGAGAACCATGCCTCCTCTTCTTCTTGTGCTTCCTCGACTTCGACGAATGCGAAGTCGACGTCTTCGACTTCGACTTAGATCTTTTACGCCCTCTTCCTTCCTTCTTTGCCTTTGCCATAAAAAACTTGGCTTCTTGTTCTTTAAGAGCTTTAGGGTTCATCTTTCTACAACTGGAACAGTCTTCCACGTCGTGATCCGACGACAAACACCATAAGCAATCTTCATGGGGGTCAGTGATGGACATGTGACCCCCACACTCCCTACAGGGCTTAAACCCAGACTTCCTCGAAGACGACATTGCAACTGCAACAGTTAAAGATGAAGGAACAACAAAGTAACTCGTACAAAATACGGAGAGTCCTAGAAAACCGTTACGCGTCGACGGCGCGGAAAAAAGGGAACTGACGTCATCACGCCGACGAGGCTCTCTTATGGCTCCAGTGACGTCATGCGGAGTCGCGAGCGGAGCCGTGGTATTATGACGACCTCGTCGGCGTGGAGAGCTAGGAAAAAGTTTCCGCGGAATGCTGGCGCAGGGGATATTCATAAGGTGAGGAATCCACAGGCAGATATATCCATCAGAATTGAACTATAACCAATCAGATGCCAACACCCTGTAGAACATTCCCAAGAGAGGCTGTTCCCCTCAGATTTTCAAGCGCAAGTGGAATAAGAGTCATACTTAGTTGCCTAAGAAAAGCCTCTCGGGGGAGGAGGGCGGGTCACATGTGAATTTATGAAAGATACTAATACATATTAGCATTTCTATAATATAATAGTTATATGAATATAAAAAACAGAAGTGATATATATAACATGGTATGAAATAAGACATATATATATATATCTCAACGAACAGGCCTCCATTGCGGGCCATAGACCCATGCATGGCGGCTTCATCAAACTGGGAGTGGAGCACCCGTACAGCAATTTCAACGAAAGGAAGCGATCTTGGAATTCTAAGCTTTTTATTTGCAAAAATCAAAGTGGCAGAGTGCATATCTTGCCAAGTCCTTACGCGTTTCAGCTCCCTCATGAGCCTTGGTCAAAGGTGAAGCAAGTTTCCAACGTTCACTGACCACGTGGATTTTAAATGAAGACTGTGGTAAGCCGAGTAGTTAAAATACTTTTGTTGAAAATATTATATATATATATATATGTATATATATATATATATATATATATATATATATATATATATATATATACACACACACACACACACACACACACATATACACATATATATATATATATATATATACACATATACACATATACACACACACACACTTATATATGTTTTTCTATATATATTTACAAAGTAAATCAACATTCAATCCAATAATGCCTAGATACAGCATCGACATTTTTAATGAACAGGTGATTAATGAAATTAAGAAACTCAATCACAAGATCCAACACACCAAACAAAAATGGAATCCAAAAGACAGGCAATACAAACAACTAATCTCCAAATTACAAAGCAATAAAAACATCATTGTGAGAAATGCAGATAAGGGTGGCAACATTGTCTTGTGGGACAGAAAGAAATACATGGAAGAAGCAGCATTGCAGCTAAATGACAGATCGTGCTACAAAATCAGCAATGTGTGGACACTAAAATCAATACAAGATGACTTTTAAGGGAAACTCTTAGCGTGGAAAAGCACTGGAATTTTAACATTGGACGAATACAAATTCATACGAAAGGAAAATCCTACCATCCCAAACATATACTTTATCCAAAAAATACACAAGGATGCAAAAAATCCACCGGGCCGTCCGATCATCTTGGCACAGAACAGTCTGTTAGAAAACGCAAGCCAATATATAGACTATTTTCTACAAGAATTGGTGCATTCCCTGCCAACATATATCAGAGACACAAGTGATTTTTTAGCCAAAGTGCAAAATTTCGAGTGGAAGGAAGGCTATAAACTAATGTCTCTGGACGTAGTGTCCCTCTATACCAGCATCAGACACAGAGATGGTATAAGGGCACTAGAACACTTTTTGGGAAGAGGAAAAACAAGACTGTCTACTCACAGTGCAATGTTAAGCAATCTGACCCAATTTTGTCTAAATAACAATGTATTTTTGTTTGATAAGATTGGCTATCAGCAGATGCATGGTGTTGCGATGGGGGACAGCTTCTCCCCCAGCTACGCCTGTTTACATATGGGGTGGTGGGAGGAGCTGGTCCTCAATGTGACGCACAGGCAATTTATGGAAAAAAATGACAAACTTTTTTTTAGATTTATAGATGACATTTTTATTGTTTGGGATGGTTCCATAACAGAAGCGAATGAATTTGTAAACAATATCAATGACAATGACATCAACTTAAATTTTACGTCAACCATCAGCAATCAGACAATCAATTTCCTTGATGTAGAAGTTTTTATAAAGCACAATAAACTGGAAACCAGATTATTCAGGAAGGAAACCGCGGGAACTCGGTCCTACATTCGACGAGTTTTCACCCACGACACCTGGTAAACAGTATCCCCTATGGGGAAATGCTGCGAATTAAAAGAATATGCAGCAACCCCATCGATTTGCAAAAAATGCAACTAGAAAGTAAAAACAGGTTTCTAGCCAGGGGATACAAATGCAGGATAATAGATGCAGCTATCAATAAAACCAGTAGCTTAGAGAGGGACTCTCTGTTAAAACCTAAACCAACCGAGCTAGAAAAAGAAAAAGAATCTTTACAATTGCGGCTCATTACAACTTACAATATGCAAAATAAACTATCAAAAACATTGTACAACGCAATTGGCCTATAGTGTTAAATGACCCGATCATGGGCAGTATTTTACCTAAATCCCTGGGCATAACCTATAGGAGGGCTCCTTCTATGAGTGGAAGTCTAGTTAAGAGCAGCCCGGAGGTTGTAGAACAATCAAATTGGCTCACGCAACGAAAGGGGTTCACAAAATGCTCAAACTGTAAGGCCTGCCAGTAAAGTGTGAATAAAAAAACATACAAAACACCGTTCTGTGATAGGGAGGTGGAGATTGCATGTGTTTTGCACTGCAAAACAGACTACGCCATATACATCTTAGAATGCTCATGCAACCTAAGATATGTAGGGAGTACTAAACTCCCTGCAAACAAAAGAATTTTACAACACCTGAGGGCGATAACAAACCGAGATCCAACCTACCCCGTAGCCAGACATTTTCAGGAAACCCACAACAATGACCCGAAACATCTCTCATATTACCTCATAGACTCTGTACCAAAGAATAGAAGAGGAGGTGATAGAGAAGGTGCACTGCGAAAACTAGAAACAAGATATATTTTAAATCTCAACAGTAAATCCCGGGAGACCTTAACACCACAGAAGACCTTTACACATGTATATAGGAATTCCCTTTTATAAGTAAGCACGGTTGGTTTTTAAGACTCTTAAACAACAGCAGTTTTAAATCATTTTAGATCATGATTTTAACTGGGGTTTGTACCTATGAAGACTCATACAATTAGCTAACGGAGCTGCGACCTATTACAAGGGATAAAGGGAGGATGTATAATACCAATGGAAAGTAAAAACCATAACAGAGAGAGGCTGCCACCTGACCTTAACCATAAAAATAATGTTTTTTTAACAATTGTTATTTGCACATTTAGGGGTGTAATGTTTACTATTAGAAGGTCACTTTTAAGGTCCATATCCGCAATGTTAAGGAAGTGGAACACATCTTGCACAAGCACTTTACACATATTTTCATTCTTAATGAGATTTGGTGAATAGCACAGGACAGGACGAACAACATCATAGATAAACCAAGTTGAAACAAGTTTCACAACAAAAAAACTGCATTCATGCAAATATGTTATAAAATGGTTTTTATGGTGTTTTTTACTATGTTTTACATTCCGTTTTTAATACAGGATTGACCCAAATAATTTTAAATATGAATTGATTAAAGTAGGAATTGTATCCTCTATTTAATATCACACATTACAAATGTATGAAAATCAGCTGCTACGGTACTTATTATGTGTTTATTTATTGTCATATTTATTTGCACCCATGATCGAAGGCAAATGGAGATATTGCAATATAATATTGTAAAGATTTGCAATAAGATAAAATTGGGGGGAGAGGAAAAAAACGTGAATGTACAAGATTTAAAAACTATAGTATGTCTTCTATGTCTATGTGGGAGATCACCGGAACCTTGCACTAGGCACTGTCACTTTAAAAAGGGAGAAAATGCCAAAGAGCGCTGTCATGTGATCAAGGTCCAGGAGGGACCGAAACGCGTCATGGCCGACTGAAAATAAACAACTTTTCCACAGAAACGTGGTCCGTGCCTGCTTTCCGATTCCAGGACTGGTGAAAGATTTGAAGCAGTGTGTGAAGATATTAGGCTGTTTGAGCTTCTGACAGCCCAGCACGCACCCCCACTCGCGAAGAGGCGACGACCATAAGAAGCTAAAACACTTCCGAGCTACCCGCCGTAAGTAATTGGACCGTGTTTCCCCGTAAGGATACGAGTCGTCGGCCCCCCCGCGGTCAAAGAAAACCAACTGCCAAAAGCGAACTCCTCGGGAGCCGTGTCGGAGGATGCATCGGACGAGAGTAGAACGCAGAAGGTAGGAGGTAGAAGACATTGAGGGGAGAGTGGTGTGCATGTAGCAGTGACGGCGGGATTTATTTCAAATTCACCCGACTCCTGTCTACAATTATTGTTACAAATATTTCAATGTCGGCGGACACACTCAGGGACCGGGAGGCGGCAGCCTCAGAAATGTTTAGCAATACACCCCCCAAGTAATCTAATTACACCTGAAATCACTACAAACCCAGCAAACAGCAGCATTAGGGAGAAAATAAGAGTACTAGAAAAGCTGATGAAGTCGGAGCAGGGAAAATGGTGGGAACACAAATCCCTGCAGCGCTACCTAGACGTAGGGAGAATCCCGAGGGGCTTAAGGATACTAATAGCCCAGAGCTATAATCAGCCAAACCCCAATATGATGCGTGATTGGGCGCAAAGTAATTTGGAATCATCTAAAAGACTGGTTGAGATCTTGGTGAAATACGCAGAAATAGACCGGGTGGCACTTCAAGAAAATATAGAAAGACTAAATGAGGAAATTGCCCAATTAAACAAAGGAGAGGAAGAGCATAAATTAAGAGAAGACATGCTAGTGCGACTAAAGAAAGAGGAAGATAAGATCAAGGAACGCAAGGCGTTCAAATTTCACCGAGACAGGTTGGATTACGAAACCGGGTGAATTTTTACATTTTCGAAAAAATATGACGCTATGAAATCTAACAAAATGAAAATGCAGAATGAAACAGGAACCCAGGCATCTACCAGCAAAGATAAATATGCATACACCTCAAATTCAGACCTGAGCTCCAACATGGAAAGTGAAGCGGAGTTGGATGGACAACAAACAGTCCCAAGGGCAACATTAACTAAACTCTCCCCAGCCGAAGAAATTAATTTTTTAGTGGAGGAAAGAAGGGCGACACTCCGTCGGAGGACACAGCAGAACGCCAGAGGAAGAGGCGTAACCACAAGCAGAGGAGAAAGTCAAATAGATCGGCCAAACAACAGAAAGACGAGAGGGAGAGGCTGGTGGAATCACAAATAAACATCAGTGAGACTCAAGCCAAAACAGTAATCAACCTCACCGACATGACCCTTACAAAAGCTGAACAACAAATCTTGGCACTAGGACTCTCTTTCTGCCCTGAATCCAATTTTAACTATGCAAACACTAGAATGGATGTTTACCGCTTCATAAGAAAATTAAAGCTTAAAAAACATCATGCTTTATCCAAAGAAAAACAAAAGGAAAGAGATAAGGAAAGGGTAGGAGCAAACGGACACACTGATGCCTCAAAAGGGATACCAAACAGTGGAGACTACACCCTACTTAATACGCTAATGGAACTACAAATGGAATCTACCTCACCCAGGGCAGAAAATACCAGTATGGAGCCCAATTCCCAAGACACCAGGGAGACAACACAAGCTGCAACTTCACCAGCAGAGGAGTGTAGGCCCACAAGAAAAGGCACACCGTTCAAAAGTAAATCAACATTCAATCCAATAATGCCTAGAGACAGCATCGACATTTTTAATGAACAGGTGATTAATGAAATTAAGAAACTCAATCACAAGATCCAACACACCAAACAAAAATGGAATCCAAAAGACAGGCAATACAAACAACTAATCTCCAAATTACAAAGCAATAAAAACATCATTGTGAGAAATGCAGATAAGGGTGGCAACATTGTCTTGTGGGACAGAAAGAAATACATGGAAGAAGCAGCATTGCAGCTAAATGACAGATCGTGCTACAAAATCAGCAATGTGTGGACACTAAAATCAATACAAGATGACTTTTACGGGAAACTCAGCGTGGAAAAGCACTGGAATTTTAACATTGGACGAATACAAATTCATACGAAAGGAAAATCCTACCATCCCAAACATATACTTTATCCAAAAAATACACAAGGATGCAAAAAAATCCACCGGGCCGTCCGATCATCTTGGCACAGAACAGTCTGTTAGAAAACGCAAGCCAATATATAGACTATTTTCTACAAGAATTGGTGCATTCCCTGCCAACATATATCAGAGACACAAGTGATTTTTTAGCCAAAGTGCAAAATTTCGAGTGGAAGGAAGGCTATAAACTAATGTCTCTGGACGTAGTGTCCCTCTATACCAGCATCAGACACAGAGATGGTATAAGGGCACTAGAACACTTTTTGGGAAGAGGAAAAACAAGACTGTCTACTCACAGTGCAATGTTAAGCAATCTGACCCAATTTTGTCTAAATAACAATGTATTTTTGTTTGATAAGATTGTCTATCAGCAGATGCGTGGTGTTGCGATGGGGGCTAGCTTCTCCCCCAGCTACGCCTGTTTACATATGGGGTGGTGGGAGGAGCTGGTCCTCAATGTGACGCACAGGCAATTTATGGAAAAAAATGTCAAACTTTTTTTTAGATTTATAGATGACATTTTTATTGTTTGGGATGGTTCCATAACAGAAGCGAATGAATTTGTAAACAATATCAATGACAATGACATCAATTTAAATTTTACGTCAACCATCAGCAATCAGACAATTAATTTCCTTGATGTAGAAGTTTTTATAGAGCACAATAAACTGGAAACCAGATTATTCAGGAAGGAAACTGCGGGGAACTCGGTCCTACATTCGACGAGTTTTCACCCACGACACCTGGTAAACAGTATCCCCTATGGGGAAATGCTGCGAATTAAAAGAATATGCAGCAACCCCATCGATTTGCAAAAAATGCAACTAGAAAGTAAAAACAGGTTTCTAGCCAGGGGATACAAATGCAGGATAATAGATGCAGCTATCAATAAAACCAGTAGCTTAGAGAGGGACTCTCTGTTAAAACCTAAACCAATCAAAAACATTGTACAACGCAATTGGCCTATAGTGTTAAATGACCCGATCATAGGCAGTATTTTACCTAAATCCCTGGGCATAACCTATAGGAGGGCTCCTTCTATGAGTGGAAGTCTAGTTAAGAGCAGCCCGGAGGTTGTAGAACAATCAAATTGGCTCACGCAACGAAAGGGGTTCACAAAATGCTCAAACTATAAGGCCTGCCAGTACGGTGTCAATAAAAAAACATACAAAACACGTTCTGTGGTAGGGAGGTGGAGATTGCACGTGCCTTGCACTGCAAAACAGACTACGCCATATACATCTTGGAATGCTCATGCAACCCAAGATATGTAGGGAGTACTAAACTCCCTGCAAACAAAAGAATTTTACAACCCCTTAGGGCGATAACAAACCGAGATCCAACCTACCCCGTAGCCAGATATTTTCAGGAAACCCACAACAATGACCCGAAACATCTCTCATATTACCTCATAGACTCTGTACCAAAGAATAAAAGAGGAGGTGATAGAGAAGGTGCACTGCGAAAACTAGAAACAAGATATATTTTAAATCTCGACAGTAAATCCCCGGGAGGCCTTAACACCACAGAAGACCTTTACACATGTATATAGGAATTCCCTTTTATAAGTAAGCACGGTTGGTTTTTAAGACTCTTAAACAACAGCAGTTTTAAATCATTTTAGATCATGATTTTAACAGGGGTTTGTACCTATGAAGACTCATACAATTAGCTAACGGAGCTGCGACCTATTACAAGGGATAAAGGGAGGATGTATAATACCAATGGAAAGTATAAACCATAACAGTGAGAGGCTGCCACCTGACCTTAACCATAAAAATAATGGTTTTTTAACAATTGTTATTTGCACATTTAGGGGTGTAATGTTTACTATTAGAAGGTCACTTTTAAGGTCCATATCCGCAATGTTAAGGAAGTGGAACACATCTTGCACAAGCACTTTACACATATTTTCATTCTTAATGAGATTTGGTGAATAGCACAGGACAGGACGAACAACATCATAGATAAACCAAGTTGAAACAAGTTTCACAACAAAAAAACTGCATTCATGCAAATATGTTATAAAATGGTTTTTATGGTGTTTTTACTATGTTTTACATTCCATTTTTAATACAGGATTGACCCAAATAATTTTAAATATGAATTGATTAAAGTAGGAATTTTATCCTCTATTTAATATCACACATTACAAATGTATGAAAATCAGCTGCTACGGTACTTATTATGTGTTTATTTATTGTCATATTTATTTGTACCCTTGATCGAAGGCAAATTGAGATATTGCAATATAATATTGTAAAGATTTGCAATAAGATATAATTGGGGGGAGAGGAAAAAAACGTGAATGTACAAGAATTAAAAACTATAGTATGTCTTCTATGTCTATGGGGAGATCACCGGAACCTTGCACTAGGCA
Source organism: Calotriton arnoldi (assembly GCA_963921515.1). Lineage (NCBI taxonomy): Eukaryota > Metazoa > Chordata > Amphibia > Caudata > Salamandridae > Calotriton > Calotriton arnoldi. Next base: position 98,679 of record CAWUFW010015070.1, read on the forward strand.
CTGTCACTTTAAAAAGGGAGAAAATGCCAAAGAGCGCTGTCATGTGATCAAGGTCCAGGAGGGACCGAAACGCGTCATGGCCGACTGAAAATAAACAACTTTTCCACAGAAACGTGGTCCGTGCCTGCTTTCCGATTCCAGGACTGGTGAAAGATTTGAAGCAGAGTGTGAAGATATATATATATATATACACACACATATATATGTGTATATATATATATATATATATATATATATATATATAATCACTGAAAAAAATAAAGGTTAAAGGGATTTTATAGTTAGGTTCAGACTTCACTCGTACAAAACCAGTGAAATTCAGCAGTTATAGTTACCTGAGCTAACTATAACTTATACCCCTGCAATGCACGGCTTATTGACCTCACATATATCATCACTCATGACATGGTCAGTGACATCACTGATGACATTATCAAGTGAGTCTAAGTATTTTTAAGAATTTATGGGTGTTAAACATACATAGTAACATAGTACAAAAGTTAAATTTGTATACAAGGTGTACAACTACTGAGTGATACTACTTCTAACATATATTATGTGAGTGGCTGTGTGACTGTATCCTTGTGTGTATGGGTGTTTAAGTGGCTGTATGGGTGTATAAGTGGATGTGTGAGTAGCTGTGTGGGTGAGTGAGATGCTGCGTGAGTAGTTGTATTGGTGAGTGAGTGGGTGTGTCGGACAAGTTACTGACTTTCGGTAACGCCTTATCTGGTAGAGACATGATCTAGCCGCAGATTCCTTACCTTTGAACTTCCAGGCGTCAGGCTGGATCCGGAAGATTTTTATAGCAATACCCCTGCGCGCCGATAGGTGGCATCAGTCAACTCCACGTGACGTCTTAAGCATCGGGTTCGTCGTCATCATGACGTCCGTGTCGTCTATATAGGCGCTACCCCGGCGTGCTGACGTCAGTACTTTTCACAACTTTCCATGCCAGAAGCGCGGATCCTTGAAGTGGCTGATCGTGGTATGTCAAAAAACAACTAGGGCCCTGAAGGGGAAACAGCCCTGGCACTAAACCAATCCGCAGTGCGGGAAGTATGGGTGGGCGGGTAAGGAATCTACAGCTAGATCATGTCTCTACCAGATAAGGTTTTGCCGAAGGTAAGTAACTTGTCCATCTGATAGAGACATATAGCCACAGATTCCTTACCTTTGAACAGATACCCAAGCAATGCCATCCCCGGAGGAGGGACTGCGGAAAGGTTTTAAACCAAGAAATCCTGCAATTCAGAGTGGCCAAAGAGGCCCTCCATGCGGGCCTGAGAATCCAGGCAATAGTGTCTGGCGAATGTGTGCAGAGATGCCCACGTGGCCGCTTAGCAGATGTCACTAACTGGAACACCACACTGAAGAGCCATGGTGGTTGCCTTTGCCCTGGTGGAATGGGTCCTACGGTCTTCAGGAGGCTGTTTCTTCGCCAAGGCGTAACATATTGTAATGCAGAGGATGACTCATCGTGAAATGGTCCTCTTCTGAACTGCTCAACCCTTTTTTGCTCCAGCGTATCCTACAAGGAGTTGGTTGTCCAACCGGAACTCTTTAGTGCGATCAAGGTAAAACAATATCGCTCTTTTTGCAACCAAACAGTGGAGACACTCCTCTTCCTTGGAAGGATGCGGAGGTGTATAGAGAAGGTAGGCAGAGTAACAGATTGAGCCGAATGGAAAGGTGTTACCACCTTAGGCAGAAAAGACGCCCTAATGCGGAGCACTACTTTGTCCGGAAAGACGGTCAGATAAGGAGGCTGAGATGACAGTGCCTGCAGTTCGCTCACCCTTCTGGCAGAAGTTATTGCCACTAAAAAGGCTGTTTAGATAGTGAGCAGCCGGAGGGGGCAATTGTGCAGAGGTTCAAACGGTGCACATATCAAAAAGGTAAGGACCAAATTAAGGTCCCATTGGGGCATAATAAAAGGAGAAGGGGGAAACAGATGGGTAAGCCCCTTCAAACATATCTGTACAAGAGGAGACTTAAAAAGTGATGGCTGACCTGGCAGCCGAAGGAAAGCAGAAAGACCGTAAGGTAACTCTTCAGAGTGCCCAGAACAGAGCCCTGCTGGGTCAAGAAAAGAATGAAAAGAAGAACATCTGATAGGGAGGCAGACAAAGGGTCAACATCGGCAGGCGTATTCTGACTTCATGGAGGGACGCCTGGCTGCCAGAATAACATCACAGACTTCAGCAGGAAGGTCAAAAGCTGTCAACTTTCACTGCTCAATCTCCACACAAGGAGGCGGAGAGTGGACAGGTTTGGGTGGAGGATCCTCCGTTGCTGCTGTGACAGAATATCCTCCTGAAGGGGCATCCTGACTGAAGGATTGATGCTCATTTGCAGAAGCTTGGGATACCACACTTTCCGTGCCCAGTCCGGAGCCACAAGAAGGACTTGGGCCCGGTCGCTCCTGATCTTCTTGAGCACTCTGTGCAGGAGTGGTATGGGCGGAAAGGTGTACAGGAGGCCTGTGCTCCACTCGTGACAAAAAGCGTCACAGAAGGAGAGCCACCTTGGAAACTCCAATGTGCGAAACTGCTGACATTGCAAGTTCTCTTCGGAGGTGAATAAATCTAACCAAGGCTCTCCCCACTGCTGAAAGAGACCTTGCACCACCTCCTTATGGACACGCCAGTCGTAACCAGCAGGTGAGTCCTTCCGCCCTGGCGTTCAGAGAACTGGCCAGATGTTGTATCACCAGGGAAATGCCCTATGGTTCCAGCCAAGTCCAGAGATGCAGGGCCTCTTGACAGAGGGTCCACAACCTCACTCCGCCCTGCTTGTTGCTGTACCACATGGCGGTAGTGAACACCTGAACTAGCCTTCCTTTGAGGGATGGTAAAAAGGCTTTCAGTGCCAACCGGATCGCACGAAGCTCCAACAGGTTAATATGGAGCTTGGCTTCCACTGGAGACCAGAGTCCTCTGATCTCCACATCTCCAGATGACCGTCCCATCTCAGAAGGGACGCATCCGTCACGACTGTGAGATCTGGGTGGGGAAGAGAGAGGGATCTGCCTCTATCCCAATCGCGGTTTGTCAGCCACTACCGCAGGTCGTTCACGGTTCCCTCCGATAGCCGAACTAGGTCGCTGAGATTTCCCCGATGCTGTGCCCATTGGAACTTCAGGTCCCACTTGTAGGAAAGTAGGATCTGCTTTCATGGTTACCCCCACTTTTGGCTGGTGTCAATCTGTTTTTCTGACTAATCTGCCTGGGATCCTGCTAATCAGGACCCCAGTCACTGTGCTCGCTCCCCAAATTGGACTTTGGATCCTTCCTAATTGGCTACTGGTGTATCCTTCTAAGTCCCTAGCACAAGGTACTAAGGTACCCAGGGCATAGGTACACCAGGGGTCTTCCATGGGCTGCATCATGTATTATGCCACCCATGAGAGACCACTCAAACTGTGACTACAGGCACCCCATTGCAGCCTGTGTGAGCTGGTGCTAGCACCACTCGCAACAGATGTAAGTTTCTTAATATCTGAGGTCACTGCACTTAAAACTATAAGTTACCCCTAAGGCAGGCCTTTTAATCCTGTAGGCAGGGTGCTTGGTTATAAGTGTGAGGCTGCCCTGCATTAGCAGGACACCCCCTACAAACCTAGGAGTTGATTCTCCCGCTTTGTAAGTGCGGTCAGCCATTTTAGACATATAGTGCACATCAAGTCAATTACGAGATGTCTAACTATATATTGGCTGCATCAAAACCAGTCATGTTTGGTATCAAACATGTTGGATTCCTACCCCAACACCGATTCAAGTGTTGGATGTAGGATCTCATGTACTGGGGGCTTCCCTAGGGAGCCCCCTGTATTCCCGGTACCAGCCTTTCAGGGTCAAACAGCAAGCTAGTGCTGCTGCCGACCATATAGACAATTCTGCCCTCCTGCTGCTGAGCGAGGCTCAAGCAGGGGAAGGTAGAACAATAGGTTTCCTGTCACAGGGAGATGTAACCACCTCCCAGAGAGAGCTTATTGTACTGGACTGGGGTGGGGGCACTTGCCAGTGCCACCAGACTGCTTTGAAGGGCACATTTGGTGCCCTTCTTGCATACTCCAGTTGGAACCAGTTCAGGAAGCCCTTGGCTCCTGCTCTGGCGTGAAAATAGACAAAGGACATGGGAGTATCCTCCCCTCTGTCCAGCCCCTCCTCTAGGAGGGTCCCCTGAATCGTCCCAACCCTTTCCTTAGGGTACGTAAGGACTTACCTGTGGGTGGCTCTTCAGATTCATCGTGGGACAAGATTCATATGTGAAACCACTTCATCTTCAACCATCTGGGCACTTTGGACTTCGTTGGACTTGGCTTTGGGAACCGAGACTGCATCTGGAAGACTCCTGCTGCTCCTGGTCTCGGCGTCCTGCCAGTCTTCTGCAACGTCTGTGCCTGTGCTCCATACAGGTTCTCCTCCAGGCCTGTAGAAATCAAAGACACCTGAAGGAATCTCCCTTGGAGTGAAGGTGTCACTCCCCTGCATCTGGAGGCACCGCAACTAAGCTGACCGTGCTCTTTTTCCTGACGTCCCACAGACTCCTAAAGGTTCAGCAACACAGGTTGTGGTTCTGAAACTCTCTCGAGGCCTGAACTCTCTTCTCACCAAGTTTAAGGCCAGTATCCCTCGTCTGAACCGCTGGAACAGCAACCCTGGGCACCGCATTGATTTGCCGTTGCCAAGGCTTGTTGACTCTCTTCACCAGAGATCTTCAGGCTCCAAGAAGCTCCAGCCTCTAGCATCTCTTGCTACCAAAATCTTTGTCCTCACGACATCCTCTGCACCGTGAACCTGCATTCTTGGTGAGCTGCTCGAGGTCCTCTTGCGACTCCTGTGCCTTCAGCCTGTGGGTCCTCTTGAGGGTCTTTTTTGGCTCCAGTGGGCTCCCCTGCTTGCTCGGGCCTATTCTGACTCTCCTGTAATTGGTGAGTCCCTTGGACCTTGCTGGTCCCGACACTGCACCTTCTTCACTTTCTTCGTCTGTTGCTGCTGCCAAGGCTTACTGGTGCTCCCAGTGGACACCGACCCCCTGGCTCTCGACGTCCAACGTGGGACAGCTCATGAATGGCTCCTGGTCTTCCACAGTGTCGCCTGGTCCTCACAGCTGCAGCGACAAGGGCACCGTCAACTCTCCTGCATCTTCGTTCATTGTGGTCATTGGTCTTCCGTGCCTCCTGGTCACTCCCGAGTGGCATAGACTCTGCCCCCTCTGCTTGAAAGTACTCCTCTTTGAGAATACACCCATGGATTCCACCGGACTCTTTCACCTTCTTCACCAGCAGCATCTTAACTATAGTCCTCCATTGTGGTCTACAGCGGTTTTGACGTCACTTCACACCTATGCACCCAGCTTCCCTGGTGTAGGTATCCTGGTTTCTGGGGTATCCACGAGTGGGGTGACACTCAAACCTTCCATCTTCCACTGGATTTCTTCAGGGTCCACTGGGAACGGTCCTTTTTCTTGAAAACTGCAACCACGAATTCCCCATTGACTTGTATTGAGTACGCGGTCGTGTTTTCACTCTGCACATGGCCTCTTTGGAGTTTCTGGATAATTACCTTGGGTGGTTCCTTGGGTCCTCAGCTCTTCTAAGTCTTCTGGGTCCAGTCTCGACTTCGGTTGCTGTGTATTAATGCTACTTACCTGTTCTATTGTTGAAGTGCTGTGTGTATTGTGATTATATCTCAATGTGTTAGTGAGTGTTTATAATAAAATACATATTTTTATAACTACACTGTGTGGTTCTTTTTCACTTAAACTACACTATATGATTAGTTTTGGTAAAGTAAGCTGCTTTACACTCCTTCTGGACTAAACCTAAAGGATGCTCTCCACAGCTACCACTTAGAGAGCTGTCTATGGTTGTCTAAGACCACTAAAATCACCATAAGGGTTGTCTGGATTAGTGAAGGGTGCTTCAATTAAATAAGTGTGCACCATATACTAAGCCAGCCTCCTACACCACTGCAGAGCCCGCATGTGCCATCTGGCATGGTCCACTAGCAGGATGCAGGAGGCCATGAGGCCCAACAGCCTCAGAGTCATTCTCACTGAAATCTAAGATAGTGGCTGAAACATCGGTATCATAGCCTGAATATCCTGGACTCGCCGCTTGGGAGGATAAGCCCGAAACTGCATCGTGTCCGGAGCTGCTCCGATGAAAGAGAGCATCTGAGAGGGAGTCAGGTGTGACTTTGGCACATTGATAGTGAACCCCAGCGAATGTAGGAGGTTCGCCGTAGTCTGGAGGTGGGAGACGACTGTTTGGGACGAGCCTGCCTTCAACAACCAGTCGTCGAGATAGGGGAAGACTGGGACCCCTGATCCCCGCAGATGGGCTGCAACCACCGCCATCACCTTGGTGAACACCCGAGGGGCACTGGTGAGGCCGAAGGGGAGCAAGGTAAACAGAGTGCTTGTGGCCCACCAAACCGCAGATAGCGACGATGGGCTGGCAGAACCGGAATGTGGAAATAGGCATACTGAAAGTCCACTGCTACCATGCAGTCTCCCGGGTATAGGGCAGACAGGACCTGAGCAAGGGTGAGCATCTTGAAATTCTCCTTTTTGAGGATGCAGTAAACGACCCTGACGTCTAGGATAGGACGAAGGGCTCCGTCCTTCTTTGGAACCAGAAAATAGCGGGAATAGCAACTACAGCCTATTTCTGGCCCGCAAACCCTCTCTATAGCTCCCTTGGCCAAGAGAGTCTTGACTTCCTCACGGAGTAAGGCAAGGGAGTCTCCGTCAGCAGATCATAAGTTGGAGGCATGGACAGAGGGGTGGTCTCGAAGGGGAGGGAGTAGCCCCTTCAGACTATTTGCAGCACCCATCTGTCCGAGGTGATATCTCGCTAGTGGTGGAGGTGATGGCGTATCCTGCCATCAATTGGACGTCCATGATCCGGAGGGATCGGACTAGGAAGGTTTTGCGGTGGAGGAGGGGGTTGTGGCTTGACCTGACTTCTGGCCACCCGACCCGTGAGGTCAGGGTGAACTGCATACATGGCCTGCAGAGGTTGTTCGACTTGTGGGGTCCTCTGGCTGGAATTGGGTTGGCATGGTTGGAAGCCCCTTCTGTAGCCCCCAAAAAGGACGAAAAGCAGACACAGGCCGGGATGAGGTGGAGAGGCCCAGGGACTTGGCCGTAGCCCGCAGGTCATTGAAGCGCTCAAGAGCTGCATCTGCCTTGTCTCTGAAGAGACTGGAGCCATCAAAGGGCATGTCTATGAGGTTAGCTTGGACATCCCCCCGAAAAGCCAGACGTCCTCAACCAGGAGTGGCGCTTAACGGCCACCGTCAAGGAAATCACTCTGCCTACCGAGTCTGTCGTGTCTAAGCCACATCGTATGGCAAACGTCGCTGCATCTCTCCGGTCTGTTATAGCTTGGGAGAGGAGAGCCCGGTCCTCCTCAGAGACTCTGGGCAGCACTTGCGCAACCATATCCCATAGCGAATGGGAGTAACAGCCCAAGAGGCATGCAGTGTTTACCGACCGCAATGCTAGGCTGGTGGAAGAAAATATCTTCTGACCGAAGCTGTCCAGCCTTTTGGATTCCCTGTCCGGAGGTGCGGAAGGGAACACGCCATGGGAAGTGGAGGCTTGGACCACCAAGCTCTGTGGGGTGGAATGGATAGAGAGGGAAAGCTGGGTCTCCCGGTGCAGGGCCGTGGTGGCGGGCAATGATTCTATTCACAGGAGCCCCTGTGCTGGGCTTGGACCAGGTTGCAGCAGAACATCTGTCAAAGCCTCATTGAAAGGCAGAAAGGATTCCAAGGAGGAGACACCAGGCTCCAGTGCCTCCGTCAAGACATTAGTCTTGATTGATAACGTAGGAAGCTGCAATTCCAAGACCACTGCAGCCCTATGCACCACCATTACAAATGAGGCTCCCTCCTCCTTAGCCAGGTTAGGGGGAGACAGCATGCCAGAATCTGGAGAAGTGTCCAGGCTGTTGGCTTCACCCAGGTCCTCATACCAGTCAGGGTCTTGATTGGGGTGCGGGATTTCTAAGGGATCCTGCTGCCCCTCCCAATCCACATCCTCCATGCCTAACCCTTCCGAATAGGGCAGGTTGAACACATGGAGCCGTACGGAACCAAAAGGATCTTTTTCAGCTGAGCTGCGGGACACGAAGGCACGCCGGCAGGGTCGGGCCACCCAAATATGGCACACATGGCGTCATACATTTCTTTTAATTGGACGGGGTTCACTCCCAGCCCCGGAAGGGGGGGAAACGCAGAGCCGACCCAGGCACTCACTTCACAGAGCGAGGCCTCGAACGCCGAGGATGCTCCGTCTGGTCGCACAACAGACGGGGCAGAGTCGAAGCATGCTTCTACTTCTTGTGCTTTTTATGGTGCTTTTTACCTGACTGCGATGACTTTCAGGAAGAAGACTTCGACCCCACTCCACCCCCAGAGCAGTGCTCGGACCCTCCTCTCGACTGGGACCAGGACTGGGAGCGAGATCGACGAGGTGGCTTCCGGGACACCGGGACGCAATCAGCTTTAGGGACCACTCCCTCAAAGCCTTCAGCGCCATGGCCCTGCAGTCCGAGCACAACTTCGTGAAGTGGTCACGCTCCAGGCACCAGAGACACGCCAAATGGGGGTCCGTGCCTGACATGGCGCGGTGACAGGTGCCGCACGGCTTGATCCCCGGGGTCTTTTTACTAAACAACCCTACACACCAAAAGGAGTCGACAAAAAGTCTGTCAAAAAGTGACAGGGGGTAGCTCTCTTCAACGGATCTGCGCTGGCTGGCACAGTAACAAAGGAACTGATGTCAGCATGCCGGGGTTGCACCTATATAGACAACGCTGACATCACGATGAACCCAACGCCTACAGCATCATGCGGAGTCGACCGACGCCTCCTATCGGCGTGCAGAGGTATCAAAAATCTTACGAATCCAACCTGGCTCCTGGAAGTTCAAAGGAAGGAATCTGCTGCTAGATGTCTCTATCAGATAGTGGTGGTATGGGTGAGTGGGTGTCTGAATGGTTCTATGAGTGAGTGGCTCAGTGTGTAAGTGGCTGTATGGGTGAGTGAGTGGCTGTTTGAGTGGGTGGTTGGTTAAGTAAGTTGGTGTGTGAGTGGTTGTATGGGAGAGTAAGTGTTTGTGTGAATGGGTGTATGAATGAGTTGATGTGTGAATGCTTATATGGATGTGTGAATGGGTTTTTAAGTGGTTGCGTGGGTGTGTGTGTGAGTGCTTGTATGGGTGAGTGAGTGACTGTTGAAAGGCTGTATGGGTCAGTGAGTGTGTGTGTGTGAGTGACTGTGGGTAAATAAGTGGGTGTGTGAGTAGCTCTATGGGTGAGTGTATGGCTGTGAGTGGCTGTTCAGGTAAGTGACTGGTTGAATGAGTGCCTGTATGGGTGAGTGAATAGTCGTGTAAGTGGCTGTATGAGTGAGTGAGTGGGTATGTGAGTGCCTCTATGGATGAGTGAATGCGTATATGAGTACTAGTATGAGTCTGTGAATGGGTATGTGAGTAGTTGTGTGTGTGTGTCAGTGGGGGTATGAGAGGTTCAATGGAGGAATGAATGGGTGTGTGAGTGGTTCTCTGAATGATGTCATCAGTGATGTCACTGACCATGCCATAAGTGATGTATTATCTGAGGTCATGTTTATCTTTAAGGTTTTTGTAAAGCGCATGGCTGCTCTAGGGCTTCCCAGCACTGAATGAGAGTGCTGACAGGAGGGATGAGTGGGCCAAACTCAGAGGCTACTGGGGGAACACCCATGCCTTGAGCTTTTACTTAAAGCTGGGTTCCTTTTCCAGCAGTCTCAGCCCAAGGGGCAAAGAATTCCAGAGCTTCGGGACCAGATATGAAAATTATCTACCTCCATATCTTGATCTCTTACTTCTTGAGGTTCTTAGGAGGCGTTCATGTGCTGATCTTAAGCATCTAGTAGGTACATAATGAGAAATAAGATCTCTAATTTTAAGATGACTCCTGCTATTTATTGCTTTATGTGCCAGACAAAGTGATTTTAACTTAATCCTTGCAGTAATAAGCAGCCAATGAAGCAGTTTCAAAGATGCTGTAGAAGGCTGGTTTAGTATATGGTGCATACTTATTTAAGTGAAACACCTTGCACTGATCCAGACAACCCTTATGGTGATTTTAGTGGTCTTAGACAACCATAGAAAGCTCTCTAAGTGGTAGCTGTGGAGAGCAGCCTTCAGGCTTAGTCCAGAAGGAGTGTTAAGCAGCTTGTTTTACCAGAACTAATCCTATAGTGTAGGTTAAAAAAGAACCACACAGTGTAGTTATGAAAATAAGTATATTTATTATACACATTCACTAACACATTGGTATATCTCCTGCCCGGAGATATCAACACAATATACACAATATTTCAAATGTAAACAGGTATGTAAGCACAAATACACAGTGGTCTCCAGTGTAGGGTAGAGGCCTCCGTCCTTTTTTGGCACCAGAAAGTAGTGCGAATAGCAACCATCACCGACTTCTGATGTCGGCACACTCTCGATGGCTCACGCAGCAGAGCCCTCGCTTGTGCAAAAACAGCCAGACATTAAGGCTCGTTTTAATTACTGACATACGGAGTTTACCCATTTGGCCTGTCAGAGTACTTTACATCTGACAGGCTGAGAATACTCCGCCCGCCCGACAGGATCACAGCAGTTCCCGTCAATATATTTAACTTTGCTTCAGGGCTGCATTGGAAGGACACAGGCCTGCAGCAAACAGTATTTGTTTTTTTCTTTTCAAAACAAAACACCAATACGGGATTTTCGTTTTGAAAATAAAAACATTAATGCTTCCCTCACCATGGAAGGCTTCTCCCATGGTGAGGGGAGCACTGGAATATTTTTACTGTTCCTTACCGCCAGGTTTTACCTGCCAGTAAGGAACAATAAAAAATGACTACCTGTCTGCCCATTTAAATTGAGTGGGCGGACACGTAGCCATTTCTCTGACGGCCATTACTCCCCAGGGCCGTAAGAATGGATTAATCACGGCGGAGACAGAGTAGTCTCCTAGTCTCCACTGTGATTAACCCTAAGGTCTACCCTTGGCCCACTTTATTGGCGGAGAGGGTACTCTGTTGCTGTTGCGATGGAGTACCCTCTCCTCCAATATATAAATCATGCCCTAAATCCCAGTCCTGTAGTAAAAACTAACTGGAAACATCGGTTACATCGCGGTGTTCACACCGCAATACCTTTACAACGCGGGCATTACAACGCAAGTCATTACAATGACTTGCGCTGGATGGCGCTCTAAGCTAAGGAATAGTATGATTTACTATTCCAACACCTTCCCTAATGTAACGTAGGCTGGAGTTGGAATAGAAAATCATACTATTCCTAAGTCCAACGCCCTCCAGCGCAGAGTCGTTGTAACGACTTGCGTTGTAATGCCTGCGTTGTAAAGTATCGCTGATGTGAACACCGCAATGTAACATCGTATATTCAAAACTAACATGGGTTAAAAGACGACTCTTCAAAGAAACACCAGTATGAGAGCAATCAGTTCAATACATGTTGATTATTTTCGTTATAACTCAATAAAGAGGTCACACGATGTGATATCTGAATCTTTTCACCACCAGACATTAGCTGGCTGTAATTAGTAAGTACAATATTGTGAGGCTGTTATGTAACTTTAAAGAAGGTTTGCAGGTATAGCGCCTATATGAGGCAGCTTTGGTGGCAGTTTGTAGGTGGTGCAAGTTACGGATCTAAGATAGCTGACAGACCTTGCTGCCCTCATTTGGAGTTAACCAATGATGGCAATCTCTGTAAGGCCACTCCTGCAAGTGATGGACAGAGTGACTGGAGAGGTTTGGCAATGGAGTGGCCTGGGACCTGGTTGGGGTTCAAGCAGAAGAACCAGGGAAACGCAGGAGCTACCGTGGACAGTGAAGGTGATGGACAGACAAGTCTTCGGAAGAATGAACATGGGAGGTGTTGCTTGCCTGGGGGTGGGGGCCTCCTTGCCTGAACATCGGAGACAGGTTGTCCCACAGAGGGACGCACCCTGCTTGTGTCCCCCACTCATTGCCTTGTTGAAACTGTTAAATTTTACTGACTGGGCCCATAGCGGCAAAAAAGAAAGGGAAGGAGAGTTTTTTCAACATAAAACGACAGCATTGGGAAAGGCTAGGACAGATATTGTGGAAGAACCTCATGAAGGACTACAGATGTCTTGAGGGGAGCAGGCATTTAAGTACTCAATCCAGGCCCTGTATACTTATTAAGGGTGAGAAGAGTGTGATGGTGGGCACTGTTGTGTGCAGCGTCGAAGAGGAAAACTCGAAACCCTGACAATATTGATGCCTATGGCAGAGGACACTCTGAATCTAACAGAGGGCAGGATCAATGCTCTAGAGAATCACAAGTCTGAGATGGAGCCAGAAATCCAGAAGACACCGGTTTTCAGAGAGAAAGCTACCACTGCAGTGGTAAAGCGGGAGGAGAGACTAGAAATGCTAGATGACATGAGGAGGAGTAACAATTTCTGCACCCTGAGGATACCAGCGGAGGTGTCACCACAGCCTCTACAGGCCAAAATGGGATCTGTGTTAGCTGACTTGTTGGAGGTTTCAACTGATAACGTGCCTGCAGCACTGTGATCTTAGTGGTGACTACAGTGGGGTGGGGGAGTGAAGAGTATATCTAGGAAAGACAGGCTGATGTCTAATTACTGGCATTCTTATCTTTCTTTGTGAATATGAGTCTGTCCACCCCCCTGGTGGTATGTAGGTGATTCTATACTGTAGATATATGTAATAAATACAGTTATACCTAAAAATGTCTAGAAACCCGATTACTGGACACCTCTACTGCTCGGCTGAATTTGTGATGCGTTCTGAATGAGGGACCTAGAACAAACACCACAGTGGCTTGCATTGGAAAGGGCATTGTAATTCGTCAAGGTGGTAATACATCAAGCAAGAGCATCTCCCAGAGGGCATTGCATGTAGAAGCAACCTCAGAATAAGAGTCCGCTCTGCTATTTGAGACATTATTGCAGAGCCCAGAGAGAATAAATCCATTTGGGAGCAGAAATGTAATCGTGGATGACAACTGCAGTCAAATCTATGAACTGTGGTGGAAATCTAGATATTTATGAGCCACATTACATTTTGAAAGAAATGTTTAATGCATCACTGTGAATTCATGGTCAAACATTTATACTCTTTTTTTTATGAATCTTACCTTGTGTATTCCTGAGAAAATAGAAAATATGTGCATCCATGAATTCATCAGGAACTTTGTTTTTAGCCACAAAAAGTGTTGAATGGTAAATTTTCTTCATAATAGTTTTCTGAAACAAAACAGTCATGCTTAATTTAGGCTTATAACAGAAATACGTTGGCCACAGTTCTTAAAACGAGTTCAACATATGTGCCTTCAGACTAAAAAAAGCAATCGGACGCTTAAGATGTAAAGCAGATTCTTAGGCTGAAGTCTACTTCTCATGTTATTGTGCAACTTCTACGATCACAAACATGTAATTACCAAACAGAAAAAAATGGGAAAATAATTTCTTTAATAACTAGAATATTGTTATGAAATCCTATATGTGCTTTCTGGTTAAGAAACTAGGTTATGCATATCTCATTTCCAGTATGAAGACTAAGATGACTGCCCTCAGGAAGGCTACACTCATGCCCATATCCATACCTAAGAAGAATGCATCCCTCAAGTCTACACCCAAACCTAAGAAGACTGCATTCATGAAGACTACACCCATAACCATATCTAAGAAGATTGCACTCATCAAGACTAAACCCATGCCCATACCTAAGAAGACTGCACTCATGTAGACTTCACCCATAATCATACCTAAGAAGATTGCACTTCTGAAGACTACACCATGAACATTACCATAGCCAAGATGACTGCACTCATGAAGGCTGCACTCATGCCCATAATCATACCTAAGAAGACTGTACTCATGAAGACTACAGCCATAACCATACCCAAGAAGACTGCACTCATGAAGACTACATCCATAACCATGCCTGGAAGACTGCACTCGTGAAGACTACATTGATATACCTAAGAAGATTGCGCTCCTGAAGGCTACACCCATGCCTATAACCATACCCAAGAAGACTGCACTCATGTAGACTACACCCATAATCATACCTAAGAAGATTGCACTTCTGAAGACTACACCATGAACATTACCATAGCCAAGATGACTGCACTCATGAAGGCTGCACTCATGCCCAAAATCATACCTAAGAAGACTGTACTCATGAAGACTACAGCCATAACCATACCCAAGAAGACTGCACTCATGAAGACTACATCCATAACCATGCCTGGAAGACTGCACTCATGAAGACTACATTGATATACCTAAGAAGATTGCGCTCCTGAAGGCTACACCCATGCCTATAACCATACCCAAGAGGACTGCACTCATGAAGTCTAAATTCATGCTCATAACCATATCTAAGAAGGCTGCAGTCATGAAGACTACACTCATAACCATACCTAAGATGACTGCGCTCATGAAGACTATACCCATGCCCATAATCATACTCAGGAAGGCCACCTTGGATCTGAAGATCCAAGATAGAGGATAGAGCAAAACAAGCATTTGCAAAGGTCTCGCCTTTGAAAGCTATCGGCTTTGGCAATGTTTTGTAGCCATGCTGTACAGCAGTATGGAAGCTTTGCACTGTGGCTAAAACAAATTTTAAAAAGCACTATGACACAGCCAGGTCTAATGTGCTTTTCTTTTTTTAGAGTTTTAGAGGTACATTAGTGCTGGATACATTTTAGATGTACTCTTTTTTTAATGATTATTTTAGCAATGCTGCACAGCAGCCACTCTGCTATACAGTAAATCTACAAATCATTGTCAAAGTCAGTAATGTCCATGCTGCAAGGCATTAAAAAAGGCAATGGCAGAGCAAATAATCTCAAAGGCGAGACCTATTGGCTTTACCAATGCTTTTTAGGTCTTGGTATAACGCCCCTGTGAGTCTGAGCAAATCAGTTAATCTGCCCATGCGTGAAAAAAATATGACATTTGGCAAAAAATCTTGTCAAATAAAGAAAGCAATTGTACTCATGTCTTAGTGAGAATACATTTGGAAGCAAATAAGGTCTGTTGTCATACACACCCATTTCAAAAGAGAAAAGTTCTCCTTTGAAGCTCATGTGGCATAGAAACCATAGTTACAAATGGTAAGAGGTTCAACAAGGACAACAGGGAAGAAGAAAAAATAAAAGTAGTGCCTGATTCACAGTGCAATCAGCGGAAGGACAGATATTAAGCTGATGCATTCAGTACTTGGTCCATGTTCCAGCTCAAAAAGAGGAAGTAAAGCCAGCACATGCTGCCAATTAGAAGGCAGCAAATCAGTGACAATGAAACCAGTATATGCCAAGCAATGGTTGAGCTGCAAGCCCCCTTTATTTATATACAATATCTCTTGCAAGCGAGTACACCTACAGAGCACGTGATGTTGCAGGTGAGACCTAAAAACTACTTTTACCAGCTGTTTACAAATGTCTCCCTCTTTCAGTGCTAAGTTAACACCATCTCTATGACCCCTGACTCAGTCCCTCTTTGTTCACACCCTTCTTCTGGCTTTCAACTTCCACCCACATTTGTTCACTCCCTCTAATGCTCACCACTAGTCCTCCTTCCTGCCTCTAGCATGACACCTGGATAAAAATCAATAACAGAATGTGAATCCTGTCTGGGGTCCAGTGTCACAAAATAAAACAGGAACATGAAGCACACAGGCCGGTTTCTCTTCCTTTGTGGGGTAGTATTAAAGAGTAGGTAGTAGTATCCCCATTGCCTTCATAAAGGCAGGCATTATTATCTGGAAATTCCCCACCCTTTATTATGCACCCTTACCTTTGGCTTGGGACCATAATTATGGGAAATGCAATTGATATCTATTAGTGCATCCTACAAATGATGGTAACCAGTGAAACACCCTGAAAGGGTTGGTAATCATGCTTAATTACATGCTGACTCTATGGTCAATAATGCTTCATCAAATGCAATAATAAACAAAGTTGGTATACCTCCACTATATAACAAGCTTTATATTGCATCAGCACATCAACCTTACCACTATATTGCAAGATAAAACTAGGTGATTAGATGTGGAGTTAAGAGTAGTAATCATGTACTTACTTTGACGATGTAGTGGATGTAATATTTGTGCAGCTTGATATTACAGCCCTCAATACAGTTTCATACAACTAAGAAACAGATTCATGTCATTCACATGACTTGTGCATGCATTCATAGTATACAATGTATTGTCACTTCCCAGTTGTGCATCAATGACCGTTGACAGGAAGCATTTTATAAAACTCTAGAAAATTGATTAAATGGAATATAGGCGGTACACTATATGCTGGGACGTTGCATATACATAGCTTACTACACTTTGTACATTAAAGGATAGCCATTGATAAAATTCCAGAAAATGGTGTTAACTGTCTCACAAGATGCTTACTTTCACAGAACAAACCCATCACAGTAATCATTTTGGGCTGTTTTCTTACATATTTTGCACATAAAATCCAGATATGTGGATATTTTTGTGCCGAGGGTACATTTACGACTGATGGATTTGGGTTTGAAATTTCATAAATTTCAAAGGCAGCTTTACCTTCACAGTTCAACTGTTCCCTGTCCAAACACTTCATTCTTAAGAAGCAATAGATCTAGGACTCTTAATATATTTGAATGCTGGGCAATGATCTGTATGATTATTATTCCAGTCCGACACTGTTCCAGGGTCAACAGCTCAGACTGTTTGAAGAATTACGTGGTTCTGAGTGGCTATCAATGGGATAATTTCTAATATATGGGGCTCTTGTCTGAGTGAATAAAATGCTGTGGAAATGCAGGAGTGAAGAACTGCCTGCTCACATTGCCCTGCATGAACTGGAAATAAACACATGGAAAATGTTGTAGGGCCATAACTATGCTACATTATGCAATCACAGATCAAACTAAGACTAGTCTGGTGACACTAAGGGGCAGGTGGGAAATGGATTTGCAATTGCAGTCCACTGGGGTCCCCAGAAATGCGAAATTCAAACTGATCCAAAACACAATTCTTCATACAACGTATTTGACACCGCAAAGAATGCATAAGATCTATTCAGAGACATGGAATGTATGCCCTTCATAACTTGTATCAAAAACAGTCCTGCTAAATGGCTTCTGCTACTGTCCAGAGTTGTCCTCTCTATGGCGTGAGGTTAAAAATGTGTTGTACAAAATCACTGTGAGAATTGACCTACTACAAGTAAAGAGGTGCATCCTGGAACTCAGGAGTACACCCAAAAACGCAAAACTGGAATCTAGATTTGTAGATCTGTGCTTATTACTAGTGGTAAGGAAAAATAGCTATGAGTTGGAAGTCCCCCACCTCACCCAGTTTAGCGGATTGGTTGGTGGATATAATCAAATGGGCAACAACGGAGGTGGACTAATCTCTATGAGGGGTTGGGCCAACAAACATTCAGATGTAAGTGGGTGGGATTTAATGTTATTAGCGATACAGAGTACAAATGATGAGTTGCCTCTGTAGGCGCCTCGTGGTGGCACTGTAATTGTCCTGATTATGCAAGGTGTGGCGGGTGATGTGCACCCTCCGTGAAGCTGTTGGTGGTAGAACTAACCCGCTGCCAGCGGAAATGGGCTATCCCCTCAGAGCCGTGACCAAGTCATTGAGGGTGTGTTGATGGAGGACTCAAATTGAGTAATGTAAAATCTGTTGAATATTTATAGAAAAACAAGTAAAGTATGGAGATACACTGAGGAGGACCTGAGGAGGGTTGTGTATGTTTATTGCAATGGACATTGCTGATTTGCAAAATAATGAGAATATTGGAGGAATGTTATTGTATGTAGTTACTGTTGTTCCCTTGTAAAACTGGATAAAATAATTTTTTTTAAAAAAAGAATCCAACCTTGATGATGTTCCAAGAGGGTGTATGTCTTTGGATTGAAACACATGTTGGTGAGAAGAAATTGGATTTTAATGGATACTGGGTGTGCCTTTGTGAAAGAATGGACCTTAATTTGCAATGCATATGATGACGAATTCCTTGCATCATCATTAAAAGCAAAAGCAACGTGAATTGAAAAGGGGCTTTTAGCAGCAGTAAACTTCGAACTGTGCAATAACACTGTGATGGTGTGCTGATCTTTATTATTTATAAATTTGAGACATTTTATGTTTTGTAATTGGAATGTATTGGGCAATTAAACACTCCATACTATTTAGCACCTTAATCTGATGTTTGATAGATAGGAACTACTGCAGTAAAATTGAGATATGGACTGGTTTGCTCACGTTATGTAATAAGCAAAACAGCTTGCAGGTGCTCCCAACAGACCAAGCAGAGTGTATGCAGCAGACTAGTAGACTGAGTATTAACAGGCTTAGCATGAGCTTTATGACGAAGTTCTACAATCCAGAGGAGAAATCACTAGTTGAATTTCCTCCACTGCACTATCACTATAGTCAATAAAATTTCTCTAGTAGAGTATCCTAAGGAAATCACATTTCGTTTAGAAATTAAAGAAATTAAAAAAAATTCTTTACTACCCACATCTAAATCAGGCCCAAAAACTTTCCTCCGCCTACAAGTCAAATTAGGAATTTATTTCCAGGACAATTCAGGTGTAAAGTTTGGGCAGTGTCTAGAAATTGTCTTCAAAGAAATAGCATTTCCTTCAGTGATTCCCATTGGCAACAATTATCTTCGTGGTCAGTGTACTCATTTCACCTATGAGGTACTATTCAAAAGCAGCAGGATGACTGAAAAATCTGTATGCTGTAGCTGTACCAGCAAAAAGTGGTAGACTACCTTCTATATCATTATGATGTGCCATATGCCTAGAGTTTTTAGGAATTATTTAGCCATCATAAATGTCTAGCTATCTGCCATGTATGTGCAGATTTGCAATTTTCCTAGGGAACTGCGCTGTTACTGTTACAGGTGATTGACCTGAGCATATGGATTGTGACTCCAAAGAAATTATGCCTTTTTGCAAGGAGCCCTGGATATTCTTGCAGTGTTTCTAGTTACATTTCAAGCAAGCACTATTTTGTTCAACTGTCTACTAGTCAATGGCTAACGGAGACATTTGGGATTGAGATTTAACCTACAAAAGGCAAATACAATGAAAATAAACTACCAATTCATAAGGTTTTGTGTATGATTTAGAGTTTGGTAGCAATTGAAGATCTTACAATTTATGGCGGGAGTGCGAAATCAAGAATTTACACCAACACAGTGATAGTATGGTGGAGGACTGTACACCAGTGTATTTTCCTCCAGAGTTAGCACTACCTATTAAAACCAGAGGACTTTCCAATACCACCCAATTCTAAATGGCATGCTTTTAGTTATTGTTCTGTAGTTTCGGTTGTTAAAAGTGGTCCATTGCCCTTGCAGAGAGGTTCACACTATTACTTTAGGCATTTTTGTAGAAGTAAATAGGAAAATAAATAAATATATCAGGCAGTTGATTCTCTTTGTGAAAACATTAAACATTTTCAATAACAGTTGTTAAGTAGGAGTATTTACAGTCAATGGGATTTGATCCATTTCTTCCTCAGATTGGATGTCCTCCAAATTATCTTCAGCACCTGCGGACCTTGATGAAGACACCACATCTGTTAATGGAGCTTCACGTCCTCGTTCTCCGGAAGACACTGATTTTCTTTCTCTTTTCTTCTTATCTTTTTCTGGAAAAGATATTTTTTTTTAAATAATGCTAGCAGTGCTTCAAAGGCTACAGAAAGTTACTAAAGGAGTCAGTCATCAACCTACGACAAAGAGAGAGCAAGGAGGGCAGCTATTAGTCTGATAGATAGTATAGTTGTTCAACTTGTGGAACTGGTGTAAGCACATGCCGTAGCAGCAGTCATATTAAAATCTAAAATACAATGTAATGCAATTTAATATTAATTACATGATATCCGGAAAATACTCCACCACATCAACAAGAGTCCGTACACTACTACAGTAGGTCATGTGCTAACAAGCAAATATTCAATTAAGAAACTATGAATGACACAGCTATATTTCTATTAATATATTTCTTGAAAATAGTGTTATATTTAGGCAAGAAACATCTAAATTATTCTTTCTACTACCGAGATATGTGGAAGGCCATATGAGAAGGGGTACACAAAACATCATTTAAAAATATAAAATTAGGGGAGGCAATAGATAAATTCTATGGTCTAAAACTTTGTTTGGGCAGAGTTGGAGGATACAGGGAGGTCAAAATGACAACCCTCCTCCCAACCTTAATTGCAAACCACATAGTGAGACACAATTTCTCAGTCACCCCACAAACAGAGTGGACAACAAACGAGTAAAAAAACTGTCTATCGGGAGTGCCTTTGGGATAAGTTGGGGCTGTGCTTACTTTTATCTGATGATCCAACAGCATTTTCATTAGGCAACTCTTCAGATTCTTGGGTGGGGTTGATCTTTGTATCTTCTTCATCTGCAAGTATATCATCTTTTGTGTATTCTTCTGGCTCTTCAAAACACAAATAAAGCTAATTTATTAATAAGAACTGCAAAAGATGACTGTGGATTAATACAAGATTTTGCTTCCACCAGATCAATTTTGGTCATTAGTGTGGAACGGACAAAATTCAGAACAGATACTGAAGTGGATTTTTTCCATTACTATGCAGCCCACAAAACCAATGCAAGGATAGATCATATTGTGGGACACAGGGAGGGCAGGAACGTAGGGGAGCATGTGGTGGCTCAGCGATGCCCTACTAAAAGATATCATAGTTTTGAAATGAATAGAGTATGGCATTAAAAAATATCTTTAACTGAATAATTATGATGAGGTAAGTAAGACCATACTTTGGGAAGTGCTGAAAGCGACTACTTTTGGAACATTTATTGCAGTGGAAGTTATCTTATGAATGTGAGCCAAGCTCTGCTGAAGATGTTGAGGGGAGAGCTTACTGAGGCCAGCATAAGTGAACATTATCACCAACTGTGTGGTGTGGAGTGATTGTCCAAAGAAGGCACATCAAAACCTTAGAGAAAGAAAAGGTGACTAGCATCTTGAGCTTATTGGCTAAATCAAACATTCCTTGGGCATACAAGGCACTTGTTCCAGTCTGATGTCGCATCAGGTGTTTTGCTGATGTCTACATCTAAATGACTTGACACTTTCACAGTTCTTGGAAAGATAAGGAACGACAACATCTGTGTCAAAGGCAACATGTTGATGATATTGCAAAAAGCAGAAAATGAAGTTGCGGCCTACTGAAAATGGAGTCGGACCTTATGTCTTTACGTCATCGCCAGCTTGTACGTCTCAATAGTGACGTCAAAGGGGTGGAGAGAGATATGGGTATTTAACTAATTTAGAGGGAAATCCATGCTCTCAGAACATTGAGATATAAAAGTCTATACTTAAATTAATCTTATACAATGTTTAATATACAAATATGAAGGATAAGAGGTAACCTAAACAATGTACCAGCATAAAAGACTGATTGCATAAAACAGAAAGAATAAATGCAGTAAGCTATGCATAAATTTGTTTCTTTAAGCCTTGCGTGTTTCAGACAATAGAATAGTAAAACATTATAACATATGCATTATTGTAAAAGCATATATGTTAGCTAAAAGGGATGCATGTTGGTGATTAAACAGATCAGGCATGATACTGAATATGCCAATAAAAATTATGCGGCCTTAAAAAGAAAAACATAAAAATAGTTCATAGAAAAATCTTCAGTTCTTTGATACAGTCTCAGTGGTAAGTTGGAATTCTGTTTTTAATCCTCGTCTGAGGACATATCAACATCATATAGTGTACACATATTATACATGTGGTCGTTCTGAAATCCAGTTAATGCGTGCTCGTTGTAGTTGTTAGCTCGCTCATGAGATGGAACAGCAATCTGTTATAATTTCAAAGTACTCTGTGATGGTGAGAGTACTGGATTGGGAGGCTCAACATTAACAGCGAATCAAGCCAGCCAGTCATCAAGCAACTTGTCAAAAAGTGTCACTGGTGTAGTTGATTCATCACAGTTCGCATAGTAGTAGGTACAAATGAATTGCTCAGCATTGTCTGTGGTGTGATTGCAACATTTGAAGCAACATTTCCATGTGTAGGAAAGCCACTGGAGGCTGTTCTAGATGTAAATCCAAGATGATCTCAGCTAGACAGTTTATACACTAGAATACCAGTTTCATTTGTACATGGGCTATTTCCCGAAAAGTTAACATCCAACTTTCGCTAAGTTCAGAAAGCCAAGCATGTCTCAGATAAGGTGCTATGGTCTCCCTGCATCTTTCTTCAGCTGGATAGGTGTACTCCAGGTTATTAATTTCCTTGTCAGAACAGGTGAAAGATGACAATACCACAGCCAATAAGCAGTAGAATGGTCGGAAATCCACCATAGAGACTGGAGTAAAAAGAATGGAAAAATGATGGAATCAGTCCAAATGCTGGTTTAAATCCAGTCACCCAACCAGATTCAATGTTTTTAAAAACATGCAAAATGCCAGTTGTTGAATTGAAAATCGCATGCACAAAAGATGATAATACCACAGCCAATAAGCAGTAGAATGGTCGGAAATCCTCCATGGAGACTGGAGTAAAAAGAATGGAAAAATGATGTAATCAGTCCAAATGCTGCTTCAAATCCAGTCACCCAACCAGACCCAATGTTCTTAAAAACATGCACAATGCCAATTGTTGAATTGAAAATCGTATGCACGATATCAGCAAAGTGAGTTGGGTATTGCGTCTGTAAGCGCCCCTAAATCTCCAAAGCCGTACTTGCTATTTTAAATGTTTACGTTTCTGCAGCAGAAGTCAAAGGGACTTCTTTTGGTAGCAACACTGCAACTAATTTGCTAATTTTGTCAAAATGAATGCCTCTCATATCGATACTAGGTCAAAGGATATTACTGATACATATTGAGGTGGTGTGTACAAGGTCCTTTTATAGCACTGTATTGTATTTGAAACTCTTATCTAGTACGGTTGGCCTGGGTTTAAGACACAGCAAGTAACATTAACTAGCCTTGTACACTAATTCATGGTGTGTGGGGCTGAATGTAGTAGGAGTGACTGATAAAACAGAACTTAACCTTGGCATCAAAGCTCTACACATTCCATACAAGAAAATGGTATCACACAGAAGGAAGTGACCTAATGGGTTTCTATAACTGGATGTACTAATAAACACAGGGTCATCATTGTTCAAGCACATGTAGGAGAAAGGTAACTTTCACAAATGGATCAGATGTGAATTGTGCATTGTTTCATACCAGCCCAATGATTTATATTTCTGACAGCAGTGAAAATGAATGGTTGAGATTGGTAGGGAAATAATGCTGTGTATTAGCCAAGTGAAAGGTGGATGGTAACTGACAAAAAATGGTGCTTCTTCCATTTGTTCAATACTCAGCAAAGTATATGTGGATTCTTTTTTTCGCCATTGTTTTCTGTGTTAGAGTCAAATTATACGGTTTGAAACAAAGATAGCTGTTTTGTTTAGAAGTTGCCCTGGCACAAAGCCTGACCTTAGTGTTTGTAATGCCATTTTAATTATACAATAGCTCTTAGCTGAGTCTGACCATGTTGTAACAGATGTAAGTCTCCTGTAAGGACATATAAGGCTGAGGACAGAATGTGATATTTATGAATACACTCTCTTGGACAGCAGGTGAACACCATTGTCGATAACTTTACAAATTGTTTCCAGGTTTTCCTGATCTATTTGCCTAATTCTTTCTGCAGCTTCTCTTTTTTGTTGAATGTTTGTTCCATCCCTTATAAATGGCATAGATTCCTGTCGCCAAGAATTGTCTATTTCTAGTAGGATGTGGTCCCAGAAGGTAGTCAGAGAAATCCATGTTTCCCTTGATTGGAGATAAATGTTATTTTATGGCCGAAAGGCTGTAACGTGCTAAACGGCATTGGCAAAGTTTGCCTACAGTATATGTGGTAACTACTATAGGTGTTTGTGTACTATATCTTGGATAAGGTGGAATAGCTTTAGGGTCAGGGGTGTTGGAAAGAAATTAATGCATGCAGGTAGTAGAATCATAGTGCCGTAGGGCCAAACTTTCAGGAGGAAATTGAGTGGAATTAAATGTTCCATTTTGGATAATTTAATTTCTGTCTCAATCAGAAATATTCATTTGTGATCGCAAATTACTAAACAAAGTTAAATTAACTTTTGGTTTAGAAGGGGCGTGGCCGAGCCGTGGACTAAGATGGCCACATAGCTCGGAGCTCCGCCGTAATCCCTAGCAAATGTCAGCCTCCTGGAGGATAGCGGCACACTAGAGAGCATATGGAGGCACCAGAGAGCACCTGAGGGAAAGGCGCAACTACAATCCCACGCTGACAGCAGGAGAAGGCGCCGAAACTGAACAGCGCTCTCCCGTAAATCTTGGCCGGAGGATAGGCGTGGCCAGTGTGGAGCCGGGGGGCTCGAGTTTCACAGAGTCGACGCTGGGCACGGAGGCACGGGCCTGGACTGACTTGAGGCTCGGCACGACTGAAATACACAAGATGGCCGCGCGGTGATGCTGAACTGACGCGGACCGCAGTGGAAGCTAAAGCCGGGACGGCAAACGGCGAGACACCCCCCCTCGTTCATTAAAAGTAAGCGAACTTCGCCTGTTTCCCCCCGGGGCTTGGCAGACGCGTGGGTGAGAACTGAAACAGCGGGAGGCCGGAGTTGGCGGTGTGCCGTCCCTGAGCTCCCGCTTGTGTGCGGCTGAGCGGTGGGGATAAGAGAGGAGGCTACGACTCGGTGGAGCTCCGCCAGGTACAGGGGTTAAAGGGCACAACGGAATGGCCACAGGAGAGCCCAGCTGTGGATAAGTGAGGCCCTGGACCCATTGCTGAATTGGAACACGGCGCTGCGGTGGGGGGACTGTGACCCTTGGAACCGAACTGTACTGGAGTGGGTGCAGGGCGACTGCAGCTGCTTAACAGAAATATAAAGCATTGGTTGTTCAGTGTGACTGAGCGCTAACACCACAAGTGGAAGGGGTGGATCGACCAATAGGGAGAGAAGTGGCCATTGCTGAGCCTGGTCCATCCTTGCGCTGTGACCACATCGGAACGCTAGAGAGTGCAGGCTAGCGGGCCAGGAAGCGTGCGGCAACCCAACGCATTTACCGGATAGGAGGGTCATGGGCAAGGGAGACCCCAAGCAGAGAAAGCTCACTTTTGAGAAGCCGGGTGGCGGATCGGATACCACGAGTACATCTATGGCAGAAGGTGGAGACGTCATGGACCTTCTGCTGACAAACCCCCAGAGCAATGAAGCGCTGATGACTGAGTTGCGAGCAGGATTCAAAGCGCTTGATACGCGCTTCAACTCAGTGGCCAAACGGCTTGATAAAATGGGGGCCCGGTTGGACCAGCACGAAGGTAGACTGGAGACAGCGGAGGGCAGAATCTCAGACTTGGAAGATGGCGCTGCGCAAACTACAAAAAAGATAGAAAGAATGGAAAGGGTGCTCAAAACAATAGCTATCAAGAATGAAGATCTGGGGGCCAGAGGACGGCGTAATAATATACTTATTATGGGGGTGCCAGAGTCTACGAATACAGGCCGCCTGGATGGCTATGTGGAAGGGTTGCTGGTTGAGCTGTTTTGCCGAGAGTCCTTTACTTCTACATTCGTGGTAGAAAGAGCGCATCGCATCCTAGGGCCCCGACCTAACCCTGGCTGTCCTCTGCGCCCCATCATGGCGAGGCTCCTCAATTTTAGGGACCGAGAAACTGCATTGCGTCTGGCTCGAGAGAAAGGAATGTTGGACTAGCAGGGATCGACCATAGCCTTGTACCCAGATTTCACGGTAATGGTACAGGATGCAAGTAAGAAATTTGTCATGGTCAAGCTCGCTTTGAAGAAGGCGGGTCTTGAGATACGGCATGTTGTATCCTGCAAGGCTCAGAGTGGACGTGGATGGTCGGTCCCGAATTTTTGAAACACCAGCCACAGTGCAAGAATTTCTTCGCGCCCGAGATGTGAATGGACGTCAACAGAAGTCCCCGACACCAGATCGTTCGCCTGGGATGCCGGACTCTGGTGCCAGTGCCGATTTGTTCTCGGCCAGCTGATGGACTGCTGGTTATAACCATGGCTGATGAGTATTATCTGCACTTTACTACATTGCTGAATATTGGGGTGTTCGCTGTTCGAATGGGAGTCCGAATTTGTTATGTGTGTCATTGATAGTGCTAATGGGGACTAGGCGTAGCGTTGTCACCCCCCCTCCCCAGTGCTTAGGCACCTATACTGTTTGTATTTCGGATTTCAGTATTATGATTGTTAGATGGTTTGGGAAATGGGGGTTTCCCCTAGCAAGGCCTGAGGGGATGGGAGGGGGGTGGGAGGGATGGGTTAAATTCACAGATTTGTTGTCATTGAAACCTTGTAGACACATGCTCGGAATACATGTACGGAAAGTAAGATTGAACAGCAGCTTAGATACAATATTGGAGGGTGATGCATGGTAATAATGTTGTTGATACTATAGCGTTGATGTCTTGGAACGTGCGCGGACTTAATGATGCTCAGAAGAGGAAACAAGAACTACACTATTTACAACGACATAGCGTTGACATTGCCTTCCTGCAGGAAACCCACTTGTTGCCACATGGTTCCCCACTTTTGCTTCCAGCTGGGGCACGAATCATTATTTTGCTAGTTATAGCTCTTGTTCTAGAGGGGTTGCCATTTTAATCCACTAGCGAGTTCCATTTAGAGCTGTAGAAGTATACGCTGACCAGGCTGGTAGGTTCCTCTTAGTGAAGGGATGGCTGTTAGGGAAAACGATTATGCTCGTTAATGTATACGCCCCAAACATAGACGACCCGGAATTTTTTATTGACCTACATGCCAATATGGACAAGATGGGGGCGGATCATGTGTGCATGGCCGGGGATTTGAATATTCTATTGAATCCACGGCTGGATGGTACAGCTAACACTTTAGATTCGAAGCCAAGAGCAAGGCGTACTTTGTTGGGATTGTTAGAGGCGTATCAAATGACTGATGCTTGGCGTCAATTACCGGCAGATATGTCAATGTACACGCACTATGCGGCACCACACAAAACATGGACAAGATTGGATTATTGGTTACTTACCCCCTGATGTAGCGATGTGGCTGGTGAAGCTGGGCGTCTGCCACACACCTTGTCGGACCATGCCCCGGTAACGGTAGGACTGAGACTCCCCTGCCCCGGCGTTATGGCCTAGCGGTGGCGATTCCCCGAGATGGCATTGTGTGATTCAGTATTTGTTAGTGAAATGGTGCAGGCCATCGATGACTATTTTGAACTTAATGAGGGCTCAGTGGACACTAAAGCGATGCTATGGGAAGCATTTAAAGCATATATAAGGGGGGGGTGTATATCAAAAGGGGCTGGCATACTTAAGGACCTGCGTAACACCTTGGCAGGGATCGAGAAACAGTTAGAAACAATTGACAGAGAACGGGGCGAGGTACAGACAGCCTCCGGGCTGAGGCGACGGGCGGTACTCCTGGCTGAATTCCATGAAGCCGCGGAAAGGGAATCGCACTATTTGGCGAAATATGCAGTTGCCAGGAGGTACGGAGAGGGAGAGCGCCCAGGCCGCACATTAGCTATATTAATTCGGCCTTACAGGACCCCAACATACATAACCAGCTTGATTGGGGACGGAGGGGAGATTATAACCGACTGTGAATGAATCGAAACCACAATCCTCTCATATTATAAAGATTTGTACACTACTGTCTCCTCGGAGGCCGATGCCAGTGATGCTTACTTGAATGAAATAGCGTTGGTGTGGCTGGAGAATGCACTCAGGGAATTCCTGGCTGAGCCTTTTACAATAGATGACGTGGTACAACCGATAGACGTAATGGACGGGTCCAAGGCCCCCGGTCTGGACGGCTTTACTGGTAGTTTTTATAAAGCATTTAAACGGACACTGGCCCCCCATCTGATAGATGTCTATCAGGAAGCAATAGAAACTGGTATGCTCCCCCCGACTCTCCGCGAGGCAGTTATCACCTTAATACCCAAGGCAGGCAAGGACCCCAGAGGCTGCGGCTCGTACAGACCGCTGTCCTTATTGAATTTTGTCTATAAGATACTGGCCAAGATGCTGGCTACCAGACTCGCCCTGATAGTAGATCAATTGATTTCGCCAGCCCAGGCTGGATTCATGCGGCATAGGTCCACTGCCCTGAATCTTCGTACTTTGTTTGCCACAATACATAGGATCTCACCTACACTTCCAGCAGCCGCAGTGCTGTTGGATGGAGAGAAGGCCTTTGACTCGTTAGAATGGCCATTTCTTCGGGCCACGCTGATAAGGCTGGGTATGCCGCCTGGGTTTGTAGCGGTAATCTCGCTGCTATATACGTGCCCGACAGCCCGGATCCAGGTGAATGGTATGTTAACAGCACCCTTCACATTGTCGAGGGGGACGCGCCAGGGGTGCCCTTTATCCCCGCTGTTGTTTGTGATTGCGATGGACCCCCTGGTGCGTCATCTCCAGGACAATCACTTTCACAGGGGCATACAATTCAAAACGGGACCATTATAGGTCACATTGTACGCTGACGAAAAAGGAATTTTGGGTGACTAGTAGGAGGTGGAGCCTCACAATGTTCCCATTGTGTGTAATTGTTTATATCACTAGGTTAGCTAGCTCTATTTATGTAATAGATGCATAAGGATGATAACAATACATTTCTTTATAATTCACCAAATTCAAATAAGGATCTTGTTTAACCAAAGTGGCATATGTCTGCAAATCAAACATCATTCACTTTACAGTCTCAGTATCCCAGTCATCTGAAATAGAACCAGGAATGACAATATCATTCATTGAAACTTTCGAAACATAAGGTAATTGCAATGTCTCAGTGGGACCCATGATGTGATATGGAACTTTTTCCCAGGCTATGCCTTTGGGCACAGGATAAACTGTGATGTTTGGAGAGTTCAGGTTTCTTCGCACTCTGCGAGATGAAAGAGGCAGCTGTAGTTCATGAACCACAGTTTGTGCAATTGTTCTTTCTGGAACGTAGTGTCCATTCAGGAGTAATAGGACAGTGATCATTGTGGAGAGCCATATGATGAGTAGAAATACTCCTACAGTAGTCCAGACATAGGACCAAGGTGGAGTCAAGTACCTGTGATATGAGCGATGCAATCTTTGGTGTAAAGTGTCTTAGGAATGTGGTGAAAAATCCTCTGATTCAAATCCAGAGTCATTCTCGTATTCAGTTGTTTCTCAAAAAGGCATCAGTTTGGCTGATGTGGGCTCAGGAGGTACTTCATAGTAGATCATGGAGTTGAAGTAAAAGTTACTTACCTTCGGTAACGTAAAATCTGGTAGAGACACAGTCTAGCCGCAGATTCCTTAACTTTTGAATTCTCCTCAGGCGCCAGTCTGGATGCGGAAATGTTTCAGCAGGACCGCTGCATGCCGGGGGACGGCGTTGTACGGCTCTGTGAGGACGTCGACTCCAGTCATGACGTCAGTGGAGTCATATATGTCCCTTCCGGCACGCGGACGTCAGTTTCTTCTGTGAAACATTCCGCGCCAGAACGCGGACCCACTCTTGAAACTGGTTGTGGAAACAGTGTGCCAAAAAGATCAAAAATCTTTGAAACATTAATAAAGAAGAAACATCAAATGGTATGCTAATACCAGACATGGATTTTAAAGAAAACCCCAAAAGAATCAACAAAGCACAGGGCTACGTGAAACCCTGCAACCTGGTGAATAACCATCATGCAAATGAAGAAAACCTTACACTCTATAGACCATTCATCAATGGTAATGAATGGCATGGTAATAGCAAAACTAAACCTATAAAAACAACAACAAGCTGTTTATCGGATCACACCATTACATGACTTAGTGATAGTGCCAGTACAAGGTGTGATGATACCAAACAAAGACTTTCAAAGAAAGAATAAATAAATCAATACTCCTCACTGGTGTCTGATCCAGTGTGAAAGAGAAGACACCCCCCACCCTACCGACAGCACACATTTGGAAATTGATGGTATGGCAACATCTATACAAATGCACTATGTTACGGCGGTGCACTCCTTTGCAAGTGTGAGGGTTTAGCTCCTGCGACGGCGGATCCTCACGGCGCTTCCAACATGGCGGCTGCCATGTTCCGGACCGGAAGCAGGGTGAGCGGTCCAGCGGCCCAAGCAGGAATCGACGGGCCACCAACCAGAGAGCAGCTGGGCGGAGTCAAGGAGGACAAGGAGACGCCGGGAATCGAGCCAGGAAAGGACGCGTAGGAAAAAGAAGCAGACGCGGGAGAGAGGACCGGAGAATCATTCCCGACTGAGGAGGAGAAGCAGCAGAGAGGAAACCGCTCCAGGAGCAGCGCCCTAGAGTCCAGCACTCCACCAGGAGAAGAGGAGGCTGGGACTCCCAACCCCGCAGCCCAGGAGGGTCGCGGGTCCAGGCAAGTGCGCCAAGCACGAGTTTTTTCTTTTAGGGGCTGGTGGGCGGGGGTTATGGGTCACACTACCCCGAAACACTAAAATCCTCCTGGCACCTAGGCACAACACGATAGAGAGCACGGGTGACGGGAGCACTCTTCCCTAAAAACGTATCCCCCTGAGGAGTAAAACAAGGCTGGGATGGAATCCTTACAAGAAAAAGATAGCTTCCTGTGGACGTGGACTTTATTTTGTTTTACCCCATTTGTGACTTTCGTTTCTTGACATTCCCAAGTCAGTGAAAAGACAGAATTACCCAAGAACTATTGGGATAAACAGGAAGAGAGCCTTAATAAAAAAAGACAGAACCCTACCCATACTGTCTCCTGTGTACCTGCTAGCGGGAGGGCGGGGCGACCGGCCTATCCACTAGCTCACAGTGGTGTCAGAAGTGGAATCTCGGTGTCTAGTGGTTATGACACGACCCCTCACCATGGAGGCAATGATAACCCAGCTAGCAGAGGGCCAACGTCACCTACAGTTCGTGTTTGAGGAACAAACCAAGATGGCCCAACGGGAGCGCGAGGCACTACAAACAGCAGTGAAAGACCCTTATGTCAACGAACCAACAAGTCCAGCTATCCTGCGCCTTACTTATGCCATAACAAACGCATGAGTACACCCCAACGTACCTGGCACAGTCCTACAGAAATTCCAGGAGGGGGACGACCCCGATTTCTTCTTTGTGAATTTTGAGAGGGTTGCCTCCACGGCTGCCTGGCCACCAGAGAGATGGGGACAATACATAGCCCCTTTGTTGTCCGGCGAACTCCAAGCTGCCTTTCAGGCTGCCAACACTGCGTGGACTAGAGAAATGGACAGCTGGGGATAACCCTTGTGCCCTATACTACAGGATAAGGGATCTAGGGAACCGGTGGCTGCAACCATCTTCTTCATCCATAGATGATGTGACCGAGAAGATCTACCTGGAGCAATATCTCGAGGCTCTCCCCCTTCATACCCGGACATGGGTTAAACAACATCCCCATCTTACTGTTACTATGGCCATTGACTTGGCATGCGCCTATCATAGGTCCCCTGAGTTCAGGGCAAAACCACAGCGCTTCCCCATAGGCCGACACCAACCCCCGCCTAAGACAACCACAGAAAGTCGACCTCCCCCGATAAGACACACACCCCGACCAGCCTTAGGAACACAATCATTACAGGGACCGCAATGTTTCCACTGCGCAGAGTGGGGACACATAGCCCGTCAATGTCCTTCTCGTGCCCCTCCCCAGGAGCCCATGGAAGTAGGGTATACACGAGGTCGCATTTACATAGCAGGGGACTCGCATCAGAGGTATCAGAAGAAGATATTGGTGAACGGGAAACCAGTGATAGCCTATTGGATACAGGGTGTCCCCATACTGTCATCAGTAAAGAGCTCATACCAAACACTCAGGCCCTAGGAAGAGAGCACATTCAGGTCACTTGTGTACATGGAGAAAAGAAAATGTACCCTCTGACAGAGGTCCTCCTGACCATAGATGGGGAACCCCTCTTGAGAAAGGTGGGGGTGATACCCTCGCTTCCTGAGACCATCCTCTTAGGGACCGACCTTCCCCGGTTTCATGAGTATCTATCAACCCTTTCTTCCCCTTCGGCCATGACGGGGTGGTTGGGAAGCGCCCCGTTTTCTCAGACCCATATAGAGGGCCCCGCCATCAAACGAACAAAAACCCGTAGAGAAAAGAGGGAAGAACGAGTTTGTATCGTAAGCCCTATGATGTCCTGTCTACTCCTATCCTTGTTTCCCCAGACGAACTACAGACACCGAGCCGGAACTTCCGAGCCGCCCAGAGGGAGGACACAACTCTACAACATGCCTGGGACCAAGCTCAGGAGGATCACCCAGAGAAGGTAGGCCCGCTTTTTTGTGTTAAAAAGGGTCTGCTATACAGGATAACTAGGGAGACAGGGCAAGCCAAAGAACAGTTGTTGGTCCCCAAACCCTTTCGAGAGTACGTGTTGGACCTTGCACATAGCCAGGCAGGGGGTGGTCACTTTGGGAAGGAACATACGTTGAAGTACTTATTAAACAAATTCTACTGGCCCGGAGTGTATCAGGAAGTGGCCCGGTAGTGTGCTGCTTGTGTTAGATGTCAACTAGTGAATAATCCCGTCCTTCCCCGTGCCCCCCTACAACCTCTACTGATAATCGACACACCGTTCCAACGAGTGGGTATGGACCTCATAGGGCCTCTACTTCCTTCCGCCCGTGGACACCAGTTTATATTGGTTCTGGTGGATTACGCCACCAGGTACCCGGAGGCGATTTCCCTAACTAGCACAACTACCACAGCCATAGCCCAGGCCATGGTCTCCTTTTTCTCACGTGTAGGGTTTCCTCGAGAGCTCTTAACAGACCAGGGCACACTGTTCATGTCACGCCTTATGAAACAAATATGTAACCTGTTAGGCATTAAGCAGATACGTACGGCCATTTACCACCCCCAAACGGATGGCTTGGTCGAGAGATATAATAAGACAATCAAAACCATGCTAAGAAAAACCATAGACAAAGCAGGGAGGGACTGGGACCGTCAATTGCCCTTGGTTTTGTTCGCCATACGAACACATGTGCAGAAGCCCACCGGGTTTTCTCCATTCGAACTGTTGTTCGGGAGACAACCCCGTACACTCCTCGATATGGCAGTCAAACGATGGGTCGAGGAAGAAGACAAAAGCAAACCACTGTTGCAATACAGTACGACTCTAAGGGACACTTTAACGTCTCTTTGGGAAGAGGTCCATGCGAACATGGAGAAGTCCCATACGCAACAAAAGGGATGGTACAATAAGAACACAAAACTAAGGGAATTCAAGGTAGGGGACCTTGTCCCGATATTGCTACCCAGTACGGAAAAAAAATTATTGGCCACATGGCAGGGTCCCTACAGGGTTTTGGATAAGGTAACCCCAGTTTCATATCGTGTAGCCGTACCACACAAAACCCAAACAGGGCAAACATACCATGTTAACCTTTTAAAAGCCTGGGAAGGTCCCTTACCAACCACTCCATGCAAAGACGTCCCAGTACACCACATTACCCTTGACAGGCCCCTTGAAATCCCTACGGTTGCTCCCACCCCTGAAAAACCCAAGACTGTTCAGTTAGGAGAGCGATTGACAGAAGAACAGAGACACCAGCTGCTGTCCCTATGTTCCTCGTTTTCTGATGTTCGATCAGGGATACCAGGACGTACAACCTTGGTTGAACATCACAGACACAACATGACCTGACTGGTTCTGAACAATTAACTATATTTTGAAGACATCTGAGGAGTTTATAAGAAATTTTAAAACTTCCACACAGGCAAGGCATACTACCACTAGCCTGTTTGTCTAATTGTTCAATTTCAAAGGAAAACGTCAATACACCACATAAAAAGGAAATTTGTGTCCACATAGAGTATGTGAAAAAAATGTGAGAAAAGGCAAGAAAGTACCTCACGGTAGTATCACCAAGGGGGGCTTGCTGGTTGGTACTCACTAGCTCACCCACTTTATCATCATCGGCCCGAGGGACGGAGCACGAAGCTGCTGGCAGTATGCGGTAGCGGCGATACGGACGATCACAGTCATCACTGGGACACGCGACCAATTGGCGCGCGATTCCTTGAGGAGTGGGTTGCAGGTACGAGGGATGACAGCAACCACTCGGTCCGGTGTGAGTCACAAGTGAGGTGAAGACTGGTTACCCTGGCAGCCCTGATGAAGTTGCCTAAATAGGTTGGCAACGAAACATGTCGGCCTTTTGCTTTTGAAAATGGTTTAAAACAAACCATTTTTTTAATTGAGGACGCTCACGGCAACGAATAAAATTATGTTTAGCAAGTGAGTTGTACCCCATTTTAATCCTGAGAACTGCAATTCTTTTCTCACGGGAACCAGTGGGCACTCTAGTGACACAAGCACTGACAGTACATTTACACACGTTTTTCACAGTTTTTTCTTTTCTCACCTCTGAGTATTCTTTTAAGAAGCACACACTTTTTCTTTTGGTCAAGAAAGCTACCGATGATGATAAAGTGGGTGAGCTAGTGAGTACCAACCAGCAAGCCCCCCTGGTGATACTACCGTGAGGTACTTTCTTGCCTTTTCTCACATTTACTCTATGTGGGCACAAATTTCCTTTTTATGTGGAATGTGGTGTATTGACGTTTTCCTTTATAATTGAACAATTAGACAAACAGGCTAGTGGTAGTATGCCTTGCTTATGAGGAAGTTTTAAAATTTCTTATAAACTCCTCAGATGTCTTCAAAATAGAGTTAATTGTTCAGAACCAGTCAGGTCTTGTTGTGTTTGTATACTGTTGAGTGGGGGGCGACCTGACTGTTTACCCCCTGGTGCTCCTATTGTGTTTTTGAACATTACATAGATACAGCAGGAGCAAGGCCCATAAGGCTGAGACCCTAAGCTAAGAAGATAGCTTCCTGTGGACGTGGACTTTATTTTGTTTTTCCCCATTTGTGACTTTCGTTTCTTGACATTCCCAAGTCTGTGAAAAGACATAATTACCCAAGAACTATTGGGATAAACAGGAAGAGAGCCTTAATAAAAAAAAGACCGAACTCTACCCATACTGTCTCCTGTGTACCTGATAGCGGGAGGGCGGGGCGACCGGCGTAGCCACTAGCTCACAGCAAGTAATGCTGTACTTTTCAATATCTATTTCACAGTGTGCGTCCCGGTCAATGGCGCCGTGTCTGAATGGGCGCAGTAGAATTCAACAGAAATAAGTTTGTCAGGTGCGAAAACCACTCCCTGGCTGCCGGTTGCACTGGACTTAAAAACAAGGATGTTTTTTATCAAATCATATCGATGTATATTATTCAATATATTTCCAATGATTACGAGCTTTAATCATGTTGCACCAATTTCTTTATTGGTTGTTGTACTCGATATTGTGCAGTATCATCCGTAGTTTACAATATTCAGCAGTTTGAACTCCAATCAATCCGAGAATCCTGCCCAATGCATTTTGGGTCATCTATGACCATTCGTCAGGGGCCTTCAGATTACAGAATCTAAAAACGTAATTGAAACAATAGTCAGCTCAATCTAGTCCTCAATTAAAGAAATCTATATCTGACAGATACCAATGTTATAACCTAATCACCCGGTTATGTGAAAACCAAAAACGCTGTGTGCGTAAACCAAAAAACAGTATTCATGCTATGACTCGTGATTGGAAACCAAAGAACTACCATACACACGGAAAAAGAGTGCTCTAAATGCACCAGTGTCTCCCCGATCCCGAAAACAACCAGGCATGCTGTTGCCATTACAACCGACCGTGCTGAATATTTCCCAGGTTGGGAATTTGTGATTGAACAGTGGTATACAAAAAGTGTTCACTCATTCAGTGACACGGCACAAACTTCTAAAAGCCTACCTCATTATCAAACTGCTGCTAGCCGCATTTCTCCTCCAAAGTTAGTGGCCGTGAAGGGCTATCAGGAAGTGCTGCTTATGTGCGTGTGATGTGCGTCTTCACATGCCCAGTATTCAAGTTCTTAAAGGTGTATGCCATGCCTGAACTGAAAGTTACGTAAAAGAGATCCCGGCTCCAAAAACAATAGCTGTGTGACTCAGAGCGTGACAGAGTGCAAATATAACGTTAATATTAATACCAAGACATATCAAGCGTGTTTCTAACGATGAAAACCCGCCGAACCTGAATCCAAAATAGCAATGAAAAAAATAATAAGAATGAAATTAAAAATAAAATAAATACAGCATATTGCTTATGAATGAATAAAGTCTCATAAAAACAAACGAATTCCAATCTGTCATTCATCCCATGTGGGGGCATTGCATTCAGTTTTTTTTATCCAAAAGAATTCAGATCTTGCCAATTGTTTGTGAGAGTCCATATCAGATCTTGGTTTAATGGCTTCTAAGATGGTAAAGCGTAATTGTGCTATGTTGTGTCCTGCTTGAAGCCAGTGCATTGCCACAGCCGAATTTGCATTGTGATTTCTGATATTGCTTTTATGTTCAGATATCCGGATTTAATTTACCACACAGGCATTTCAAAGTATAAATTACATTTTCCGGATAGTGCCTCATCGGTGAACTAGCCAACAACATGGACCCTAGTAAATACATGTTGTTTGACCCCAGGTGGGGTAGATATTTGAGTTGTTGTTTCTCTTCTTGGTTCAGTATCTATTCTTCATTCTATGGTCCTTTCCCCTGCTATTTTCCTATTACCGCCCTCCTTAACTCCTCTTTTGGGGCCAGCTGCGTACTTCTAGGGATGGTATACTGCTACATCCTCGCTCAGGTAACTGTCTGGCGCTAAATATCCTTAGCCTCAATGTTCGAGGCCTCAATGCTCCGTCAAAACGGTTAGCGCTCCTTTCATAACTTAGGGACACTAAATGTGATATCTGCATGCTACAAGAAACCCACTTACTCCAGCACGATTGGCAGTGGCTACACTCTCGGTGGTTTGACCACCAATATTTCTCTTCTGGGGGTCTAAAAAAGCAGGGGTTGCCATTCTGTTCGATACTAGGTTCCCGGGGCGGGTGGAGAAGGTTTTCCTAGACATACCAGGTAGATTTTTAGCTGTACAGGTTTCTATCTATGCCACTAGATACACCATGGCCACGATCTATGCCCCAATCGAAGGCCAGGAACCCTTTATTAGGGACTCCTTAAGCCAGCTTTTGACCACATCAGACAAAGATGTGCTGGTGGGAGGGGATTTCAATATTGTAATGGACACAGAGGGACCGGACCACCCCTAGGGTGGAGCAGGTGGGGGGGTCACTGCGGGTACTAGCGAATGGCTGGGGGAGGCAGGTTTAACTGATGTTTGGCGACATCCCACATCTCTAGAATACACCTATTTCTGAGCCGCACATCAAACATACGCCTGCATCGATAATGTTCTAGCCACACCTGGACTTACTTGTGATGCCGTTTCGGTGGACATCGGGGCGGCCGCCCTGTCTTACCACTCGCCAATCAAGCTGCACCTGGAGTTACGGGGGCAGGCAAGGGCTGCGTCAACCTGGCGCCTTAACGTGAACCTCCTTACATATGACCAAATACGCTCAGACACCTTAGCAGCTTTAACTACTTTCCTGGACATTAATGACTTACCTACGACCACTCCGGCCCTACTATGGGAAACACTGAAGGTGGTGATTAGGGGCCACTTCATTGCAATAGCCGCAGCTCATAACAGAGAGAGGCACGAGAAATACCGCCAGTTAGAAACGCAGGTTAAGGACCTTGAAGCAAAACATGTGCGTTCGGGTTCAGTTGCATCCCGTTGTCAGCTAACAGCCGCCCAGAAACAACTCGGGAGATTGACATAGGTAGAGCAGAGTACGCGCTGCTTCGCATCCGTCAACAATACTATGCTGGTAGCAATAAGGCAGGGCGGATGCTTGAGCACCGCCTTTGAGCCCAGGGCATTGACCGGAGAGTCCCTGAAATACGAGGAACAGATGGTGGCCCCCTTCAACAAGATGCGGATATAGCAGATGCTTTTTGAGCATTTTATGCATCCTTCTACACAGCAGAGTCCCTACTGGACTCAGACGCACAGGTGTATTTGTCTCAAGTGCCGCATGCTGAAGCCGATGTGACTACGTTTTCCACCCTGGACGCAGATATCACCACCCAAGAGGTTTTAATGGCCATCCAGAAGCTGCAGCCTAACAAGGCACCAGGCACATGCGGCTATAGTGCAGAATTCTATAAGGCTTTCGCTCTGCGACTCGCCCCCCTCTTGGCCCGCTTGTTCAACACTTTCAGTGAGACGGGCACGCTACTTGACTATGTGTCTAACCACGATCACAGTGATCCCCAAAACCGGTAAAGATCCTAAATGCTGTGCCTCCTACCGTCCGGTCTCTCTCCTGAACGTTGATGCCAAAATCTTTACCAGCGTACTCGCCCACAGACTAGCCTCTTATGTACAGGGCGTGGTAGATTCAGACCAGTCTGGGTTTGTGCCGGGGAGGGGGTGTAGCGATAACACAAAGAGGTTATGCCATTTGCTGGACAAGGCACAGCGCACTCAGATCCCAGCTGTGCTGCTCTCCTTTGATGCTGAAAAGGCCTTCGATCCGGTACACTGGCCTTTCCTGCATAGCGTCTTACAGAGAATAGGCATTGGCGCCCGGTTTTGTAAATGGGTCCAGTCGTGCTACCACGCCCCTCGAGCTAGTGTTCAGGTAAATGGAGTGAAGTCTGCCCCATTCCCTATTACACGCGGGACCGATAGGGTTGCCCACTGTCTCTCTTGCTCTTTGAGCTCTATATGGAGCCTTTAGCAGAGCGCATACAGAACGACCCCAACATTGCAGGCATATGGATGGCTGGGAGAGAGCACAAGATCATGCTCTACGTGGACGATGTCCTATTGCCCCCTACGGACCCTGAACACTCCTTAACAGCCATGGTGTTCAAACTGGCCGCATTCAGTGCCGCTGCCAGATTCACGGCCGACTTACAAAAGTCATTATCTCTTGGTATAGGCATCCCAGCACTGGAGAAGGCTCGATTGGCACCCTTTATGATCCCATATTTGTCACTCCAGATCCACTCTACGCTCCCGGCTAGGGTAGCTCAGAACTATGGCTCCCTTCTGGCCAACATACGTTCAACTCTCACCGCTTGGAGGGCCCATAACTTGTCCTGGCATGGGACATAGCGGCCATTAAAATGACACTATTACCTAGGCTCCTCTATGTGATGCAAACCCTTCCACACCAGCCCCCAACACTTTTGGATAAATTACAGACCCTTATCTGGGATTCATTTAGGCTAACAAACGTGCTAGGATGGCCAAGACCCGTGCTTATTTGCCACTACAAAAGGGTGGTTTGGGGATCCCGAACTTACGCTGCTACTATCAAGCAGCGCAATTACGCTACATGGTAGAGTGGTCTCGAACCTTAATGGAGAAACACTGGTGCTTTGTGGACCAGGTGATTGCGGGTGTGCACATTTGGAAAATACCTTGGCTTCCAAAACCCCGCAGGCTGGCCAGTGTCTAAGTCTCTACTATTGGGGTCTGGGACCGCGTTCAGCTGCGAGATGGGCTCTCAACACCATTATCCTCTCAGACTCCCCTGATAGGCAATCTGGATTTTCCCCCAGCGGCCACAGGTGCAGCATATATGACCTGGCAGGAAGTCAATTGCAAGTTTATTGGGAATTGGTTCGATTTAGATGGCCTCATCCACTTCCGCACACTCAAAGCCTCGCTGGCAATATTTGGCAGTGGCTCACTGGGTGACGCAGCTCTGGATCCTTCCGCACGCTAGCAGGGTACTGACTCCCTTTGAAAAATGGCTGCTCACAAGACACAAGGATAAGAAAATACTCTCTGACCTCTACACCTTTTGAAATACACCGCAGTCCTTGCTGAAATCACCAGGGGGCGCTAGATGGGAAAAGGAATGCGAGAGACACTTCACTGATAAGGAGTGGGATGACATATTACACCGCTCCTGGACATCAGCTTTAAACACCACTAGTAAGGAAATGCTCCTGAAAATTGCTCACTACTGGTACCTTACCCCAGCTAAAATGGCCGCTTGGGCCACAGCCGGAGACAACAACTGCTGGCGACACTGTGGCCAACAGGGCACACTCACTCATCTCTTATGGCAGTGCCTCAAGCTACAACTCTTTTGGAAAGGGGTTCTATATGCAATAGATACCATATATACAACGGATATTCCACGATTCACAAGTTATGTATTACTGGGCCTCCCAAACCCCTTGACTTACCCCTTATGGCCCCCTCGGGTAGGGCCATCATTCTCGCATTGGGGGCAGCTAAACATCTCCTCCTTAGCAAATGGGTTACAGAAGTTATTCCGACACATCTAGATTGGCTACACAAATTGTGGGATATAATAGGGATGGAGAAGCTAATGGCAGTTGCAATGCAACATCTTTCCCTTTTCAACAAGATGTGGCAACCTTGCCTTACGTACCTCTCTACCGAGTTCCGGGAACTCTCATGCCCCAGTTATCTATGAGTTCTGCGTTTAACACCAATAGCTGTGCACACCGACCTCTCTACTATCCGAGTACATCCCCTAGACTTTACTGCTCACGAGTAACAGCTCCTCTCCTCGCCATTCTCTCTGTTCCCTCCTAGACTTCCTATCTTGCTTATTGTCTCTAATTGACTCTATAATGTCTGCGCCTACAATCCTCCTGTGTTTTCATACCTAAGCCACCACCGGCCAACGGATGTAGGTGGGCAGTGTTGTACTGAGTCTCATTTGAATAATAAAAAAAAAAAAGATTAAACCCTAAAAAATTGAAGCACTTATAATAAATATGCAGTCCGTTCAAGAAGAGAAAACGAACTGCACTGATTACCCAGCCTAAGAAAAACCGGAGGGGTGGGTAAATGAAACAGAACCCCAAAAAGGGCATCAGAAGAGGAAAAGAACAGCTATTAGTTCCCAACAGTAGCCCTTAAAAGAGCATATAAAGAAGTCCAAGAAGGACTAAGCTGTATAGCTGAGTGATGCCCACAAAAGACTGGGTACTCAGAGAAAAGTATTTAATAGTAAACAAATAGACTAGGAAAGCAGTACACTTAAAGAGCTATACAGTAGCAAACCAATACTCCACGTTGAGTAAGACATATACCCAAACATGTTATGAACTCTTGAGACTAAGCTCCTCATCAGAGTAAAATAAAAGAACAAACCAGCTACACAGTCCGGAGATTAAAATAATCAAATCCGGAGTCAGACACTCTCGCCGTAAGAAAGAAGTAGTGCTTAATACTTCAACACCACAAAGCGCAATAACAGCAGAGGCAGGATTCAAATCCTTAAACCTAAAGATCCACGACCGTGGCTATATAAAAGATAAACAAAAGACCTGATAAGGCTAAACTACAAGGGACCAGCCATCAGGCGTTGTATCGCTGAATCTACATGGCTGTCAAATAAACAAACACCATCAAAGGGCATATCTTTCAAGCTCTGCCGAACATTATCGGAAAATTTTGACTCACACAACCAAGCGTGTCTACAGAGAGCAACAGATCGAGCTATAGCTCGGCCAATAGAATCAGTGGTGTTCATTGCCGACTTAATATTGAACTTTGCCATCACACAGCCATCTTGTGCAAGCTGAAAGAGTTCAGCCCTGCCCCCCCTCAGGAAGGGAAGTAAGCAGTTGGGTGCAGGGGCGGTACGTCCATTGGGGCGTTGGGGCGTAGCCCCCCCGCCCGCAGCTCCCTCGGTGTCTTTGAACCTAAGTAAACAATCAGTTTACTTAAGTTCAAAGAGCCGAGGGAGAACTGACAATCATGTCAGTCAGCATGACGTCGGACCGCCCACCCCCTTTAGAGTCTGAAGGGGGTGGGCGGTCCTGCGTCATGTTGACTGACATGATTGTCAGAGGGACCAGGGGCAGCAGGCAGCACTGCAGCACAAGTGCGCATGAGTGGGCAAGGGCACCGAATTTTCGCGCCGTGCCCAGTCATGCGCACTTGTGTGTGCACTGGCTTGCGCATGCCCATTAGGAGAGCGAGGGTTGAGCAAAGGCTCAAACCTCGGTCTCCTAATGGGCAGGCGGGCGAGAGGAAACCGTGCCCTAAGCCAATCCTGGCGCTGCCAGCAGCGCCAGGATTGGCTGAGAGGGGCTGTAGGCAGGGAGTCGGACCCGAGGCGGCGCGGACGGCGGACCTCCTCAGACTCAGAGTCAGGTAGGATTTTGTTATTTCAAAAATCCCCCCCCCCCCGGCACAACCCCCCCCCGCGAGCCGCGGCGTCTGTGTGTATTAAAACAGACCATTTTGTGTGCACGCACCACAAATTAAGTTATCCGCATGTTTGTGTGCGTTCAAAATCTCTATTCATACGGCATGGCGGCCAAACGCGGAGCTAGGGAGAGAGAGAGATGAGCATATCTATTGATCTGAATTTACCAGTGGCAGCCGCAGCTGCTACCTTCATGTGCCAAGAATTAAAGACCAAGCAGTGAGCTGAGATGTAAAACGGGCAAAAGAAAGAGATACTCATTTAGTGGTTGAACTGTGCAACGTGGAACTAGAAAAACCTGGGATCAATCGCAGCTTCCCTGCTTCATAAAACTGTGTGATC
The DNA here is from genome assembly GCA_963921515.1 of Calotriton arnoldi. Taxonomy (NCBI): domain Eukaryota; kingdom Metazoa; phylum Chordata; class Amphibia; order Caudata; family Salamandridae; genus Calotriton; species Calotriton arnoldi. The sequence goes on from CAWUFW010015070.1 coordinate 141,357, forward strand.
CTTGACAAATATTTTATTTTACGGAGCCTCCTTTTTTTAAATAATCACATATGAGAACACCTTTAACTATGCAAGTTTAGGATGTGCTGGGGGGCGGGGGGGGGGGTAAATGCCCCTCAATGCAGTAATATCATCAGATGTACTAAAGTGAAACGCTTTTGCATGTTAAAGAAATTTTTCAATTATGAAGGAACTTTATTTACATATTTGTTGGATGATTCACATTGCATATATCTTCGGGGCTCGGCCCGTGTCCAGGATCGTTAGAGTCCAGGCAGACCTTCGTTCGGCTCTCCCTGTTCATTTGTTGGCTCCCCCACCTCCCACAGTACGTCGGGTTCATGCACTAGTCTGACATCTTCCAGTGCACGTGTTCCCTGAAGGCGCGAGGCGGGAAGTAGGGGGCGGCAGACGGCAGTGCACCGTGACCAGCCTGAAACCTCACACCCTCTGTGTGTGACATGCAACCTTTGAATTACTGCACACATCTGCATCTTAATCTGCTGACAGCAAAAATAGTTTCTTCTTTTGTTTTTAGTGCCGAACATGCTATTTTACGAGGCGCGGAACACGCTCCTTTAAATTTACACCCATTCCGGCGTACTTGGAGAGAAAGGCCAGGTCTCTAGTAACACCGGGCAATGAACATTCAATAAAGTTGTGAGGCCTGGCCTTATTCTCAATACAGGACGAGAAAATCTTCTTCGCATAGCCTACCAGTGGATTTTACAGTGCTTGGCATTTCCGCTTTCATTGAATGCAGCAAATTAACATTTACAAATGCAACGTTTCAAAGATCGCACAAGAAGCAACGTCTGCATCTGTGTTCCTCATGGACACACCCATCATCCTGATGAGGCTTTAATGTTTATTTGTGTTAATGTTAAAATATTTCATTTCTGAATTTCTATATGTGCCTCATCCAATTAACAATGTTGCCTAAGTATAGAGAAAAAATATACAGTAGTGTTGAGACTGAAATGATGGCTCAGTGAGCTGATGTTTGGAGGTGAGGAAGAACGTTTCAACAGTTATAAAGTCATAGCTGTCCTGGTGTGTTTTTGTAATACTTGAGATACATGGGTTTTGTATTCTGCCTTACGATAAGACCATGGACGCTCTCGGAAGACAGAGGTGTTTTTATTAAAATACCACCAGAGGCTCCATAATATTCAAGGTATTAGCAGCCTGTGTCACGCATTACAGGATTACATTCTTTTGTGCCCTAATGATGTCCTAACTACAAATGCTTCATTAACCTTCTTGCTTTCTCACATTTGCCTGAAAATGCATCATTTGCCCAATTTTTGGACCCCCCTTCCCCGAACCCTCCTTATGACTGTTGGGCTCGCTCACCACAGGGCACTCATCCCAAACTTTTACGCCACACCACTTTCAAATGTCACCAGCCACCACTGGTTGGGTGACTGAGTCTGTCGTGTAGTTCCTATAGTACCCATGCAGGAGCTGCGCGTTTGTGTAACATAAGCTGTGGGCTTGGTGGCAGACTGACTCTGTGCACCCTCACCGCGTATGTTAGATTGTTTTGCATTAGCTAGCTCACAGTGCCACTAGAATCTCCTCTTATCGGGGAGAGATTCGTTTCTGGCAACCTTAGATCATGACAACCCAAATTCCTCAGAATCGTGGAAACAATGTACTACCTTTCGCTCAGTCACTCGTGCTTACTTATTCGGTTTGTCTCAGAGAGTTACACAGAATAAACAGTCGGGCGTTTCAATAAGCATTTATTGAACAGTTGCTATTCTAGTGTAAAATATATGTGCTGCGGCAACCAGCAGACAATAGCAGAGATACATTATCAGCAGTACGATAAAAGCAAAGGGATAGAACGGTTCTACCATATTGCGATAATCATGAATACATACATGAATATAAAAGCATTATGCAAGTGCGCGTACTCCTACGATGCCTAACTAGATGTACCTGAGTGTACCTAGCATATGTGTAGGTCTAAAACCTAAGAGCCAAGAATCCTTCTAGGATTTAGTCGAACCCCCATACCTGAATAGAGAGAGTGTGGGACCCCGTCCTGGTCTCGATTTGGACACCCCGCAAGGGCTGTGTCAGACCGCTGTCAGCTGGAGCGACTGCATGCAGGAGCCTCAGCGTCTCTGGTCAGTGTGTCAGCATGGAAGTCTCGGTTCCCTCTGTCTTACTGGGGCAAGATGTGGTGTATTTATACCCTAAAGAGTCTCGGTCCTCAGTATGGTTTGTATTGGTCTGTCGTTAGACATGAGGAAGACGTCAGGGGTGAACTTTGTACATACATATTATGCAGGTGGTGTATTCCTAGAAAGCCATGCATAATTGATGAGTACAGTGTGGGCCTGTGTTTGGGAAAAACCCTGCTGTATTCAAAACCACAGGATAGATAACGTTCAGCCCTCAGAGCACGATGTGTACTAGCGAGGACCAATGTAGGTGAAAGATCATGCCTAAATAAGGAATCATGACTATAATAGGACATGTACAGTTATGACCGTAATAGGGCAAGTACGAATATGACCGTATTAGGGCAAATATGAATACGTCCATTTTAGGGCATGTATGAACGGGTCTACATTAGGGCCTCTATACGGGACATAACAAGTCCCACAAAGCATATGAAGCCCTTCCTAAGACACAAGACGTATTTAATGACCTCAAGGCCGAACTAGCTGACGCAAAGATATTCCGGCCACACAGATCTAACCACCTAGATTCTCTACCTGGTGGAAGTAAAGGAGAATCATCTAAATTCGTTGAAGTCGTAGCAGCTTGCACAACAAGTCCGATAGCTGTAGGGTGTCGAGAAAGACAAGCAGGGTCGTCCGGAGCAGGACGATGGCGATGGGAAATGGCACGATCAACAGAGACACCTGACACTGACTTTGCCCAAGTTCCCAGGAGAATATCATACAGAGACTCTCCATAAGGTAGTAAGGGTTCAACACCTGTGACACCATGGTGAAGCAGATCTAATAAGGGATCAGATGACAAAGTCACCGAAGGAAGCTGCAATTTCAAGACCTCAGCAGCTCTCTTTATAACCTCAGCAAAAGCTGCACTAGCCTCCATCACCATTTGTGGCGGAGTAAGCAGATCATAAATAGGAGAGGGTTGCAGACTACTATCCTCACCCATTGCAGCCCAAGAACCTCCTACAAGAGGCTAAACAAGACCGACTAAGAGTTCGACGTCACCAGCGTCAGCTGAGCCACCTTGCAATGCTGGAGAAATAGCAACAGAGCCAGCTTCGTCCTCAGAATGCAAAGGAGAAGATACAGGAACCGTAGTGGCCATGAGCGACATCTCCGGTGCCGATCAACGCTGGAACGGCGTCGTATCGTCATGCACCATGAGCGGCGCCTCTGACGTCGACCGACGTCAAGGCAGTGTCGTAGCCACCTCCAGTACCACTTCATCCAACGCCACCAGTGCCACAACTGGAAGCCGCACTGCGCTGTGTGCCGACGCGATAATGACTCCAGGCACGTAGACAAGGTCTTCGACCAGTACCAAGGGCAAACCCGCCGGTGTGTTTCCAGTCCTCCTTGGGGCTCGAAGGCACTACAGGGGGAGGCATGGACCCAAAAATGGCCTGCATGGGATGAAAGTATGCCTGCATCTGGGTCATAGTCGACCCAGGTCCACGATAAGGAGGGAGGCTCGGGGTCGACTCTTGTGCTATGTCCTCCGATAAGGAACGGGAGGAACCAGCAACCACGTCACAATGCAGTGAGGCCGAAGGCCGCTGTGACCTCGATCTCTTACGATGGGATTTTCGCGACTTGGTTGAGCGGCGCCCACGGGAACGGCTCCTTGAACGGCCCCAGGCAGGAACCTCAGAGCGGGAAGGAGACTGATGTCGCCTGGAGAGCCACGCCATCAGCAACTTCACCCACCTTTCCCACAAGGCCTTAGGCTTCTGCCGCTTACAGGTGTCGCACTCATCGGAGTCGTGGTACTCTCCCAGGCACCACATACAGATGGAATGGGGATCTGTAGCTGACATATGTCGAGTGCAGGTCTCGCATGACTTGTAACCCTAAAGCATAGGCACACTGTTCCCTGATGCAAAAAGGCGTCGAAGTAGGCCAAAAGGCCAGAGGAACTGCTTCTCCGGATCCGAGTTGCAGTGCAGAAAAGAATAAACTGACGTCCGCGTGCCGGAGGGGACTTATATGGCTCCACTGACGTCATGACCGGAGTCAACTTCATCACGGAGCCGGATGACGCCTTCCCCCGGCGCGCAGAGGTACTGCTGAAAATTTCCGGGTCTAGACTGGTGCCTGGGGCAAATTCAAAAGTTAAGGAATCTGCCGCTAGATGTCTCTACCAGATTGAAACATTTGCAACTATAGTGATGACCGCATCAGATTCATCATTGGAGTTCATTGCTCTGTGTAGAGTTGGATATGCAGTATGCTCAAATATCCCAGGCTGGGAACTCAAGCTAGTGATGTTACTGCTCTCATTAAGGGGCTTTTCAATCAGAGTGGGGAGAGGTTGAGACATTCTACTCTGAATCATTGTTGGTGCCTGCGATGGTCTGCTGTATAGAATTGGTCACATAGTGCTTTTACACGCGGTTGATGGAAACCTTTCTGTTCTTCCTTGAACCAGACAAAGGAGACAAAATGACAGTTCTTTTTCCTTTTACCTCAAGGACTGTAACAAATGGTTCAAAAGCTTGCTTGTACTAGATCTTTTCACAAACTAGGTCCACTACTTTAGGGATCCACCTGTCAGCAACAGTTTCAACCTTCTCTTCATTGGTGGTGTTTTCAGAATGGTTCACATTAGACAGCTTGTCTCTGACCTCTTAGATACTCTGTAAGTCCTTCAAACCTTTCTTCATCCGCCACCTTCCCCAGATCATCGAGGCCATGCATATACATATGAACTCTGATGGGAACCTTGTATGGAGTGCGTCCCCCCCAATACTCGTCTAGAGGGGTGTGGCCAAGCCGCCGAACGCAAAGGCCGCAGAGGCTTTGAGCTCCGCCGCTATACCTCGGCATCCTTCCGCCCGGGGGGCGTGAGCCGCAACGTTGAGACCGGCGACGATGCAGGAGTGGTATTAGAGGCAGCCAGCATCGAGTGCGATCCCGGGGGCGCCCGCGGTTCGTGTTGGCTCCAACATTGCAGGCCCGAGAGTGGAGGGCCTACCTCCATGTGAGAAGCTGGGGGCTCGAGTAGAAGGGAGCCGTCGGGCACCCCGGGCAAGCCGGGAGGTGATGATCGTGGGGCCGGCGTGCCGCAGCTGAGTTGGGCTGGACAACAGAGAGGTGAGCGGTGGCAGTGGGGGCATCCAGTTTCATCAGGCTCAATCTAGAGAGCCCCACAGACACTGCCCCGGAGGCCCCGTGATGACAGGGTCCATGGGCGAGCCTGTGGGACGGTCACCGGGCAAGGAGCTGTGGGGCCATATAGGAGCCTCCCCGCTTCAGCGCCACACTAAAACCCCGACTGGGCACCCGCAAGACTCTGGCTGTTGCCCTGCAGCCTCATCTCCCACACTTTTACAACAAAAAAAGGGGGCGCTGGCTGCGAAAAAACCCCTACACCGGGACGCATGAACAAGATGGCACAATCACAGGCCCAGCGACAGTGAACTTTGGGGGCACAGATAGAGCTCGGTTTGTGGCACATCCCGCTTGCACTAACGTAGCGTTGTTAGCTGTACTTAAACTGCACAGGAGCCCAGTTTGCCACCTAGGCTCCGGGCATGGTCTAGAGTGACCGCAAGCAAAGGAAGCTCACGTTCAAGACGCCAGGCCACAGTGCGGAGGCTCAGCAATTTGGCATGGTGGAGGGAGGTGGAACACAAATGGCAGCAGCGGCCGGGGCAGACGTCATGCTGGTGGAACTTCTGGCGGGCTTTAAAGCCCTGGACACACGTTTCGACACCCTTGATAAGAGGTTGGACACCATGGGCATCAGGCTTGACCAACAAGAGGGACGCTTGACAACTGCAGAGGGTAGGACAGTGGTGGCTGGTGACATTTGAAAGTGGTGGGGCGTGAAAGTTTGGGATGAGTGCCCTGTGGTGAGCGAGCCCAACAGTCATAAGGAGGGTTCGGGGAAGGGGGGTCCAAAAATTGGGCAAATGATGCATTTTCAGGCAAATGTGAGAAAGCAAGAAGGTTAATGAAGCATTTGTAGTTAGGACATCATTAGGGCACAAAAGAATGTAATCCTGTAATGCGTGACACAGGCTGCTAATACCTTGAATATTATGGAGCCTCTGGTGGTATTTTAATAAAAACACCTCTGTCTTCCGAGAGCGTCCATGGTCTTATCGTAAGGCAGAATACAAAACCCATGTATCTCAAGTATTACAAAAACACACCAGGACAGCTATGACTTTATAACTGTTGAAACGTTCTTCCTCACCTCCAAACATCAGCTCACTGAGCCATCATTTCAGTCTCAACACTACTGTATATTTTTTTCTCTATACTTAGGCAACATTGTTAATTGGATGAGGCACATATAGAAATTCAGAAATGAAATATTTTAACATTAACACAAATAAACATTAAAGCTTCATCAGGATGATGGGTGTGTCCATGAGGAACACAGATGCAGACGTTGCTTCTTGTGCGATCTTTGAAACGTTGCATTTGTAAATGTTAATTTGCTGCATTCAATGAAAGCGGAAATGCCAAGCACTGTAAAATCCACTGGTAGGCTATGCGAAGAAGATTTTCTCGTCCTGTATTGAGAATAAGGCCAGGCCTCACAACTTTATTGAATGTTCATTGCCCGGTGTTACTAGAGACCTGGCCTTTCTCTCCAAGTACGCCGGAATGGGTGTAAATTTAAAGGAGCGTGTTCCGCGCCTCGTAAAATAGCATGTTCGGCACTAAAAACAAAAGAAGAAACTATTTTTGCTGTCAGCAGATTAGGATGCAGATGTGTGCAGTAATTCAAAGGTTGCATGTCACACACAGAGGGTGTGAGGTTTCAGGCTGGTCACGGTGCACTGCCGTCTGCCGCCCCCTACTTCCCGCCTCGCGCCTTCAGGGAACACGTGCACTGGAAGATGTCAGACTAGTGCATGAACCCGACGTACTGTGGGAGGTGGGGGAGCCAACAAATGAACAGGGAGAGCCGAACGAAGGTCTGCCTGGACTCTAACGATCCTGGACACGGGCCGAGCCCCGAAGATATATGCAATGTGAATCATCCAACAAATATGTAAATAAAGTTCCTTCATAATTGAAAAATTTCTTTAACATGCAAAAGCGTTTCACTTTAGTACATCTGATGATATTACTGCATTGAGGGGCATTTACCCCGCCCCCAGCACATCCTAAACTTGCATAGTTAAAGGTGTTCTCATATGTGATTATTTAAAAAAAGGAGGCTCCGTAAAATAAAATATTTGTCAAGGATCACACAGTTTTATGAAGCAGGGAAGCTGCGATTGATCCCAGGTTTTTCTAGTTCCACGTTGCACAGTTCAACCACTAAATGAGTATCTCTTTCTTTTGCCCGTTTTACATCTCAGCTCACTGCTTGGTCTTTAATTCTTGGCACATGAAGGTAGCAGCTGCGGCTGCCACTGGTAAATTCAGATCAATAGATATGCTCATCTCTCTCTCCCTAGCTCCGCGTTTGGCCGCCATGCCGTATGAATAGAGATTTTGAACGCACACAAACATGCGGATAACTTAATTTGTGGTGCGTGCACACAAAATGGTCTGTTTTAATACACACAGACGCCGCGGCTCGCGGGGGGCTTGCGGGGGGGCCAGTATTGGCTTAGGGCACGGTTTCCTCTCGCCCGCCTGCCCATTAGGAGACCGAGGTTTGAGCCTTTGCTCAACCCTCGCTCTCCTAATGGGCATGCGCAAGCCAGTGCACACACAAGTGCGCATGACTGGGCACGGCGCGAAAATTCAGTGCCCTTGCCCACTCATGCGCACTTGTGCTGCAGTGCTGCCTGCTGCCCCTGGTCCCTCTGACAATCATGTCAGTCAACATGACGCAGGACCGCCCACCCCCCTTCAGACTCTGAAGGGGGTGGGCGGTCCGACGTCATGCTGACTGACATGATTGTCAGTTCTCCCTCGGCTCTTTGAACTTAAGTAAACTGATTGTTTACTTAGGTTCAAAGACGCCGAGGGAGCTGCGGGCGGGGGGGCTACGCCCCAACGCCCCAATGGACGCACCGCCCCTGGGGTAGGATCTCCGACCTGGAGGATGGCGCCGCCCAAGCCACAAAAAAGCTTGAGCACATAGAGAAATTACTCAAGTCGATCGCCATTAAGAACGAAGATTTGGAGGCGCGGGGGCGGCGCAGCAACATACGGGTAGTGGAAATACTCAAGTCCACCAACACCGGGCATCTGGACGGGTTCATGGAGACATTGCTGATCGATCTCTTTGGACGGGAGTCCTTCACCTCTACCTTCGTTGTGGAACGCGCACATCGTACCCTCGGACCGCGCCCCAACCCAGGCTGCCCTCCACGGCCAATGATGGCCCGTCTGCTCAATTTTAAAGACAGGGACACTGCATTGCAGATGGCGCGAGAAAAGGGCCCCCTCGAATGGCAGGGGTCTTCCATATCCATTTATCCGGATTTTACCGCTATGGTGCAGGAAGCCAGACAGAAGTATGCGGGAGTGAAGGCGAATCTTCGTAAGTTAGAACTGCGCTAAGGGATGCTCATCAGGGGCGGTGCGTCCATTGGGGCGTCGGGGCGTTGCCCCACTAACCACAAGGACACGGAGGAAGATTGACGTCTTCACCGCCGGCGTCCTGACTCGAAATCCGTCCGGCCGGAGTCAGTCAGGAGGACGCGTTGCTGAAGGGGGTGGGGCAGCACTAGTCGGAGGGTTGGGTTTGTTGTTTAGACACAGACTGAGTGACAGCAGCAGCAGGGCAGGCCCAGTGCGCATGTTCAGGTTTGGGATGGTCATTTTTGTGCCCAGCCCGAACATGCGCGCTAGTATAGCCTGCAGTGCCCTGCATTATGATGAGAGCGAGCGAGGGCTGCTACTGGCCAGGGGCCGCAGCCCCCGCTCTCCTATGGGCGGGGACAGTCCATGCCCTAGCCAATCCTGGCGCTGCTGGAGCAGCGTCTGGATTGGCTGAGAGGGTTGCCACGGTGCACCAGCCACTCACGAAGGCGCCAACGCGGCGGCGGACCCCGACACAGGAACACACAGCAGAGGCGGCGCGGAGCCGGCGGTCAGGTAAGTTTTCACGTTTTTTTTATTTATTAAACTTTATTTTTAAACCCCCCCCCTCGGCCCCCCACCCTCACGCGGCCCCCCCGCGCGTATTGCGAGCCGCGACTGAGCATGGGCTATGTCTATGCCACACCGAATGAAATCAGCCTTCGTGTGTTGGTGCATAACGCAGCTAACATACACTCCTCAATCGAAGAATTTCAACCAGTCAGGGTGTACTAAGGTCTGTAAAAACGTGTTAAACAATAATCTATCTACTGTTGAGAGAGATGACTTTAGTTTGGGAATAGCCGAACCTCCACCGCTTATCCGACAATGAAAACCCTATGTCTAAACCCTATCACCTCCTGGCAAACTGTCCTTTTGTCTCTTCGGGTCCCTGTTGCCCTCCTTCCCTGTGGTGTTCCTGGCAGTCGGAGAGGAGTATGGGGGCATTGGTGGAAGTCCCTCGAGTCAGCACAGTGGTGTATCGTGACTGGGTGTGCAGAGAGCATGTGGGTGGCGACAGTGTTTGGCGTGCCAGGGTTGCCCATTTCTCTTCACGCTCAGACATGCAGTCACTCACTTTGCTTACTATGCTTGAATGTACGAGAGTAGGTTTTTATGTGCGCAGGAGACACAAAGCTCCCTAGGAATGATGGAACCGGGAATCTAACCTTAAAAACGGCCAACAATCTACAATCATTTGTTTTTAAAATGTGCTCCTGCATCTGTTGATTATTATTTTAAGCGTGTTTGCCCTCTAACATCTGTTTTTAAGATGGCTGTGCAAGAGTAAACGGAGAAGCAGCATGCGGAGAGAATGTTATCTTGTTGGGATTAGCGGAGTAGCGTGCTACTGTGTTTGCAAGCTACTGCTGTGTTCTGTATATTGTGCAGAGACCCCTCATCATGCTTACCTCCCCACTGACACCCCAGGCCCTCCTGCACAGCACATTGCTCGCTCCTTTAGAAGTGGAGCTGCAGCATTTGCTCCCTTGTGAAATGGATCCAAATATCCGAGTCAGGCCCAAAGCCAGAGAAATGTGCTTACTGTGTAACATGTGCACTGCTTACAGTGGCCAGTCCTCTGATGTATGGCATTAAAACTGGCCTTGTGTACATGCCCCTAAGTTAACACTGATGCCAAAAACATGGATTGACTTGCAAACACAATGAATGTTAAAACGTTGAGGGAATGCATTTTAGCGATTTAGTTCCTCTCTTATTTTACATGTTTTCTTAATCTTGCATTCCCCACGAGTTAGCTATTTTATAATGTTGTTGTTTATCTGTATTTTTTTCTGTGCATACTTTGAGGCTTGAGCCATGCCAGGTGTTTATGAGGGGCTTTGATTGAGCACGCAGGCGCTAAGGCTAAAGCCAAACAAAGTGCCTGTCAGTGGGTTGGCCTCTCTGCAGAGCACAAAGAACAATGTTTGTATTCCATTTGCAACTGAAATTCTGTGGAAATGTGTGTGAAGGGGGTACACTGATGTCAAAATATTTAAGGCAAAAGTAAGAGAAATTAAGGTGCTTATATTTGAGGGAGTGCAGTGCATGTTGGGGCGGTGAAGTGACAGATGTGAGGACGGGCATTCGGGGAAGAGTGAAAAGAGGATGCTGAAGAGGAAAAAGAGGGGGTTGAAGATGTGCAGATGGACAAGATATGCAGAGAAAAAGAGGATACATATCTAACATAAAGCACACATAATTGAAGGCCAAAACTCCTTCCACAGGCCTCAATGCTATTTAATTCACAGACTCACTATTTCAGAATTTCAACATTTTCAATGTTAATTATTTATAAGAAATCATTGTTGTTACTCATTTATCTTAACCCGCTAACACCCAGTGACAAAGCCAATCATACTGACAGGCTTTAGGCGTATGTCAGTTGCTGTGCCATTTATCTGGATAAAATTACATCTCAGAGAGAAACCAAAATACTGGTCTGATGGCACACTATGGGAATCACAGAAATGTATTTGGCATGTTCCTTTATAGGGAGCACCCACTTTTTTCATCTCACTTAAAGACCTGTCTGCACATATTTCTATATGGCTGGTTACAGCCAGCAGCTGTGGGTGCTTCCCGAAGTCTGGTTAGAGCATATTTTTCCAAAGTTAATGCTGCATGCAGTGCAAGACACTGGGCAAGCTAAGCATACATTTTAAAGGGCTAAAGTTGTCATGCAGAACAATTTACATATTACAGTAACTGTTGAACAAATTAATGCAAGAAGATACGGGGCAGTTTTTAATGTGTTTAATATTTGAAGACTATACGTTCCCACTGCTTAATAAGCCTTGCTTTATCGCTGCATTCATTTGCTTTAAAATGCACCATTTGCCAATCTTTTTTAAATTTCTTTCTCAGGAGAGGGACTCTCCCTAGACCCCAGGTTTGTCCATTGAACTTGTTCACATCGCTAACTAGTGTCTTCTATTAGAAAGGGTAGAGCAAAGCAGTCTTGCTTAGTACCCTAGCCCTCTTCAGAAGTCAGACTTGCTTGGCAACCCAGAAATTCTCTGAAATAATGTTTGAGTTTTCTTTTATGAATGCCTAGAACTACTGAATTTTTAGTCCATTTATCACAGATATAGTGCTGAAAATCGCACCAAAAAGATGGCAATTTTAAAAAAATTTCTTCACGGGGGGAGAACCCCCCCGAACCCTCCTTATTGCCGTCGGGCTCGCTCGCTGCGCTCGCATGCGTTGATTTGCTCTGCATACGCCTCACCAGTTTACAATTACACCAGCCGCCCCTGGATGCTCTACCCCGCCCGTCTAAAGGTGGACGTGGATGGCTGCTCCTGTGTCTTTGAAACCCCCCACAATGCCCAGACTCTATTTGTGCCTGACGAACTACATGCTGGGTGCGCTACACACTGCGTTATTTTCCCTTGCAGAGTACATGATTGTAAGCACGGCGCATTGCATTATTTCATCGCACAGTACCTGCTTATAACGTGGCGCATTGCATTATTTCTTCAGTGCACAGTACATGATTGTAGCGTGATGCATTGCATTATTCCTTCTATTGCAAAGTACATGACTGTGGCGCTACGTATAGCATTGTTTCTCTATTGCACAGCTCAGGAGTATATTGTTACGCATTGCAGTATTTCGCTTCTTTTGCAACGTGTGTGATTCTAGCAATACGACCTACCTAACCGGTTAGAAGTCAGCTTACCTGTTGGTTAGAAGCGGTGGTTGGGATTAGAACCTACCAATCCACCGGAAGAAATACTACCCATTATTATATGTTGGTTTTATATCGTGTGGTCCTATCGTATATCTTCTTGTATAAAGATTATACTTGTTTTATAAAAACTCGTGTGAAGTCTATTTGTGGTGACATCATTGGGTTGCTGTGAGTGTGGTTGCACATACTGTACACTCGTGCCTTGGAGATAAGCCTGGCTGCTCGTGCCAAGCTACTAAGGGGGTGAGCAGGGCTATCTCAGACGGTGTCCTTACTTAGCCTAATGTTGAAACGAGGGGTCCGGATCTCGCACCCGGCGACAGCGGTGTGGAACAGGGACTCCCGCCTCCAGCATTTGGTGGCGGCAGTGAGGGATAAGGACCCCCACTTCCAACATTTGGCGGCAGAGCGGTGGGATTCGATCCTAATGTAAATTAAACGTGTATGTGCAAAATCACTCACAGTAATTGGTGTTCATCATAAATTGATCGCAGACCACGACGCAACCACATATTGTGTTTTGGGAATTGTTGGTTCCATTGTTGAGTAACCTTTAAACCACACATCATGTCTCAGGGAGAGAGCCAGATAGCCGGTGAGGCTGAGGCTGCAGAATTAGAGTTTAACATTGAGGCACTGTTTTCCTACAAAGTTGATCAGTTGAGGAAATTCTGCAGAGCTTTGGGATGTCCCATGAAGGGTAGCGCCAAGAAGGAGGAGCTGCAAATGGCCTTGAGGGCCTGGTGGGAAGCCAAAGAGGCTCAGGAGACGGGGGATGTTGAGGTGGATGAGGATGACCCAGGGAATGGATTTGGTCCACAGGATTTGCCAGTGGAGAGACCAGCCGCAGTGGCTGGTAGTAGCCATTCAGGGAGGAGTTTTTCACCAGAGGAGTTGGAGGAAAACCAAAGGGTCAGACTGCACCGTTGGAGGTGTTAAAACTTAAAACTCAAGCAGAGGAGAGCAGGAAAGCTCTCGCGTTGGAAGAGAAATGGATTCTCTTCGCTCATGAGTTAAGCATGAGGGAACTGGACATTAAGGGTAAACAAACAGTCCAGTGTGATTGGTGGCAGCGCACAACCAGTGCCAAGTGTGGATGAGTACAAGAGCACTGGAAGATTGGGTAGTGGTTAGCATGGTAAATGATTTGGAGGGGTTGTCTAGTTGGGCCCCAGGGGAGCCTAGGCTCAGAAATTATTTTCCAGGATTGCGCCACCCCGGGTTAAGGTGTGGGCTCCTTGATTCCCGGCAACCTGCACGAGAACCAGACCCCTGGTCATGGGTCCAGGGGCCTGAAGAGGCCCCAGAGAGGGAAGAAGGGCCAAGTGGCGCAAGGAGATCCCAGAGTAGTGAGGAGGGGTTGCTGGCTAGCCCCTTGTCTCAAAAGAGGGGGAGGAAGAGTAAGCAGCACCCCCAGGGATCAGCAGCACCACCCAGGAAACTGGGGGGGGGGGCCCGTAGGAGGGCCCCCGGGTGGAGGTCTAGTGCATACGTGCCAGAGATGTGCGGAAGAACACCTAGCTTCAGGAGGGCGTGGGGAATCTGTAGCCAGAGCTCCTGCCGTCCTGAAGTTTGTGGGTGCCATTCCTAAGTGGCAGGCCCAGAAAAATAAATGGAGGGTTAAAAGAGGGTTGTGTTCCCCAGTGGGAACACCGGTGGGACAGTGTCCAGCCAGTGGGGCTGGGTCCCCTAGAAGTGACCAGAGTAAACCCACTTTTACCCTGGAGGGCAGGATGACTGGAGGTAGTATCCTGACCAATGGGCCTTCCCAGGGTACCACTCCAGGGTGGGGTTGGCATGGGTCCAGCACCCCTGGAGGGGTTCCCCTGGCCGGGAGGGATCCATGGAACAGCATTGTTGGCTCAGGGGGTAGTGATCAAGAAGAACCGCTGGGGTCAGGAAGGCGAGGAACAGGAGGGTGTCCCTGTGGTAGAGGGCCTGCGTCCTGGTTCTATCGCCCGAAGCAGGGAAGTCCATCAAGGTAATGATTGGTCTACCCTGGCTTTTGGCTCGGAGGGGGTTGTGTAGGACTTGGCCTTTTTGGCTAAAGTTCCCTAAACTTTTTGCTTTCCCCCTAGACCGTTTTCCTGACATAGAGTTGCCAATTTAGATGCTTTGGGTACTTTGCCACTGCTGATCAGTGTCAAAGTACAAGGGTTCCCTATGTAAAGTACAATGGTAATTGGTTGGCCATGATTGGTATGTTTGCCTTACTAGTAAAAGTCCCTAGTGCTGTGCACTGTGTGTGCAAGGGCTAGTAATGCAAGGGGGCGCAGAGAAGGGAACTCAGGCCTTCAGTGTAGTTCCTGCGCGCAGTTTGCTAAGTTAGCATGTTGTCCTGACAAGTGCAACCACTTGTCAGGCCTTACTTTCCCTTTTGAGTACACTGTGGGCACCCCTGTGGTAGGTCCCGGGTAACCCATGGGCAGGGTGCAGTGTAGGTTAAAGGCAGGACATATACTGAGGTGTGTGCTATGTCCTGACCGTGAAAAAACACTCCATTTCGTTTTCACTGTTGAAAGGCCATTCTGCCCGTAGGACAGAATGGGGGAGGCTGGGTATGGTGTTTTGTTAGCCTAGTTTCCTATAAGTTTATAATGGAGAGGTGAAGTTTAGTATATATGAACTCACAGTGTCGTAACACATCTTTCTATGAAAGTGGTTTTGTCACTGTGTGTTCAGAAACCA
Organism: Calotriton arnoldi; assembly: GCA_963921515.1. Taxonomy (NCBI): domain Eukaryota; kingdom Metazoa; phylum Chordata; class Amphibia; order Caudata; family Salamandridae; genus Calotriton; species Calotriton arnoldi. Next base: position 156,444 of record CAWUFW010015070.1, read on the forward strand.
CTCTTTTAGAAAGTGGATGAGTTTTGTGCTTTAAGCATATCTGTGTGTCTCTGCTGAATATGGATTGACTGTCTGGATCTGAGATGGGAGGGGGTGAGATGGCACCTGGCTGAACTGCATCTGGAGAGTATGCGAGGAGAAACCCCGGGAGGTGAAGAGGCCTGGGTTGCAGCTATAAAACAATTGACCCATCTCCTGCTGAGTGATTAAGTGTCCAGACCCCCAGTATCAAAGGGAGAAAGGTGACACTGGGAGGGAGACACCCAGAACTGATTTAGGCAGGGGTCAGGCACCCCTGAGCACAACGAACTTCAAAGACATGAAGGGGTATAACTAAGAGAACTGAAACCCCTAGAATTTGGTGCAATTTTGAATGGCGAAATGGACAGGTCGAGTCTGCAAAGGCTTTGACCTCTTTCGTGGTCAAGAAGAACCTCTGGCAAGGAAGAAGTTGCTGAAGAGACTGCTGGGTAGGACTGACCCTTGCTTCGTGATCTGGGGCTGGCCTGCAGTTTGTGGCTTTTACTAAGGAAGAGACTGAAGGGACACTGCAGTGGGTGGTGTCCCCCCCCTTCTTGAACAGGACTGTGCTTTGTGCTGTGTCCTGAACCCCAAGGGCCCGAGGTGAATTGGCTCCCTGTTTGGAAACACAGGAACATAAAAGTTTCCGGAGAAGTCCCAAGCAACGCGGTGTGCGCGTGCTTTTGCAGCTTGAGACCCTCCGAAGTTGTGCCTTGTGATCGTGGGCACGCAGGAGTAAACGGAGTCTTTGACGCGCAGGGTGCGTGTCGGGGTGCAAGCCGAGGCGTTGGTGAGGAGCGCCTGGTCGTTGTGTGCACTGGGAGACGAGGTGAGACTCAGGAGCGCAGGGTGCGTGTCGTGGTGCAAGCCAAGGCGTTGGTGAGGAGCGCCTGGTCATTGTGTGCACCGGGAAAAGAAGTGAGTCTAGGACGCACAGGGTGCGTGTCGTGGTGCAAGCCAAGGCGTTGGTGAGGAGCGCCTGGTCGTTGTGTGCACCGAGAGAAGAGGTGAGACTCGGACGCGCAGGTTGCGTGTCGTGGTGCAAGCTAAGGCGTTGGTGAAGAGCGCCTGGTCGTGTGTGCACCGGGAGAAGAGGTGAGACTCGGACGCACAGGGTGCGTGTCGAGGTGCAAGCCGAGGAGTGGTGACGATCGTCTGGTCATCGTGTGCAGCAGAGAAGAGGCGAGTCTCGGACGCGCAGAGTGCGTGTCGCGGTGCAACCAGAGGCGCTGGTGAGGAGTGCCTGGGTGGCGTGTGCACCGAAATCGAAGTAAGTCTCCACAAGTGCTGAGGGCGGGTCTCGGTGTCCACTGAGATCGCCGGAAGGAGGGCCAGGTCATTGGGCCCTCGGAGTGCAACAGTAGCAGCCCGGACCGGCAGTCCCGGAGGAGCGGAGTCGCCGGCCCGAGATCACCGTGCCCATTGACGGAGTTCTGGATCAAGGCCCAAGTCGCTGAAGGAGGGTAGGAGAGTGGGGTCGCGCCCCCCCCAAGTAACGTGGATCACCACCTGGGGTGGGGTGCGGGCTCGGAGGGACACTCTCTCGGCCTCTCGCTCCTGGCAGCTGCGTGAGCCTGTTGCTTCAGCTCGGATTGAGGCCCGTGCTGGCCCAAGGAGGGGCAGTACTGGGGCCGGAGTGAGAAGCGGTACTTTTGTGTCATCATTGATCCATGTCGGGGGCAACTGTTAACGGAGCACCTAGACTGTCGTACTACACTTTGCATTATTGCTGCTAACGAACTATCGAACTGTCGTATGACTCCTGACTCTATTTGTGCCTGACGAACTACATGCTGGGTGCGCTACGCACTGCGTTATTTTCCCTTGCAGAGTACATGATTGTAAGCGTGGGGCATTGCATTATTTCTTCATCGCACAGTACCTGATTATAACGCGGCGCATTGCATTATTTCTTCAGTGCACAGTACATGATTGTAGCGTGACGCATTGCTTTGTTTCTTCCTTGCACAGGGCATTCTGGTGGTGATACGCATTGCATTATTCCTTCTATTGCAAAGTACATGACTGTGGCGCTACGTATAGCATTGTTTCTCTATTGCACAGCTCGGGTACGCATTGCAGTATTTCGTTTCTTTTGCAACGTGTGTGATTCTAGCAATACGACCTACCTAACCTTTTGGAAACGGTTAGAAGTCAGCTTAACTGTTGGTTAGAAGCGGTGGGTGGGATTAGAACCTACCAATCCACCGGAAGAAATACTACCCATTATTATATGTTGGTTTTCTATTGTGTGGTCATATCGTATATCTTCTTGTATAATGATTATACTCGTTTTATAAAAACTCGTGTGAAGTCTATTTGTGGTGACATCATTGGGTTGCTGGGAGTGTGGTTGCACATACTGTACACTCGTGCCTTGGAGATAAGCCTGGCTGCTCGTGCCAAGCTACTAAGGGGGTGAGCAGGGCTATCTCAGACGGTGTCCTTACTTAGCCTAACGTTGAAACGAGGGGTCCGGATCTCGCACCCGGCGACAGCGGTGTGGGACAGGGACTCCCGCCTCCAGCATTTGGTGGCGGCGGTGAGGGATAAGGACCCCCACTTCCAACATTAACTTATACACTTCCAGAGCTGTAGGGGACCCAATGGCATAGAGGGATTATTTAGATGAGATCTCCCTGGTCTGGCTTGAAAAAGCGCATCAGGAATTCTTGGCCGAACCCTTTACCGAAGATGAGGTAATTGAAGCCATTGATGCACTGGATGGCTCCAAAGCCCCGGGGCTCGATGGGTTTACTGGATGCTTTTATAAGAAGTTCAAAGCGATCCTGGCCCCACACCTCATAGATATGTACCAGGAGGCGGTAGAATCGGGAGAGCTTCCCCCCACACTGAGGGAGGCGGTTATAACACTTCTCCCTAAACCCGGGAAGGACCCGTTGAAATGCGGTTCATATAGACCGCTTTCACTTTTAAACTTCGACAACAAGATCCTAGCCAAGATAATAGCAACACTGCTTGCCCTGATTATTGACCAAATGATCTCACCCGCCCAGTCGGGATTCATCCCCCATAAGTCGACTGCCCTCAGTCTCCGTACACTATTTGCCACATTGCACAGAATATCCCCTTCAGTCCCCGCGGCGGCCGTGCTGCTCGATGCGGAGAAGGCTTTCGACTCCCTTGAGTGGCCCTTTTTATATGCCACACTGGGTCGCCTTGGGGTGCCGGAGCGGTTCCTTGCAGTCAACAAATTACTATATACACTACCTGCGGCACGTATCCGCCTTAATGGTACGTTAACCTCCACATTCCCGCTCACACGGTCCCGTGCTCCCCATGCCTCTGGAGTCAAGCTATCCTGGCTGATGAGGGCTGAAAGCCCGAAACTGGTCCTAGGATGCTTGTTTCCAGTCCAGGGAGGACCTGGCCTGGCAGTTCGGGCTGGACTGTTCCCATTGGGCACAGGGTCAACACTGATTTGCATATGGCTGGGTCCAGACTGGAATGGCATGGTGAGCAAAAAAACGATGGATTTAGGCCCAGATCTCTGTACTGGGGTGAATGTATGACATTGTTCTGCATTCTGTCCATCAATTCTTCTTTTTGCATTTGTCACCCCGAGTGGGACGGGTATGCCCAGACGTGGGTCCCGTCCTCTCCATGCCACTGGAGTCAAGCTATCCTGGCTGATGAGGGCTGAAAGCCCAAAACCGGTCCAAGGATGCTTGTTTCCAGTCCAGGGAGGACCTGGCCTGGCAGTTCGGGCTGGACTGTTCCCATTAGGCGCAGGGTCAAGACTGATTTGCATATGGCTGGGTCCAAACTGGAATGGCATGGTGAGCAAAAAAACGATGGATTTAGGCCCAGATCTCTGTACTGGGGTGAATGTATGACATTGTTCTGCATTCGGTCCATCAATTCTTCTTTTTACACGGGGAACACGGCAGGGGTGCCCGCTCTCCCCCTGTTGTTTGTCCTGGCACTGGATCCTCTGGTGCGGCATCTGCAGGAGAGGCACATCCATTGTGGCTTGCAGTTCAACACTGGTCCTTTACTCCTCACCCTGTATGCCACGGGTACTCATAGTACGGCCCGCGGGCCGCCAGCGGCCCGGCAAGCCTTCCTTGGCGGCCCGCGGACCTTGCAGATATCCTACCTGTGTTTTTTCTTTAAGTGTCAGCAAACAGCGCCGGTTGCAGCAGCGCTATATGGGGGCCGGGCGATTCTTTAAAAGACCATTCACTTGTTAATGAGGCTTTGTTGTATTTCACCTCTTCTACGCCCTGCATCTCTGAGTGGAGATGCAGGGGCGCTAAGAAGAGGTGAAATACAACAAAGCCTCATTAACAAGTGAATGGTCTTTTAAAGACCTGTGAAATACTCGGGTGCAGCTGTGTGTGTGCCCGGGAAGCTGTCTCAACCCGGGCTGACACACACGCGGGGTGAGGTGACAGAGGGTGACAGAGAGAGGGAGACAGACAGAGGGAGGGAGACAGAGAGGGGGAGACAGAGGGTGACAGAGAGAGGGAGACAGACAGAGGGAGGGAGATAGAGAGGGAGATAGAGAGGGAGACAGAGAGAGAGGGAAACAGAGGGAGGGAGACAGGGAGGCAGAGGGAGACAGAGGGAGGGAGTCAGGGGGAGACGGAGGGAGAGGGAGACAGAGAGAGGGAGACAGAGAGAGGGAGACAGAGAGAGGGAGACAGAGAGAGGGAGACAGAGAGAGGGAGACAGAGGGAGGGAGACAGAGGGAGGGAGACAGAGGGAGGGAGACAGAGAGAGGGAGACAGAGGGAGGGAGACAGAGGGAGGGAGACAGAGGGAGGGAGACAGACGGAGGGAGGGAGACAGAGGGAGGGAGACAGAGGGAGGGAGGGAGACAGAGGGAGGGAGGGAGACAGAGGGAGGGAGACAGACAGAGGGAGACAGACAGAGGGAGACAGACAGAGGGAGACAGACAGAGGGAGACAGACAGAGGGAGACAGACAGAGGGAGACAGAGGGAGAGAGAGAGGGAGACAGAGGGAGGGAGACAGAGAGGGAAACAGAGGGAGAGAGAGGGCAACAGACAGAAGGAGACAGAGGGAGGGAGACAGAGAGAGGGAGACAGAGAGAGGGGGAGACAGAGAGAGCGGGAGACAGAGAGAGGGGGAGACAGAGAGATGGGGAAACAGAGAGAGGGGGAAACAGAGAGAGGGGGAAACAGAGAGAGGGGGAAACAGAGAGAGGGGGAAACAGAGAGAGGGAAACAGAGGGAGGGAAACAGAGGGAGGGAAACAGAGGGAGGGAAACAGAGGGAGGGAGACAGAGGGAGGGAGGGAGAGAGAGGGAGAGAGAGAGAGGGAGAGAGAGGGAGGGAGACAGAGGGAGGGAGGGAGAGGGAGGGAGAGAGAGGGAGGGAGAGAGAGAGAGAGGGAGAGAGAGTGAGAGAGAGGGAGAGAGAGGGAGACAGAGGGCAACAGACAGAGGGAGACAGACAGAGGGAGGGAGGCAGAGGGAGACAGAGGGAGGGAGTCAGGGGGAGACAGAGGGAGACAGAGGGCAACAGACAGAGGGAGACAGACAGAGGGAGGGAGGCAGAGGGAGACAGAGGGAGGGAGTCAGGGGGAGACAGAGGGAGGGAGAGGGAGACGGAGGGAGAGGGAGACAGAGAGAGGGAGACGGAGGGAGAGGGAGACAGAGAGAGGGAGACAGAGAGAGAGGGACAGACAGAGGGAGACAGACAGAGGGAGACAGACAGAGGGAGACAGACAGAGGGAGACAGACAGAGACAGACAGAGGGAAACAGAGGGAAACAGAGGGAGACAGAGGGAGACAGAGGGAGACAGAGGGAGACAGAGGGAGACAGAGGGAGACAGAGGGAGACAGAGGGAGACAGAGGGAGACAGACAGACAGAGGGAGACAGACAGACAGAGGGAGGGAGACAGAGAGGGAGACAGAGAGGGAGACAGAGAGAGAGGGAGACAGAGAGAGAGGGAGACAGAGAGAGAGGGAGACAGAGAGAGAGGGAGACAGAGAGAGAGGGAGACAGAGAGAGAGGGAGACAGAGAGAGAGGGAGACAGAGAGAGAGGGAGACAGGAAGGGAGTCAGGGGGAGACAGAGGGAGGGAGAGGGAGACAGACAGAGGGAGGGAGAGGGAGACAGACAGAGGGAGACAGACCGAGGGAGATAGAGGGAGGGAGACAGAGGGAGACAGAGACAGAGGGAGGGAGACAGAGGGAGACAGAGAGAGGGAGACAGAGAGAGGGAGAGAGAGAGAGAGGGAGAGAGAGGGAGATAGGGAGACATAGGGAGGGAGGAGGGCGACGGAAGGAGGGAGACAGAGAGGGAGGAGGGCGACGGAAGGAGGGAGACAGACAGAGGGAGGAGGGCGACAGACAGAGGGAGGGAGACAGATAGAGGGAGACAGAGGGAGGGAAACAGACAGAGAGAGGCAGAGGGAGGGAGACAGAGGGAGGGAGACAGAGGGAGGGAGAGGGAGAGAGAGGGAGACAAACAGAGTGAGTGAGACAGAGGGAGACAGAGAGAGGGAGGGAGAGAGAGAGAGAGAGAGGGAGGGAGGGAGGGGAGGGAGACGGAGAGAGAGAGAGAGGGAAGGAGAGATAGAGAGAGGGAGGGAGAGCTAGAGAGAGGGAGGGAGGGAGAGAGAGGGAGGGAGACAGAGAGAGAGAGAGAGAGAGAGATAGAGAGAGAGAGATGTGTGTATGCCGGGTTTGGTGGCTCAGTGGACGAAGGCGTCCGCTGCAGGGGCCTGTGTTCAACCTCATGGTCACAGTTTTTTTTCTTCTCAAGCCCCGCCCCTCCCCCACTGACCCCGCCCCCACCGGTGCGGCCCTCGGCCACAAATCACACTATAAATATGGCCCCGAGAGAAAGTTTGTGAGTACCCATGCTGTATGCGGACGATATTATACTTTATGTACAGCACCCCGATGACAACCTTGCACCGCTTCTCCGTGAAGTTACTAGGTACGGCACCCTGTCGGGCCTTTGTATCAACTGGGGGAAGTCAGAGGTCTTTCCGTTGACTGCGGCGCCCTGTAACGGGACGGCGGAGTATCCCCTGGCATGGTGCGAAGATTCTGTTAAATACCTCGGTATCCATATACACAGAGATGCGGACCGCATCCTACAACTCAACTACGGCCCGGTGGTTGAGAGGGTGGGAAGCAACATAGAGCGCTGGTTGACACTGCCCCCGACTATGGCGGGATGGATCGCCATTGTTAAAATGGTCGTCCTCCCTCAATTCCTGTATTTATTTCAAAATATCCCTATCCCGTTGATAACAGTTTCTTCTCCACCGTTCGGACGCACTTGATTCGGCTGGTATGGGGTGGCAGGCAACCCCGGATTAACTGGGATACCCTAATGTTGCCATATGAGAGAGGGGGGTTTAGGGTGCCACATATCCATATCTACTACCTGATGGCACAGGCAAGCTTTGCTCGGCACTGGTACCATGCGGATGCCAGGATTCCATACTTTAGGCCAGACGCCGATATGGCACTCCCGGCGCCCCTTAACACGCTCCTACCTGTTGGGTTCCCGCAGGACCCACAAGATTCAGATGCTCTCCACAACGAGCTGGGCCTGGCGCCGACTACTTAACATGACTGGATCCCGCCTCCTGTATTCCTCTGCATTACCACTAGCGGGTAACGGCTGGATCCCCATCCTGCAGGAGACGCTGGTAAAACGGACGTTAGCAAAATTCCACTTGGAATCGTTTGGAGACTTGTTCCCCAATGGTCATCTTCTCGTGTACGGAGGACCCCCGTTTTCATGAGGCCACAGTTATGGACCATTTCATATTTCAAAGGTTGCAGAGGGCTCTTAGGGGCAGCATTCCTAGCTACCCACTCGAACCCTCTGAATTCCTCCTCCTGACCGGTGTTATTAAAGACACGAGTGGGATCCACCTTGTGTCCAGGCTATATAAGGCTGCTGTGTCCTTGCTTCCCAGCCGGGATACCGGGGTGCGTGCGGCCTGGGAGCGGGACCTGGGCCATCCCATCTCCGACTTGCAGTGGAGTTGCTGCTGCATACAAATACGTTGAGTGTCCCCCAACCACTGGCACAAGTTGCTGCATTTTAAATTTCTTAGGAGGGCTCACATGACGCCAAGTACATTACACCGCTTTGAACCATCCTGTTCGCATTCTTGTCCCAGCTGTCGCTCCCCAGAGGCCATCTTCGCACACATTACCTGGACATGTGAAAAAAGATAGCTGGGTATTGGAGGGTGGTCTTTGTGGAAATCTCCCGTATGATCGAGATGGCGCTTACACCCTCACCATTGCTGGCACTTATGGGGTATACGCACGACCTCCCCAAACCAAAGCGACGTTTTGTCGCCATTGCGCTACTCATTGCCAAAAGGAAAGTAGCCCTGAACCGGGGCAGTAAATTTACACCCACGTTGAAAACATGGCTACGCAGCATGGCCTATTGCAACACTAACAGCAACACATATGCATTGTTACAGCCGCCTGCTGCTAGGCCTCTTGATATATGGCAGCCAATCCATTCTTATTTATTGGCCGCACTGGATGCCAGCGGCACTCCGCTCCCACAGCAACACACCCCTCCAGGTCCTGGGACAAGCAGCGGAACACCAGCACCCACTGGGCAGACACCAACGCCATAGTAATTGAATACATGTGATCTCCTCCCCCCCTTTTTAGTCAGGATTGTCGTAATCAATCATTGCCTTGAAGACCTCTGCCTGCTTATGGACCTGAATTTAACATTTTACCATGGTCAAACACCAAGCTGTACTGTATTTCTGTTTAATTGTTTATTGTGAAATTTAATTAACAAAAAATAAAATAAAATAAATACTCGTCTAGGCAAGTTATTTAATGCTCACTGGACCCCATACAGAATATGGTACTAACTAACTAAGTCATGAACTTAGTACCCTAGCGGTTAAGGCTTGTTTAATCATGCTGCTCTGAAAAGGTTGCTGAATTGCAGACAAACTCCCTGTGCAGATATGGTATCCCGGTAAGCCTTGAAGACGAACTCAGGAACATCCGAGTGAAATAAATGTACTGCCCCATCACGACCAGACACTGCAAATCCTTTACGGCAGCTAAAGCACAAGCATGTCTCTGTGGCGACATCTATAGGAATTGAAAACATGAATCAATGGCTACCAGTATGTATATTTATTTCGGTTGACAACATTTATTGGTCCTAATAAATTACCCTGAAAGGGATACTGAAAACTGTGAGGAGAGATGGGAGGGGTCTCTTAACAATAGATGGCTTAATCTGCTGACAAATGTCACACTTCCTCACATAATCTCTAGTCTGTTTATATAAACAAGGCCACCAGTAGTGTTGTTGTTACATTGCTACGGTTGTATTATCCCCAGCATGGGCAGATGCCAATCCCTCATGAGCTTCCCTGATTAAATCTAATACAGAAAGCTTGTTTTGTTAGATATTGTCCTAGCTCCCTGTGGCAAGGTGGGGTCGGCAATGGTACAACAGGAGGACGCTATTGACTGGTGGACTGCAACGCCACTCTCTCCCCCCCTTATCTCCCCGCAGCAGGATGAGTGGGATTCCCCAAACCAGCCTCTCTTACAGGACACGGAACATCAGGAGCACGGCGTCTTTAATTGGGGATTCCCTGGCGACGGGACTCCTCCTCCCTATGACGTCACGACAGACCAGCCAATAAGGAGCGAGGGATCAAAGAGGCGGGTGTGCATCGACACCGGAGGAGACGGGAGAGACATAGCAGCGAGAGCCGAGAGCAGCGACAGCGGAGAAGTGGAAGATCGGAGAGGGAGTAGCGGTACGGGACCCCGAGGACTACAGGATATGCCAGGAGGCCACCGGCACCACGCTTCGCCGAGCCACGCTCCAGGAGGAGCGTGGCTAACCCAGGTACGGGACCGGTTTACAGGGTGGCTAGGGAGGAGGGAACCTTCCGACACCTAGAGGGCCGGGAGGGCAGAACGAGGTCGCCCCGCTTGCACCCTTCCCCCTTTCACGTTCACGCGGCCGTTCTGTGCACAGGTTGTATTTGAGGTGTCCCCAGCACTACCCTATCCCTGACACACTTCTAAACAACAACCCTTACACCCAGTATATTTTTGTTTTCCCTTGTTTGGCATTCACCGCTGCTACATTCCTGCACCCCGGAGAGGGAGACCGTTAGAGGACCGGACCTCCGAGAGAAAGACTATACCAAGCTGGAGAAGCATAGGAGGAGCAGACGGAAGGCGGAACAGACCCCATACTCCCCAGAAAGACTGTCCCATACCACAAAGAAACTGTATGGAAAAATAAAAGCGTCTATAAAACGACCTGGCCTACGACCGCTCATTGCGACCCCACAACAACTGGTGTCAGAAGTGGGATCACCACCTCAGTCTATCTGTTCACCCGAGATGGACGCGGTCGTCCAGCACCTCATCAAGGGCCAGGAGAAGTTAGAGTGGGCCGTAGAACGACAGCTGTCATCCGCCCAAGGGGACAGGGACGTTTTCAAACACACTATCACAGCTCAGATAGAAGGGCTACAGAAGCTGGTACAGGAACCCGGGACTCCGGTACCACGTGAACGCCGAGGCCCCACGCACGGACCTGCGGGGGTATCCTTGCAGAAATACGTGACCGGGGAAGACCCGGATGCGTTCCTGTTGAATTTTGAGCGCGCCGCAAGAGCGTGCGGCTGGCCGGAAGATAAATGGCCTTTCTTTCTGGCGCCTCTGCTAACGGGGGAAGCCCAATCCGCCTACCAGGTGGCCAACGCCACAGGCGACACCCCTTATCAGGACATAAAGGACATTATACTGGACCACTTGGGCTTGGATGCAGAGGCATACCGGGTCCGGTTTAGAAAGGAAAGGGGTTTACCTGGGGAGAACCCCAAAACACTATTCTTCCGCCTTAAAATGGCCGCCGATAAGTGGCTGAAACCTGCCTCCAGCTCCAAAGAAGAGATAATGAACCGGGTATATCTGGAACAGTTTATGGAGGCCCTTCCCTATGATACACAGAGGTGGTTAAGGCAACACACCCACCTTTCCCCGGAACAAGCCATTGAAATGGCTACCACCTATTCCCGCGCACAGCCAAGGACTATGACATGGGAAGCCGAGAAAACAACCAAAACACTCCCTGGAAGAGCGGAGAAGAAAATACATAAACCCCTAAACGACTATCCAAAATCCCGCCCTTCCAGACCAGAAGTCCCCACGTTTCGAGGGCCACAATGTTTCGAGTGTGGGGAGTGGGGTCACATCTCGCGAATGTGCCCTAAACGTAAACCAGCGGACGAACCCATGGAAGTGGGCTACATCCCTAGATCAGTCTTATACACTGCCGAGATGGGGACCTCATTTTATGTAAGTGTACAGGTGAACGGGAGGGTGATCCAAGCTCTTTTAGACTCAGGCTGTAGGCAGTCGGTTATTCAGAAAACCCTCATTCAGCCCTCACAATACATCCCAGACACCCTGGTTCACATAAGGTGTGTACATGGGGATGTTAAACCCTACCCTCTGGCTTCTGTTACCATCACCCCACTGACTGGGTCTCCCTGCACTGTAAGGGTGGGGGTGTTGGATACCGTACCTGAGGATCTCATTCTTGGGACGGACAATACGGACTTTCTATTTCTGTTTCACGACAACATAGAAAAAAAGATGAAGGGAAACCATTCAACACCACAACCCGCCCTCATAACCCCCGAGCCTTGGGTGCTGGATAGGAGTTTTAAGTTTGCCCAGACTAATGACCCAACCCTATTTAATGCCTGGGAAGCCGCACACATGAGTCTAAACACCCCTACTACCTCCTACCCCCAATTCCTGATCAAAGACGACTTACTATACCGAAAGGGAACCGCTGAAGATCCGGCCCAGCTACTGGTCCCTATGTCTTTCAGGGAGCAGGTACTCTTCTTTTCCCACGCACACCTCACAACTGGACATATGGGTGCGGAAAAGACAACACAAAATGTGTTGCGTAATTTCTTCTGGCCGGGCATATACAAAGACATCAAGGTACACTGTCAAGAATGCGTTGTATGCCAGAAAAAGAACCTACAACGTCCGCCAGCCGTACCGCTTCAGCCATTACCCGTGATAGGAAGACCGTTTGAACGGGTAGGTATGGATCTGATTGGACCCTTACCCAAGACTCAAAGAGGAAACCTCTACGCGCTAGTTATCGTGGACTACGCTACCAGATTCCCTGAGGCTTTTCCGCTTCGAACTCCCACCACGAAGAACATCGCGGACAAGCTAATGGAGTTCTTCTCGAGGGTTGGGTTCCCGAAGGAGATCCTTACGGACCAGGGCACACCGTTTATGTCGCGACTGATGAAGGAGGTCTGTCGGTCTCTAGACCTTCACCATTTACGGACGTCGGTATATCATCCCCAAACCGACGGTCTCGTGGAGAGATATAACAGAACCCTGAAGACTACTCTAAAGAAAATGTTATCTGTGGAAGGCAGGGACTGGGATCGACTGCTGCCGCTGGCCCTATACGTCCTGAGAGCTCAAGTTCAGAGTAGCCTGGGCTGCTCGTCGTTCGAGCTGCTGTATGGGAGGCAACTCAGAACATTGTTAGAAATGACTAAGGACGCCTGGGAGAAAGAGGGAGAAGACGAGAAGAAATCTCTACTAGAGTATACTCATCAACTGCGCTCTAGAATCGGAAAACTAAGGGATTTAGCCTACTCCAATCTCGAAAGAAGTCGGGACAGACAAAAAAAGTGTTACGATAAAGGAAAGAAATGGAGAAAGCTGTCTATCGGGGATTGGGCCCTGGTTTTACTTCCGTCCACAACAAAGAAGTTTCAGGCCGAGTGGCTAGGCCCATATAGAGTGGTGGGGGTCTTTGGCAAAACCACGTACCAGGTCCAGGTCTCGCCTAACAGAAAACAGACTTATCATATTAATCTGTTGAAGAAATGGTTGGGACCCTTACCTACAACGGCACATCTGACACTCCCAACCTCCTTGCCAGGAGGTACCACCCTAAACCTCCTCGTGATAAATGAAGAGTTGTCCAAGGAGGAGAAGGCCGACCTGGTGGCCTCGTTATTGCCGTTTGCCCCCCTTTTTTCAGACACCCCCGGAAAAACCACTCTGACTGAACATCGAATTGAGACCCAGCCCGGAAAAAAAGTGAAACTGAGGCCGTACAGGATTCCGGCCGCGAAAAGGGCAGCAGTGAAAAAGGAAGTGCAAGACATGATACAGTTGGGGGTGATACGTCCCTCCAACAGCGACTGGTCATCGCCAATAGTCATGGTCCCCAAGCCGGATGGATCAACCCGATTTTGTATGGACTTCAGGGCATTGAATTCTATCTCCACGTTCGATGCCTACCCTATCCCCAGGGTTGATGAGCTCATCGAGAAATTGGGGGATTCCAAATACATAACCACATTTGATCTAACCAAAGGCTACTGGCAGGTTCCTTTACGTGAAGAAGACCGGAAGAAGACCGCCTTCGCAACGGAAGAGGGCCTATACGAATTCAACGTCCTCCCCTTCGGTCTACACGGAGCCCCTGCCACATTCCAGAGGCTCATGAACACCGTGCTCAGTGAATTCCCTCCTTCAGTTCAGCCTATCTGGATGATATCGTGGTCTACAGTGCAACGTGGAAAGAACATCTGCTGCACCTACAGAAGATCCTCAAAGCCCTGGAACGTGCGGGGCTCCACATCAACTCCCGGAAGTCCAGAGCCGCTTATCACAAAGTGAAATACCTCGGATATGTCCTAGGGCATGGCGTAATAGCCCCTCAGGCGGAAAAAGTGAGGGCTATCGCAGACACTCCCTTTCCCACCACCAAAAGGGACCTACGTGCATTCCTTGGTTTGTTGGGGTACTACAGACGCTTTGTCCCACAATTCTCGGAGATAGCCTCCCTTTGACAGATGTTCTACGCAAGGATATGAGACCACAGCATTTGTTACACCCCTCCAGAGAGATGTTGGAGACGTTCCAGAAACTCAAAGACACCATAACCACAGGCCCAGTTCTAGCCTCCCCTGACTTCCACAAAACGTTCATTTTACACACCGATGCTTCTAACTACGGGTTGGGTGCAGTATTATCCCAAATAGCTGAGGACGGGGTGGAACATCCAGTTTTATATATCAGCAGGAAGCTGTTCCCCAGGGAGACCAGGTACCCTACCATAGAGCGGGAGTGTTTGGCGGTGAAGTGGGCGGTTGATAAGTTGAGGTACTACCTAGAGGGACGTCCGTTTATCTTGTATACAGATCACGCTCCCCTACAGTGGATGTGTAGACACAAATCACAAAACCCCAGGGTTCTCCGCTGGTTTTTGTCACTGCAGCCTTTTTCCTTTGATGTGCGCCACCGAAAAGGGAAAGACAACGGGAGTGCTGACTATCTGTCCCGGGTGTTTCCTCTCCCCGATCGGGAGAATCCAAGGGAGGGGGTGTGTGGCAAGGTGGGGTCGGCAATGGTACAATAGGAGGACGCTATTGACTGGTGGACTGCAACGCCACTCTCTCCCCCCCTTATCTCCCCGCAGCAGGATGAGTGGGATTCCCCAAACCAGCCTCTCTTACAGGACACGGAACATCAGGAGCACGGCGTCTTTAATTGGGGATTCCCTGGCGACGGGACTCCTCCTCCCTATGACGTCACGACAGACCAGCCAATAAGGAGCGAGGGATCAAAGAGGCGGGTGTGCATCGACACCGGAGGAGACGGGAGAGACATAGCAGCGAGAGCCGAGAGCAGCGACAGCGGAGAAGTGGAAGATCGGAGAGGGAGTAGCGGTACGGGACCCCGAGGACTACAGGATACGCCAGGAGGCCACCGGCACCACGCTTCGCCGAGCCACGCTCCAGGAGGAGCGTGGCTAACCCAGGTACGGGACCGGTTTACAGGGTGGCTAGGGAGGAGGGAACCTTCCGACACCTAGAGGGCCGGGAGGGCAGAACGCGGTCGCCCCGCTTGCACCCTTTCACGTTCACGCGGCCGTTCTGTGCACGGGTTGTATTTGAGGTGTCCCCAGCACTACCCTATCCCTGACACACTTCTAAACAAAAACCTTTACACCCAGTATATTTTTGTTTTCCCTTGTTTGGCATTCACCGCTGCTACATTCCTGCACCCCGGAGAGGGAGACCGTTAGAGGACCGGACCTCCGAGAGAAAGACTATACCAAGCTGGAGAAGCATAGGAGGAGCAGACAGAAGGCGGAACAGACCCCATACACCCCAGAAAGACTGTCCCATACCACAAAGAAACTGTATGGAAAAATAAAAGAGTCTATAAAACGACCTGGCCTACGACCGCTCATTGCGACCCCACAACACTCCCACTCCGAGTGGAGTGATTATAGGAGTATGATATGAATTAAGGATGTATGAATATTTAGGCGGAAAGCTTGTGGGAGGTTTCATGGCTTATTTGGTGGTATGTTTGGCTGTTAAAATATCTGTGTCGATCTTCGTCCGAGATCTGGTTATGGCTGCTACTCTAACAGTCTGAATGGCAGCTTTGACAGCTAAATCAGTTGCACAGTTTCCTTTAGCATGAAAACCTACAGTGTGCCTCACATGGACCGGTGAAAGCTTATCTGGCAAGACAGCTTCCCTTTAACAGAGTTGTTTTTTATTTAATTGATATTCCCTTTGAATCCTTGAATCCATTCAAGCCCCAATGTTGCAAATCCTTGCACAAAGGAGGACTCTGACAGTATGTGTGTGAGAACTGATGGATTAGTCTTTTGTAATGCAAATAACAGGGCATGAAGTTCTCTGTGTTGCACAGTGCTATCATCTAAGATCTTAGTATGGGTGCACTGCTGACGGAATTCACCATCTCTCACTACACCTTGCACTGCTGCGCAGGCTTCAGAATACTTGCATTTCATTCCTACTGCTGGTTGAGCAGAGCCATCCATGTAGAATATGTTCTGGTTAGACTCAATGGGTAAGGGTTGTGGACTATAAGGAATATGCTGTTCATATTGGAGAAAGGCTTGTGTGGGATCATACTGAAACATTACATCCACTGCACTTAAGGAAGAGGCCCTCTGTATCCACCTTTGGTTTAGGGTACGAGCATTAGGAATGCTTGCCTTTGTGGCTGCCTCTAGTGCTGGTAGGGAGAAACCACAATCATTCGTTTTCCTTGTACCAAAGGGGACTCTTACACTGCTGCAAGAATCATTTCAATGAAAGCAAATCATGCTTTACCTGGAAAATGCAAGTGAGACTTGTAGCAAAGGGAACAGTCTGTCCCTCATTGTAGATCACTCACATATGTGTAACCGGAGTGACTTGGTAGGACCTGAAGAACTAGGTTGGTCTTACTGTCCCTAGTTTGTACATATTTTATGTCGAGCATGTCTGTGTGCTTGCTCGTTCAGCATGTAAGATATCAGTGTGCCTGCTCGTCAGTAATTTAATCCGAAGTTAAGAAATCCCCACAGGGATTACAACTTCTTCAGTTTGTGAGGAAGTTGCAAGGTAGCATATCTCTGAAGGAAATCAGAAGCCAGACCCTTGCCCTCGTTGGATAGCTCATATCCAAGAAAGATCACTGTAAGGTAAGGAATCTTCAATATTTTAACTTTAATTCTGTAACCATGTGATGTTAATAGTGTTACAACTTTGTCCACCTTAGTCAGGTGTGTATCCAAATCATCATCTGTAAGACAGATATTATCAATGTATGACAATACCTCTGGATCTGGTTGTAAGATCCCCATAATGCGTCCTGAGGATAGGCCAGGATTGTTCTTATGTGTTACAGCAAACAAATGATGGACGGAATGCTGACAATGCAAACATTCTCCCCCAGTCAAAAGATCTGGGTTAAATCCATCGTTCTTTTACCCACTACGCCACCCCAGTTTGGACCCAGCCATTTGCAAATCAGTCTTGACCCTGTGCCCCATGGGAACAGTCCAGACCGAACTGCCAGGCCAGGTCCTCCCTGGACCGGAAACAAGCATCCTGGGACCGGTTTCAGGGTAGGTCACCCTTCTTCAGCCAGGCTAGCTTGAATCCAGTGGCACAGTGAGCAAGGGACCCACGTCTGGGCATACCCATCCCACTTAGGGCGAAAAGTGTTACAGCAAACAAATGATGGACGGAATGCTGACAAGGCAAACATTCTCCCCCAGTCAAAAGATCTGGGTTAAATCCATTGTTCTTTTGCCCACTACGCCACCCCAGTTTGGACCCAGCCATATGCAAATCAGTCTTGACCCTGTGCCCCATGGGAACAGTCCAGACCGAACTGCCAGGCCAGGTCCTCCCTGGACAAGAAACAAGCATCCTGGGACCGGTTTCAGGGTATGTCACCCTTCTTCAGCCAGGCTAGCTTGAATCCAGTTGCACAGTGAGCAAGGGACCCACGTCTGGGCATACCCATCACACTTAGGGCGAAAAGTGTTACAGCAAACAAATGATGGACGGAATGCTGACAATGCAAACATTCTCCCCCAGTCAAAAGATCTGGGTTAAATCCATCGTTCTTTTGCCCACTACGCCACCCCAGTTTGGACCCAGCCATATGCAAATCAGTCTTGACCCTGTGCCCCATGGGAACAGTCCAGACCGAACTGCCAGGCCAGGTCCTCCCTGGGCCGGAAATAAGCATCCTGGGACCGGTTTCAGGGTATGTCACCCTTCTTCAGCCAGGCTAGCTTGAATCCAGTGGCACAGTGAGCAAGGGACCCACGTCTGGGCATACCCATCCCACTTAGGGCGAAAAGTGTTACAGCAAACAAATGATGGACGGAATGCTGACAATGCAAACATTCTCCCCCAGTCTAAAGATCTGGGTTAAATCCATCGTTCTTTTGCCCACTATGCCACCCCAGTTTGGACCCAGCCATATGCAAATCAGTCTTGACCCTGTGCCCCATGGGAACAGTCCAGACCGAACTGCCAGGCCAGGTCCTCCCTGGACCGGAAACAAGCATCCTGGGCCCGGTTTCAGGGTATGTCACCCTTCTTCAGCCAGCCTAGCTTGAATCCAGTGGCACAGTGAGCAAGGGACCCACGTCTGGGCATACCCATCCCACTTAGGGCGAAAAGTGTTACAGCAAACAAATGATGGACGTAATGCTGACAATGCAAACATTCTCCCCCAGTCAAAAGATCTGGGTTAAATCCATTGTTCTTTTGCCCACAACGCCACCCCAGTTTGGACCCAGCCATATGCAAATCAGTCTTGACCCCGTGCCCCATGGGAACAGTCCAGGCCGCACTGCCAGGTCCTCCCTGGACCGGAAACAAGCATCCTGGGACCGGTTTCAGGGTATGTCACCCTTCTTCAGCCAGGCTAGCTTGAATCCAGTGGCACAGTGAGCAAGGGACCCACGTCGGGGCATAACCATCCCACTTAGGGCGAAAAGTGTTACAGCAAACAAATGATGGATGGAATGCTGACAATGCAAACATTCTCCCCCAGTCAAAAGATCTGGGTTAAATCCATCGTTCTTTTGACCACTACGCCACCCCAGTTTGGACCCAGCCATATGCAAATCAGTCTTGACCCTGTGCCCCATGGGAACAGTCCAGACCGAACTGCCATGCCAGGTCTTCCCTGGACCGGAAATAAGCATCCTGGGACCGGTTTCAGGGTATGTCACCCTTCTTCAGCCAGGCTAGCTTGAATCCAGTAGCACAGTGAGCAAGGGACCCACGTCTGGGCATACCCATCCCACTTAGGGCGAAAAGTGTTACAGCAAACAAATGATGGACGGAATGCTGACAATGCAAACATTCTCTCCCAGTCAAAAGATCTGGGTTAAATCCATCGTTCTTTTGCCCACTACGCCACCCCAGTTTGGACCCAGCCATATGCAAATCAGTCTTGACCCTGTGCCCCATATGAACAGTCCAGACCGAACTGGAAGGATTGTTCTTATAGCCCATAGGCAAACGTCAAAATGAGAATTGCACCCTGTCGAAACTAAAGGCGGTTAGATACTCACTTTTAGACTCTATATTTTGACTGAGAACCCCATTAGAGATGTCATGGGTTGTTTTGTATTTTTCATGCACCAGGTTCATCATTAACCCCTTCCATGCGTCGGACGGCCCCCGGCCGTCGACGTCACGGTGGGCGTGTGCGTCGGACGGCCGGGAGCTGTCCGATCTGCGCTCGCGTAAAATTTTCCCGCACCGCGGGGAAATTCCGGCCGCGCCCAAAGGGTTAAACCTGTGATATGCGCATTTTGCACTGCATATTTTCTTGTATATCCATTTAAATTCCAATGAACTAAAACTATCCTATAGGACCAGTCAGGTTTGTAAATGGGGAGAAAGGGAAGTATTAATTGGTGAAAAACAAGCTGCTATTATGCCCTGATATTGCAATTGATGTAATATTGCTTTATTACCATGATTTGCTTCTGGCTTTAAAGAATTTTGAGCTGGGCTTGAGGTTCACTGCGTAAGGGAACGGCATGTGGAACAGAATGTTTATCCCACCTCATTTGGGTTCTGTTTAATGCCGGAGCTATAATGGATGAAAAAGCTATTCGGGTTACTTCCTTCCCCCGGGGTGCTTCCCTAATAAAGGTTGGAGGCCAGTCTTTCTCAGCTACTATGATGTCATAATCATCAGACAAATGTGCCCAGATGCAATTCAAAATCATAAACACTGCCAGGAGGATTTAAATGTTTATCTGGAGTTTCAACTTGTATGAACTCATCAGTTGGTCTAGCCACCAGAAACCTCTGAAGTGTCTGGTGTACTATTGTGACTTCTGCTGTGCTGCTTAGGAGCGTTCTCACCCAGGTCCTGTTTTGGAGGAAAATCCATAGTCAGACTGGCATTTTTCTTAGAAAAACTTGCTACTCTCTTCTTCTTAACGGGAGTCTTCGAGTCCAGTCCTTTCTCTTCCCTCTTCACGCTGACTTCAACCTCTTGAGTTGTGTCACCTTTCCTGCTACACCTGGAAGTTCCCGATCACGACCTGGAACCGGAACTGCTTACAGCCTCTGGCTTATGGCCAGAACCGAATCTTCTCCCTTAATGTTGCTTTCATTCCTAAGTCCAGAGCTGATGCAGCTCCATGCTCGTTCTGTACCTGAGCAAAATGCTGCTAGACCAGAAGACGATACTGCCTGCCAGAGATGCTGCTGTTATATCGCGCTTTATACTGAAAGCTGCTACCGAGCCCGATGCCCGGAAAGAGTTGATGCTGAACGCGTGTTTGCTTTTCATAGGGTATACAGCCTCCTTGCCTCCTGACATTATAGCGTTCAGTTATAAACAAGGTATGCAGTGTGCCATTATCCCTAATAAAATCAAGCTGCAAGTTATTCTACTTTCCATGCTCTCCTAGATTAGTGCATAGAAGTAGGTTTTAAGGTGAAAAGGTTTTAGATGACATTTTAACCATGTAAGAAATGTTAATTTTATGTTCATTGTTCGCAACATGCATTGGGGCTGTTATAATCTTATTCTGTGTGGTTATTTGAGAAGTGTTGAGCAACAAGGTGCACCTGTTGAAAGAAAAGCGCTTTTTAGCAAAAATGTCTTTTTCTTAGTGCATCTTGTGTTTGTTTATGTGATATTTAGGAGAACGAAAAAGGTTTGTTTCTGACGGTTAGTAACTCATAAGCATTGACACCACTTCAACAATATGTCGGTTAGAGTTCTGAGCGACTACAAAAACCTGTCTTTTAAATTAGAGCGTAGTGCATTGAACCAAGTTCACCCGTGGGTGGCAAAGCAAGCGTTGTAGAGCTGAGCCAGAGACTCAGTTTACTCAACAATACTTACAACAAGAAACTATGGGAAATGTCCTTATGGCCATACTCTTTTATCCCAGTACCTGCTCTTAAACCATGGTCCAAGGGAATACTGATGGGTGCCAATTGCACTCTAACCCCTCAGATAAATAAGATGTCCAGCACCTATTTTGGCAGATAAAGATCCTCAAGAAAATCTTGCCTTTCGTCTCTATCGACTACCATACACAAGTCATTATGACCTTGATTTAGTCACGTCCTGAATATGCCAATTCTTATTATGCGTCCCTACTCTTAAAGTCTATCAGAAGGCTCCAGCAAATTCAAAACACAGCAGCTCGGTTGACTGTTAATCTCCCATTAGAGAACACATTCCCTGTGTTAAAACATCTGCACTGATGTCCAATGAAATACCGGATTCTGTTTAAGTCCATGGTTATCAAGTACAGTATTGTGTATCACAAATGCCCTCCTATCCAAGCTAGAAAGTTTATCAATATACCCCTTTCTTTACATCTTCACTCCTCTGGCAACTTTTTACTTTCCACTCCTCTGACCAGGACAGTTTCTTTTGGCGGCTGTGTTTTTTTCTATGCCGCTGCAAAAGAATGGAATAAACTCCTCTTTGAATTAAGATCTTTACCTATTCTTTTAAAACACAAACACTCTTGACAACTTTTTTAGCCAGGCATACAATGGTTAGTTACTTCATTTAGCATTCTTCTCCTTTATATCACCAAGAAGCTACAGTGTACATTCTGTTTCAAAAAATAAATAATAAATAGAAATTAAATAGAAATCTTGCATAAGGTTTAGACTATTGAAAACACAATTGGGCAATAATAAAGAAATAATAATAACCAGCGCTGTGCTCCCTCAATCTATACTGACCTGTTAGGCATACTTGAAATAGCATACATTCTCCCAAAACTGTTTAGATGGACAATTAAATACTCTTCCACAAGGAGTAGAAAAATAGTTCACTCTTTATTATTGACTTCATTCAATATTAACAATCGGCCAACATGTATTTCGTAATATAGTATCGCTTTTTCAGGGCCTTAGAACAATTAAAATAGTATGACCAATTTTATAGTTCATATTCACTAAAAAGAAAAAAAGAAACAGGAATTTTCAATATATATAATCTTAAGAATGTCCTCAGGCATAAAATCATCTATATAACTTTTCTTACAAGAATTGTACAAAACTTTTTCTTCTATAATTCTACACTCCATTTTACCCATTCGCCAAACATTGGTCAAAAAGAAATACTACTCATTCCATTAGTCATAGAAAGATAACAACAACTTTATATCATCAGGCAAGTAAAAAAAAGGTTTGACCCGACACTGTATTTCTTCTTACCATGTCCCACAAGTGATACTCCTTTATGGGGAGGAACTAAACAGAATATGTTTTTCAAACAAATATATGTCACATATAACCACCTTTGTGCACACAGTATTTGTGACATTCCGGTACTCAGCACAAAATGGCCGGTATACATACAATATTTCAGAAAGCAGCGTTTTAACAATACTTCCACCCTGTAGGGAGCAAGTGGTCGGCCTCTCTATGGTATACTTGCCATAGTAAACACTATATTTTCTATGAAAGTAACAACCTCTTTATAGTACTAGCTGGAGAATGCATGGTCTGCCTTTATATAGTATAAATTGTTATGAATAATAAATACACTCAACGTAGTTGGTGTACATTGTCACAGTGGTTTTCAAGCTTTTTAATACTGTGCCAAGCCACATGTAAAAACAAAATCTTTGTGCCATCAATAATGACAAACATATTGTTTTAGAATCATCATATTCTTAAAGCCTTGAACATATTTAGTAATTCAAACATTACAGTTATATCATATTATCCCTTTTTAAAAAATTAATCAAATAGAGGATTACCAACATGCTAGTGACAGCATGGACTCCCAAAAAGTGTAAAACTTTCCAAAGTGTGACCCTTTATCAGAAATAGGGGAGGGACTTTTGGGGTTATTTGGAGTCTTCCATTCACAAATACTCCTCTAAACTGGTTTGGAGAATGTGTGTTTCAGGCAATCTCACTTTGCCCCAAAAGGGAGGTAATACTGAAACTCCAGAATATGTACTCAAACTACATTTGACACAGAAGGAAGTCGAGGTTATGCAGAGCATTCTGAAGCCAAAGAGGACAGGTTGGCGTAACAAACCTCTTAAGATACCATCAAGAAGCACAGCTTTTTATTTAGAATTGTATATAGCGCGAACATGACCCACAAGGGTTTCAGAGCGCTTTACACATAAACAGGATGAGAGAAAAACAAGCAAAGCAGACAATGATAAGCAATAATAACAGCCAAAATAACAGTACATGAAGTAGTGGTACGAGGGCGGGGTAAAGAACTACCTCTAGTCCCACATAAAAAAACATAACAAGTTATGGTGCAGAGCGACATATCACAAGTATACCCAGTGTGAATTGCCAATGTCGATGAGTAGAGGTCCTGCGAGCTAGAGCAGCTGTGCTACGTTATAAAATGGACTACAAAGAAGACTAATAAAGCTTAGTGCAGGATGAACCACATTCTCTCTGAGGTATCACTATGAGAGGTACACTGGCTTTGTTAGCAACAAAGGCCTACCAAACTATACAAATCATTGGTGAGAAGGGTGACACAGAGTATTTGCTCATACAGGAGCACTCCAGGGCCTGACAACATTACCTGGCCACTTCACAGTGCTGTGGGAAAAGCCATAATTGCCCAAGAACTTAGAAAGAAATGTGTTTGCAACATGGATTTAGGGGCGTTGCCTGACTGTATGGGACATTTTTAAAAAGATATTGATTTTGATCTAACAGGTAAAAGCAGACATTGAGGTAGAAAAAGGGGGAGGGGCATTTCCATTACATACAACATAAACATGTGGGTCCAGAAGGCTTTGGCAGGGGCCAGGAGAAAGCTCAACCTTTGAAAAGACACTCAGGGTTATTCTCAAAGGTAACTGAAACCTGTGAGTAAGTTACACATGTATGTTTACTGTTCAACGTTTGAGTAACTTTACTACTTTTAGCTATTCAACAGTAAACTTACACAAAAGTGTAGACTTACACAGCTCTGCCCTTTGAAACAGGATGTGGTGTGTATATATCTCAAAACAAAACCCTTTCAGGCATAGAGCGATGCATAAATTATGCAAAAAAAGAAGCAGAGAACTCTGGGTAGTTCTCAAGTTTAGGTGGAAAGCAGCTTCAGTATAGAGCACTCTCAACACAGCTTACAGAGACGTCACAGTTATGCTCAGATTTCACTCGCACAAAACCAGTGAAATTCAGCAGTTATAGTTACTGGAGCTGTGTGAGTGGCTGTATGGATGAGTGAGTAGTTGTTTGAATGTGTGTATAGTTAAGTGAGTTGGTGGGTGTGAGCGGCTGTATTGGAGAGTGAATGTCTGTGTGAGTGGCTATAAGGGTGAGTGAGTTGGTGTGTGAGTGGTTGTAGGAATGTGTGAATGGGTATGTAAGTGATTCTGTGGGTGTGTGAGTGGTTGTATGGGTAAGTGAGTGGGTGTGTGAGTAGCTGTATGGGTGAGTATGTGGGTGTGTGAGTCTCTGTGTGGCTGTAAGGATGAATGAGTAGCTGTAAGGGTATATGAGTGGGTGTGTAAGTGTCTGTATGACTGGATGTGTGAGCAGCTGTATTGGTGAGTGAGTGGGTGCATGAGTCGCTGTATGGGTGAGTTAGTAGGTGTGTGAGTGGCTGTATGAGTGAGTGGATGTGTGAGTGGTTCTATGAATGAAGGATTGGTTGTGTGAGTGCTGGTATGGGTCTGTGAATGGGTATGTGAGGGATTGTGTCGGAGTGGGTGAATGAGAGGTTCTACGGGGGTATGAGTGGGTGTCTGAGTAGTTCTGTGGATTATGTCGTCAGTGATGTCATTTGAGATATCATCAGTGATGCCACTGACCATGTAATGAGTGATGTAATATGTGAGGTCATAAGCAGTGCATTTCAGGGGCGTAAGTTATAGTTATCTCAGGTAACTATAACTGCTGAACTTCACTGGTCTTGTACGAGTGAAATCTGAGCCTTTGGTTTTTTCCAGTGAATTTCTAAGGTTTTTTTTAATTCTATTTCCTAACTATAACGTCCCTGTAACCTTTGTTTTTTTAGTGAATTTTTATGGTTTTTAATTTTATTTCCTAACTGTAACCTGTAACCTTTTAGAGTGAGTGCATGAGTGTTTCAGTGTATGTGTGAGTGCATGAGTATCTCAATTTTTGTGAGTGGGTGTGTGAGTGTCTGAGTGGACCTGGGAGTGGCTGCATAAGTGTCCCACTGGGTGTGAGTGGGTGTATGAATGTCTGAGTGGGTATGTGAGTGGGTGTGTGAGTATCTGGGTTTGCAAGTGCCTCCATCAGTAGGTCAGTCAGTCTGTAAATGACTGCATGAGTGTCTGAGTAGGTCTGAGTGGATACATGAGTCTGTGAATGGATGTGTGAGTCTCTGAGTGGGTCTGTGAGCTGGAGCGTAAGTCTCTGAGCAGATCTGTGAGTGGGAGAGAGAGAGAGAGTATGAGTGATTCTGCAAGTGGGTGCATGGGTGTCTTACCTGGTTTGTGAGTGGGTGTGGGAGTGTCTACGTTGTTCTGTGAGTAGATACATGAGTGCCTGAGTGGGTTCTGCTCGTTCTCTGATTGTTTTCTGCCTTTTTTCTGCTCACTTTTGACCTTTATTTTGCCTCTTTCTGCTCATTGCCGACCTTTATTTTGCCTATTTCTGTTTGTTTCTGACTTTTATTTTCTTCATCTGCTCATTTCTGACCTTTAGGTTGCCTCTTTCTGCTAGTTTCTGACCTGTATTTTGCTTCTTTTTGCTAGTTTCTGACCTTTAACTAGCCTGTTTCTGCTCGTTGCTGACCTTTATTTGGTCTCTTTCTGCTAGTTTCTGACCTCTATTTTACCTCTTTCTGCTCATTTCTGATCCCTATATTGCCTCTTTCTGTCCATTGCTGGCCTTCATTTTGCGTCTCTCTGATCTCTATTTTGCCCCTTTCTGCTCGTGCTGGACTTTGATTTTGCCTCTTACTGCAAATTTGTTACCTCTATTTTGCCTCTTTCTGCTCATTTGTGATCTCTATTTTGCCACTTTCTGACCTTTGCTGGCCTTTATTTTGCCTCTTTCTGTTCCTTTCTGACCTATTTTGCCTCTTTCTGCTTGTTGCTGATCTCCATTTTGCCTCTTTCTGCTAGCTGTGGACCTTTATTCAGCCTCTTGCTGCTGGTTTCTGTCCTCTATTTAGCCTCTTTCTGCTCATTGCCGAGCTTTATTTTCCCTCTTTCTGCTTGTTGCCGACCTTCCCTTTTCCCTCTTTCTACTTGTTTCTGACCTTTATTCTGCCTCTTTCTGCTAATTTCTGACCTTTATCTAGCCTCTTTCTGCTCATTGCTGGCCTTTATTTTGCCTCTTTCTGCTTGTTGCTTTCCTTTATTCTGCCTCCTGCTGCTCGTTTCTGATCTTTATTTTGCCCCTTTCTGCTCGTTGCTGATCTATATTTTGCCTTTTTTTGCTAGTTGCGGACCTTTATTCAGCCTCTTTCTGCTCATTTCTGACCTTTATCTAGCCTCTTTCTGCTCGTTGCTCGCCTTTATTTTGCCTCTTTCTGCTCTTTGCTGACAATTATTCTGCCTCTTTCTGCTCATTTCTGACCTTTATTCTAACTCCTACTGCTCGTTTCTGAGCTCTATATTGCCTCTCTCTGCTTGTTTTTTACCTCTATTCTGCCTCTTTCGGCTCATTTCTTACCTTTATTTTGTCTCTTTCTGCTTGTAGCTAACTTTTATTTTGCCTCTTTCTGCTCGTTGCGAACCTTTATTCAGCCTCTTTCTGCTCGTTTCTCACCTCTATTTTGCCTCTTTCTGGTCGTTTCTCTCCTTTATTTTGCCTATTTCTGCTCAAAGCCAACTTTTATTTTGCCCCTTTCTGCTCATTACTAACCTTTATTTTGCCTCTTTCTGCTTGTTGCTGATCTCTATTTTGCCTCTTTCCTCTCGTTTCTGACCGCTATTTAGCCTCTTTCTGCTCATTGCTAAGTTTCATTTTCCCTCTTTCTGCTTGTTGCTGACCTTCCCTTTTCCCTCTTCCTACTTGCTTCTGACCTTTATTCTGCATCTTTCTGCTTATTTCTGACCTTTGTCTAGCCTCTTTCTGCTCGTAGCAGGCCATTATTTTGCCTCTTTCTATAGGTTGCTTTCCTTTATTCTGCCTCTTGCTGCTCATTTCTGATCTTTATTTCACCTCTTTCTGCTCGTTGCTGATCTCCATTTTGCCTCTTTCTGCTAGTTGCGGACCTTTATTCAGCCTCTTGCTGCTCGCTTATGACCTCTATATTGCCTCTTTCTGCTCTTTGCTGACAATTATTCTGCCTCTTTCTGCTCATTTCTGATCTTTATTCTGACTCTTACTGATCATTTCTGACCTCTATATTGCCTCTCTCTGCTTATTTTTTACCTCTATTCTGCCTCTTTCAGCTCATTTCTCACCTTTATTTTGCCTGTTTCTGCTTGTAGCTAACTTTCATTTCGCCTCTTTCTGCTCGTTGCGGACCTTTATTCAGCCTCTTTCTGCTCGTTTCTCACCTCTATTTTGCCTCTTTCTGCTGGTTTCTCACCTTTATTTTGCCTTTTTCTGCTCGTTGCTAACCTTTATTTTGCCTCTTTCTGCTCGTTGCTGATCTCTATTTTGCCTCTTTCTGCTCATTGCAGACCTTTATTCGGCCTCCTGCTGCTCGTTTCTGACCTCTATTCTGCCTCTTTGTGCTCATTTCGGACCTTTAGTCTGCCTCTTGCTGCACGTTTCTGACCTCTATTTTGCCTCTCTCTGCTCTTTTCTGACCTCTATTCGGCCTCTTTCATCTCGTTTCTCACCTTTATTTTGCCTATATCTGCTCGTTGCTAACCTTTATTTTGCATCTTTCTGCTCGCTGCTGACTTTTATTCTGCCTCTTTCTGCTCATTTCGGACCTTTATTCTGCCTCTTTCTACTCGTTTCTGACCTTTATTTTGCCTCTTTCTGCTCGTTGCTGACCTTTATTCTGCCTCTTTCTGCTAGTCTTTGACCTTTATTTTTCTCTGTCTCTTTTTCCCCCGGGACCGCAGGAGGAGTCTCAAGGCCCCCGCGGTCCCAGCTGGCTCCCGACTACTGCGGGAGAAGGCATTGCTCCCGCAAGCAGGGAGCTGCTTGAAATAGCAGTTCCTTCCTTGCGGGAGCAATGTTTTAATCTATTTCCCTGCACGCATTTTAGTGTGTTACTTGCATGGCCCATGGTCGTTTTCCCTATGTTAGCCTAAATGTGCATGTTGAAAGCCACTTTTATTTTGAACGCGTTAATACTTAATACACTTGCCTTTGTGCCACATAATATTGTCACACAGAACCTGCACATTTTGATATTTTGTTCTTTTCCTGGGAATTTGTCTGAACACACTAGACAAGGTCAAACAACAACCCCCCTTGCTATTCTCTCTGGTCAGACACTAGCACTTAGACATAACAAGAAAATGCAGCGGCTGTATGTGAGCACACATATCTTGTCATATAACTGAGGACAGGGCTTATGAAAAAACAGACACTGAGCGAAGGTCCTGCGGCAAGAGTGCTGCATCAGCCAAAATGTAGAGCATCCATCTATGTATGCTAAGGTATGGGGTCCGCCACTAATCCCAGAGATCTTTGATATATAATCATTTAGCTTCAGTAGAGGGGGGGTCGGCTAATCTGTCTAAAAATATGACAGCGCTTTTTATGGTATATGGTTTGTTAACCATACTAATGATCGGACCGAGTGGGAGAGCCACAAACCGCAAGCCGTAAGCCGCAGCTGCAGAGATACTGCCGCAGGGCATCACCGACATTACCAGGACATCGCTGCTCCCACCCGCTTTGCCCCAGCGCCGTCGCACCACCGCACCGCACCGTAGCGCTCCAGTGCCCTAGGAGGAGAGAGGCAGAGACGAGCAGGAGGCACGGAGGGGAGGCGACGGGGGAGGGGCGAAGGGGGACAACAGCAGAGGAGGGCTGGGTTGTGGAAGTGGAAGCTTTCAAGTGCCACCCCGCACTGGTCCGCTGCCACCTATTGTACCCACCTTGCTCCCAGCTCTCACCCTGCTCTTCTTGTTGCACTCACCAACCTCGCAGAGGCAGGGAGCAGTGCGAACGGTGGAGCAAGGAGGGGGAGCAGAAAAAGGCCTAGGAGCCACGAGGACCTCACGGGAACAGCGGAGGCGGTCAGCACTAAGCTGGTGCGGCTTGCTCTTCCCTGGGGTCCCCTGCCCTTGCACAGCTTAGCAGTGTAGCCGCCCCCCAACGCCACTTGAGCTATTTGCACAGCCCATTCTGAGCTGCAGAGCTTGAGAAGAGGGGAAGCGGGGTGAGGACAAAGGGACAAATAACAGAAAAAAAGGCCCCCCAAGTTCATCTAATTTACATCAGGATTCCGAGATAGCAAAGGGCAACGAAAGGAATAAAAGAAGGAAGCAAAGAAAGTTGAGTAAGTGGAAGCAACAAAAAAGAGTAAAAAGGAGCACCAAAGGAACATCTAAGGAGGTTTTCCAACACAACAACCTCTGAACTGGGGGTGGCATCGGAAAACGAATAAACGTATAAAAACGGATAAAAACACCTGGTACTTCTGTTACACATCTTGTGTAAATTTTGCGCACCAAGGCAGCAAGGAGCGTCAAACAGCACAGATCCACCAAGGAACTACCAAGGAAATAAGCAGAGGAACAGAAATAAGTCAGCGACAGACATGAGGTCGGTAAGATTGAGAGGGTCCATCACAAAGCCAAAAAAAAGCAAAAGGGCAGCCATCCCTAAAAGCATTACAAGAATGGAAGCCTTAAATAAAGATAGCAAAGACAATAGCATCTACTCCATTGACAGCAGGACAGATATTAGTATGGCCAGTAGCACAGCAGCAATATAAAAAAATTAAAAAAACACAAGCCTAATGAAGATGGATACAAAAAACTTTAAAACAAAAGAACTCATCAATATAGAGGGGGTTCCACATGGAATTAGAATACCACACAGGGACACCAGTCCAACCAATCCAACCATCTGCAGGGGCCCCCAAGCTGAGCTCGACTCTATGGACAAAGGTACCTCAATAACAAAATCAGAGTAACAGCCTAAAAGGTAACAGAGCCCAAGGCGGACCACTTGTCGGGATTGGCAGTAGTCCAACAAGTAGCCCAACAACAAGCACTCTGGGAAACAAAAACTCTCGCTGTCAAAAAAATATGCAGTTGGCCAAGGAACCCTCAACTAATCCAATAAAAGGGGGAACCAAGGACATCAGGGACTCATAACACTCTCCCCCGAGCAAGTCCTACAGATCGGGCAGAATGCTCTGCATTCACCACTACAGCCAAAAAACAGCTCTCCACTAAAACTAACGAACATACAAACTGATACCTCAACAGCCTTCAGTCAACCATTGACCAATCCCCCCGTTAACCACTCCTTACTTCTCTTAAATGAAGATTCGCAAACAACAGACTGTGATATGACTTTCCTCGCATCTCAGGAATGGGAGGATCTTGTCGCTTGTAACAATTTAAAGGCCACTTCTGATCGACCATGGTGGAACCAACTAGCGCAATTAAATCATAGAGCAGCAGCCCTTCAGAAACGATCTGGGCAACATTATTAAACACCATACAGCTTTCAGCAACAGCTCTCCAATATCAATCCGACAAATTGGACATGCATCTCACAGTCCTCCATACTTTAGCAGATTTCACCTCCGGGATAGACAAGAAGCTTGCAGACCTCAACGGCCTTATTAAACGAGGACAAGAAGCCGCACAAGCCACCTAAATTGCACAATCCAAGTGCATTTGCGCCCCAATCATCGACAAACTATCTACGCTGCCAACAATGTTAGGAAACCTCTTAACAGATTTAAAAACAAATATTATATCAAACAACACTATTGAAAACACTGAGGCAAGCAAGGGCCCAATGAAAGAGCAACCGGACTGGACACAAGGATGGACAGGCTCCAAAAACAGAAGAAACCTACCCTTTAGCCCAAATCAAATAGCAGAAGGTCCTATAACATTGAATTCAACTGAAGAGCGTGCCGGCAAGGTAAACTGCAAGAACGCACAAGCGCGCCCCCAACAAAGAAGGAAGGGTAGGAATAGGAAGCTAGACTCTTCAGGCCACTTTGGGCAGAACCTGCCCACTAGGAACCCTCCGGACACAGAGGCCATTATGCATCCCTTGGCCCCTACCTCAGACGAAGGGACAGAACACTTGACTACAAGACTCAAAGCCACCTTGGAACCAAGTATACAGATAGCTTGGAATTCTAAGGCCCAAACTATCTTAAAATGTGATAATCAATGGGGGAACAACCAGACCAGCAAACAGACAGTTCTAACATCACAAGCATCCAGCATTGTTACTTGCATGCCACAAAACCTAACAACACGCAGACAAAAGAACAGATACCTGTCAAGCCCCTAGGAGCCAGCATGCCAACCAAGGAGCCAGCAATGCCAACCATACCCCATAAAGGTTATTACACCTTGAAGTAACTCTGCAACATGACAATCTAGCTAAAGATCTAAAAGCGACAGACACCATCATATTCTTCCCAGAATACAAATCAAGGGGAAGAGTGGACACTTTAAATAGGGGGAACATATTGTGACTCCTGCACTCAATTAAAAGCCTAGAAAATCTAAGCTCAACAGACCTGCTCTCAATTGAATTTCTATCAACCAACAATCAACAGTGCCCAGAAGCAACTGAAACAATATGGAAAACAAACGAGACTGCCAACACAATTATGAAGGAAATAAACATATTCTTACAGTGGGGGATAAGACTAGAACCTGGAAACAAATTGGGCTCTCCAACTCCACTGCTAAATGGATGCAATAATGAATCGTCATACACTGCCACATCAATCTTGAAGGGAGCTCGTAGTAGCTCCCCAGGAACCCACCTTACTCACTTTAAAACCATCAACCCAAGGGTAGGTCTCGAGCCAAAGGGCCCAACGGCACTAACAGCAGACCCTAATTGGACTCATATGCGGCAAACAATTACGGCCAACCGCATCCAATGACAGGGGAAGCCCCGACCAATACCACCAATAGAGGAGTCAAGAAAAATCCTTATATGCATTTGGAACATCAATGGCCTGACGTACAAGGAGAAGGATCACGAGGTACTAAACTACCTAAAGACATTCGATCTGATACTACTCCAAGAAATTTGGGAGGATCAAGCGATAGAGATACAAGGGTTTACGCCACAACTGGCTGCAGCAACAAAGGGGGATTTGGCCCCTGTTCAGGCGGTCTGATAATATATGCCTCAATACTTACAATAGGAGCCATTCACCTGTAGAGGCACGAATTGCAGCCCCAAGTGCCATACATGCTGTAGCAACAACAATCAAGTTCAAAGAAGAAGACTGGCCAATTATAATAATCAATACATATGTACACCCAAAGGATAGGCTAAAAGCTGGCAAAGAACTAATCAAAGAACTGACAAGAATCACAGAATAGTGGGATACAGAGAACATCATACTAGCAGGCGACTTTAACCTCCACTTCTTTGGAACTGCATCAGATGACGAGCTAGAACGGGAACTAACCACCAAATACCAAACCAGGGCCTAGCATGTTCAAACAAACAAACAAACAAGATCTACAACTTATTTACTTCAAGAGCTCAAACAACTAAATATGAGAGCTTTAAACAGTCGATTTAACGAGGACAATCCACCGGTTCCAACTTTCTACTCCACAACCCCCACCTCTTACCTAGACTACACCTTCGTAACTCTCCACATTATCCATTCCTTCAGACTGGGTGATAACGAACAAAGTGATCACTTGCCGCAAGAGGCGACATTAAAAGCAAATATAAACAAGCATTGGCATAGCCAATAGGTCTCGCCTTTAGGACCTTATAAGTATTAAGTTATGCAGCACAATATCCTTGGTGCAATAACATCAACTGTTGCATGGCTAAACACTTATAAGGTCCCAATGGCGAGACCTATTGGTTATGCCAATGCTTGTTAGGTCTGGCCTAAGACAGCTTTAGCTGTTTCTTAGACTCGTGATAGCAAAAACAGAGAATACAAGAGTGTTTTTGTGCACTTCAACATTAAGCATATTGCTTTTACATTGATGCAAAGGTAAAGAAAAGCTAGTTCCCCTTGCAATTCTTAACCAGTGGCACCCACAGACAGTGAGTGAAACCCCACCCCTGTCTGCCCTGCCATCAGCACCTCCTTTCGCCCCCGGGCGAATTGAGCTTTGCAGTTTTATGAATAGCCACAATGGATGAGTGTGTAGATGTCCCACCAACGAGCCAGGAGCCCCTGCAGCAACATAGATGGAAGAAACGCAGTGCATTTGGGCCTTCATCCATGGTTGCTATGGTTACATGATTTGTTGCAGCAATATTTTTTCGGCCAAGTGGTTAGAGAGGAGGTGGAGTTGCTGCTCTAGGATCACTGCTGCTCTCTTACCGATATGGAGACCAGCGCCGCCCACACCAAACATGGCACAAGACCTCCCCTCTCAATAGCTTTTCCGCAGCACAGATACGAGCTGCTTCCTCGTATGGTTCCAGCACACCTACTGCACATACACAGCAGCTCCAATGTCTGGGGACTCGTGTGCTATGCCTCTCTATCAAACACATGGCAGCATAGTGTTCCCTCCTATTTTAGTCTAAGCAGTATGTATACTCTACACTAAGCAGCACTGCCATCCATGCTACTGGTAAGCCTAGCCAATTTCCACCCATCTGTTACATCTGAGGAGCACCATGATAGTGTCATAAGGTTTCTGCACATACACAGAGCTATGCACAGGAAAATGGGACCCCGGAATACAGTGGTTTGCCACCATATACCGTAGCACCCAAAAACCCCAACCCAACTAGCTTAGCATCCCATTAGCACCCAAGTACTAATGTTTGGACAACCCAGAACACGGTATCTTTATCTCAGGACTCGCAGAAGCAAGAACACTCTTTCGTCACTCACTCGTACTTGTCCACAAGGTGCGTAGGAAGAGACACTGGATAGGTTAAAATGTTTATTCCAACTTACGTGCTCTAATGTACAGTACACGTGTCAGTACTAATAGCATAATGCATATG
This sequence comes from Calotriton arnoldi, assembly GCA_963921515.1. Taxonomy (NCBI): domain Eukaryota; kingdom Metazoa; phylum Chordata; class Amphibia; order Caudata; family Salamandridae; genus Calotriton; species Calotriton arnoldi. The sequence continues at coordinate 190,369 of CAWUFW010015070.1, forward strand.
ACTAATATAAGCAGCATGGTTACAATTCCATAGAATACAAACGGGGAAAGCATCTCAGAGCTCAGTGGATAAACGTATAAATAACATTACCACCCTCCCCTTGCAGTAAGATAGTTTATTATAATAATAGAAGACCTCTGGGCTTTGACTAGCGAACCCCCATACCTCAGTCTCTAGATGCAGAATTACATCAGCAGGACATCATAGCTCTTCTCACTGAAAGGGATTTCTCCAAGTGTGTTAAGCGCTAGTAAACCACAGTATTAAAAGCATACCAAATTCTTCATGGCAATTGCACCTAATGTTATGTCTGGGTGCGCGAGACTGGCCATATCAGGAAGAACCAAAATACATTGTTATGCGACCTTGTACATGTTTGTGCAGACTGAGCCCAAAAAGGTGAACAACAGAAAATGCAGACAGTGCAAAAGAACTTGGCACGAGCAAAGGGCGAGGGAGGCCCGGCTCAGTGTAACGTGCGCAAAGAAAAGCAGCATGGCAGCCAGGCCTAGGCCAACATAACAAGGCAGGTAACAATCCACAAGACACCCTCCCCTGGTCAGTCCAGCGGCCAGGACAGAGGCCCATCAGAGGAGAAACACAGCCGTTGGAGCACAGGGAGCGCCCAAACGGCGAAGGGCAGGTCAATCCATGAAAGTGTAAGTGCAGAGAAAAGCCATACCCTCCAAGAGTTCATCATTGGAATTGTCAAAAAACATAGATGCCATCCAATCCATGAGATCAAAAGAGCAGGAATGCTCCTCAACAAAGGGAGCATCCAGAAGCAATGCGGGACAGCTTGCGTGATAATCGAAACAGCTTCGTTGTAGGAGATCCTGGGCAGCCGCCCAGATATCCCATTGCGCCAAAATCCCCAGTGCAGCCGCACGCGCCATACAGCCAGCAACGGAACAGTCCTGCTCATGGGCCTCTAAGGGACCCATCAACTGAACAAAATCCGGAACAGACAATGACGAATTGGAGAGGCAATAATCCAGAGTCCAGGTGAAAGGACAGCGGACACAAGTCATCACAGGTTGCACGCAAGTGAAATACGCAAAGCGAAATGAAAGAGTATATGACACACTCAGTGTCGCCAATGGCAAGACACCAAAACCGGCCAAAAGGCGCTCACGGAGCAGCTGGAGGCGTTCTGGATCGAGCAGGTCCCATCGGGGAGCAGCCATTGCGCAGAAAGCAAATTAAGAGCAAGACACCAGCCGCTAAAGCGAGGATCAATGGGAAACCGCCAAAGACACTGGAAAAAATAGAATGTATGAAAGCCGGGATGGCACCAAAAATAGTTTGGAAGGAGGACACCAAGCCCGACCCCACGACCTTAAAAAAGTGTACTAGGCCTTCAGTGTTAGATGCGTTAAAAATACGATGTATTAACTCCCCAAAATGTTGGGGGAGATTAGTGTTTAAAAGGGCCTGTATTTCACTGTGGGTACTCGCCACCTGGAGAATGAATGTCTCCCGGGCGGACGTGAGCATAACTTCCTCGTTTAATAATAGTGCCTTTATTCTGCTCAGTCTATTGAAATCTGCTTCCATGGTAGGGATGGAAGGCCAAATAGAGATATCAACCTTGCCATGAGGGGGAGGAAAAAGCACATTTTTGCAGCAGACAACCCTGTGCGAAACTGTTACAATGTAAGGAATGCCAGCCTGCAGGCCACAACAGTTTTCGTTATTTAAAAGTAAATAACTACCATTGGAAAGGAGAGTGAAAGTAGGTGAAATAACAGGAGCAGGAATACCTTTCAGCACACAAGCAAGATTAGGAGCGGAAACGCTACATGAGCCATGCAATTTAATGTGTTTACAAATAAGCGAATGACCCATAGTCGAGTCGCAGTACTCCCCGTGAGAAAGACTTCCTTGCCGTCCCGAAGGCATTTATACATGAAAGGCAAGGACCAGAGTTCATGCAGGAAAGCACTGCCCAAGGGCCGGTAACGGCCCACAGGATAATGTTTCATGCAGGAGTCAAATTCAAACAAGGAAAAAGGTAAAGCGATAACCCCATGGACTAGCCATACAGCAGAATCGAGTTCTGCAACAGAGAACGGCAAAGGATCCATCTTTTCGATATGTAATAGAGTGTAAGTTGCATCTTTCATGGACATAAATTGCTGTTTGTCAGTTAAGTTAAAAGGTAGAAACAAGTCAGAGGTGTTCAAAAAATGCCAAGGAACTTTACCTAACTTGAGCGTTTGTAAAGTCCATGCAAACTGCATAACCGAACGCAATTGATTCTGACCATGATATAACACAGAAACATCATCTTGTACAATATCAACAACAGAGGACACAATATTCTCCAAAGTATAAATGCGAGAAGACAGGGTATTAATACTATTGTCAACAACAGCAAGCACCTTTTCCAAATTTGCTTGATCTATTTCCCGAAGACGGGAAGCAGCTTCCATTTGTGATAGCTTCCAGAGTTCATTATATGTTTCATAAATGAATCTTTTAGGTCGGGGACCATGAGGTCCCAAAACAAAGTCGGACAGATCAATATTGCCTGAAAGGAGGGACAAATGTTGTTTAACAGAATCAAGGGACGAATGTTGCAGCCATTGTTTGCATAATTTACCAACAGAATATGTAGTGACAGTACGGGAATCAGTAAATCTCGGATCAGGCCTATCCTGTGTGTAACTAGCTCCTGAGTCGTGAAAACGCATTTGACATGCATTAGATGATATAGGCCATACCAACCAGGGTGACTGATCTAGCTCAGAAACATTATACAAATTATTTTGTAACAGAGCCTGCAGGGACACGAGGGACATATTGAATCGTGAGCTTTCATTGGGAAAACTCGACAGGGATGGTATTGATGGAGTATTTAATTCTTTAGTGGTTGCTAAGCCCCAACATGTAGTCTGATAGATGGAGACGTTGAGGAACATAATTTGTGTAGGGATGAGGCAAGCACGGTGTAATGCCTCGGTTCCCTGTACCTGCCATGGCTTGGAGCCCCAAATAGATTTTAAATCCACTGTATTATCCCAGTACTCATAACCACCCACAGCTAGGGCACTTAGAAAGGAACCTGAATAAAGCAATTTGGTGTGTGTTAACATAATTTTCTGAGTTGATGTGTTATTTAGTCTAAAATAATAGGATGCAGGGTTCGACCGATTAAAATCAGTGAAATAATTAAACTTATTTCGAAGAGTTTGAGAGCTACCTGGCAAGGGGTTTGGACAATGTTCCCATTGGGTATAGTTAACAGAACTACGCAGGGCACTGGGCTTATGGAGAAAATGATTACCCCAATGTTGGTAACAATACAAATCGGCATAATTAGCAGAATTCATATATAGATCTTCAGCATTAAAAGATGCATAATATTTTAAATCGGCAAACAATGCTTCAACGGCATGCACATCCCAATCATCAGAATGAATATTATTTTGTACTACATCACCCATTGAAACACGAAGGACATTAGGTACATTAATAATTTCCGTCGGACCATGGATTTGATAATTCACTGCATCCCATACGATGCCATCAGCAACTGGGAAAGCTGAAATGTTCACAAATGTGTGGTCACGCTTCATGATGTGAGACGAGGAATGAGGAGCCAAAGTTCCAGAAACATAGTCTACAGCAGAGCGTTCAGGTAAATAGTGACCATTAATTAGTAGAAAAAACACTGTGACAAAGCCAATGGACATGAACAAAAATATCAAGAAAAGTACCAACCAGATGTATGTCCAGGGTGGAATCAAAAAATTGTCTCTAAACCAGGATACAAAAATACTGAACTTGGATGGGACTTTTGAAGAGGTGGAATCCGAATCAAAGGAATAACGAGTCGGGCCAAGTGGCGTTGTTGGTTGATGCGCCACCGATTCAGATGCAGGATAGGTATACTCGTCCTCGTCGATGTTGGTGGAGAGTTGGGGATCAATTATAGTTTCAGGCAAATCAACCATCTCAATTACAGCATCAGCGACCGTTCGTGTAGATGGGCCACGAACATATGTCCGATAAATGGCAGGACAAGAGACCGCTGGTGTGACACTATTCAGGATCGGCCAGGCGCTGTAGCTTGACATTTTCCACTGAGATGTATCTGTTCTCCTTGCGACCAGGAAGCGGTGGTAAAATGACTGTACGTGTTCCCTTCAAGCCCAGAACTGGAACCGGTGCACGAAAAGAGGGGCCGAATTCTTTTTGTTTTCAACCTTTTCTCGAACCAGTTCTCCAACCTTTGGAAGCCAGCCGGCTACCGGAATCTGCAACGCAGGATCTGTGGCTGAAGGCAAATGTGTAGTTGCAAGTTTGTCTCGGGCTTCTTGTAAGTCCTGTAACATAGCAGAATGGTTATCTACATCAAACTTGGCGGATTGCGCCGCGATGTCTGGACCCTCAAGGTCAGGCACAAACATTCTTATGCCAAAGAGCATTTCGTATGGGGTCCGCCCACCCAGAGGTCTTCTAGGGAGATTATTAAGTGCACGCTGAACGGTATACAAATGGGCCAGCCAGTTCCTGCCAGTACCTATAACCCTAGCTGTTAAGGATTGCTTTAAGTCACGGTTCATTCGTTCAACGATAGAGTTGCCCTCAGGCCTATACGGAGACGAAAATTTCACCCGCACCCCAAGCGAAGCCATTGCATCCTTGTAAGCCCTAGAGGCAAACGCTGGACCTTGGTCCGAATGGAAGGTGCCGCATGCGAAAATTCCCACAAAGACACGCAAATCCCTGATTACATTTCGGGCGTCAGCACTCCGTTGTGGCCAGACCCAGAGAAACCGTGTGCACGAGTCCACTGCCACTAAGATGTATTTATAGGCAGTGTCTGATGAGAATGGACCGCAGTGATCCAAGTAAACACACCCAAAGGGTCTGTTAGCAATGCAGAGCGGGGTTTGTGGTGGACGTGTTACCGTTGAAGGCTTAATCTGTTGACAAACGTCGCAAGAAAGCACAAAAGCACGGGTGTCTTTATATAACCCACGCCACCAATAACGCTGCTGCAAGATGGAAACCGTAGCTGACACACCTGCATGAGCAGAAGCCATGCCTTCGTGTGCAGCTAATATCAAGGCACTCCTGCGGTCCGCGTTGGGGATCAGCCGATCTCCAACGTCAGGTATAGTTACATAAGGAACCTGATCGGGACTTAATGTGTAAGAATACTTGGAAGGGAAACCTGTAGGGTAATTATTACCTTCCTTGGTTGCAGCAATAGCTGCTAATATAACAGGGTCTATTTTCGACATGGACCTGGTAACCGCTGCTACTGAACACGTGACTACTGCTGAACGGGCAGCTTCATCTGCCAGATCGTTACCAATAGCGTGTGCGCCCACCCGCTGATGGCCTAAGGTGTGAACCACCTGTGTGAGGGGCAGACGTTGTTGCAATTCTGCCACTCGAACCCAAAGCATTTTATGCTTAATTGTGCTCCCTTTTGCGTCCTTGTAGTCGTTTTTCGACCAGAAAAACAGATTGTCATTGTAAGATTGTACACAGTAGAAGGAATCACATACAATAAGAGTTGTCTCATCCTGAGAAGCGAACTCAAGTGCAAGTAGCAATGCATGCAGCTCGGCCAATTGTGCGGTACTATCTCCAAGTGTGCGAGTATGCACTGCAGAGGATTTGAACTTTCCATCTACAAAGGAACCCGCAACAATAGCACATGCAGCTGAATAAGCGTGCTTGGACCCAGTGGCCGGCTGCGCCGAACCATCGGTGTAGATCACACATTTGTAATCCTCAAGCGGTAATAAAAACAAAGGAGGAGGATGAACGAATTCATACTGCAAAAACTCCTGAGTCTGCAGAGAAGAATCAAAAACAAAAGTGACGTCCGAAGACGTCAAGGATGTAGCCCATTGTATCCAACGGGGATGCATTGCTTTTGAGTTCGGTACACTTGCCTTTGTTACTGCCTCTAGGGCAGGACAGGGTGTTACCACCAGAATTCGCTTACCCTGTGCCAGTGCGCGTTCTTTTAGAATCGCCATTTGCACTGCAGTTAGAACTTTTTCGACAGAGGTAAAGCGCAATTCAGCGGAAGTGTACAGATGTGACTTGTATGCGATGGGTACTGTATCACCTTCATTAAAGGTTAAGTATGTGAATCCCACCGCCCCCGGAATTATTCTAATCACCAGGTTAGTGTGGTTATCACGAGTCAAAAGATATTTAGACTCCAAAAGGTCTGTCTGCAAAGACTGCAGAATTGAGGTATGCTCAGGCAGCCAGCAAGACCTTGAATAAGTAGGTTGTATCAAAGCATACAAAGGCTTGATACGCTGGGCATATTCGGGAATGTAAGTACGCCCGAAATTCAAGAAACCCAGCAAAGACTGAAGTTTCTTCAGAGTATTTGGGGGGCACAAATGTGCACATTTTTCCAAGAAATGGGGAGCTAAGCCCTTACCTTCGTTGTTGAGCTCATAGCCCAAGAACAGAACTGTAAATTCAGCAATGTGTGATTTAGCAAAGTTAAATTTGTAACCCTGCTCCGCAAATTCAAGAATAATGCGGTCCACACGGGACAAATGCTGAAATAATTCGTCGTCCGTCAGATAGATGTCATCTACGTACGAACATGCGTCTTGATCAATGTCATTTAACAAAGAAACAACACGGGCGGCGAATATACCCGGACTATTCTTGTAGCCCATGGGTAAACGCCGGAACTGGAATAATTTACCACCGGAAGTGAATGCGGTCCATTGACCACTCTCCGGGGCTAGGTTGTGCGTGTAGAAACCGTTTGAAAGGTCAAGTGTCGTTTTGTATTTTCTACGAACAAGACTGTCTACAAGCGCAGAACTGTGTGTATTTTGCACCGCAAAGTTCCGACAATGAGTATTTAAATGCCGGTAATCCAAAACTAAGCGGTACGATCCATCGGGTTTAGAAACCACGAAAAGGGGATTGTTCATAGGTGATACGCATGGTTCAATTACTCCCTGATATTCCAACTGTGTCAGAATTTCGGAGACGGGGCCTTTTGCCTGCCGTTTGATGGGATATTGGGGTTGTGGCTGCGGTAGTGACCGCAAAGGTATTGCATGAGGAGGTGATTCTTCATCCCATCCCACATGGTTGCGGTATAACGCTGGTGCCAGGTACACAGCCCACTCAGCTGCAAGTGCTTCAGCTTTGTCTTTTGGGACATGCCGTGAGAAGCTTGGAAGGATTACCTCCTCTCCTTTATGTGCAGCTAAAACGAATGGGGGTGGCCAATCCACCTCTGCTAACAAAATGTCATATGAAGAGGTTAGATTTTCCCAAAAAATCCCTTTTATTTCACGCGGTATGTCACCTTCAATTTGTATGACTATATTATATAGTCTGTCAGGGGGTGCCACTCTCGTGTCAGCTGTCTCTACAGTAACGAATGTTTCAGTTGCTGTCGCCTCCATATGAGGACGTAGCGCCTCCCGCACTATGGTAACTTCCGCGGCGCTGTCTAGGAGGGTCACTGCCCACGTCCAATTCTGGAGTCTCGTTCTCACGGTCTGAGGCATATTTCGCTGTGACAGCGGCAACCTTTTTCTTCTGAAATTGCGGTCGAGGAAGATGAAAGTCTTCTGCTTTCCCTCTGACTTGTTGTCGAGGTTGGTCTCGCTCCTGGGGAGCCTCTCGGCCCCTTCCTCTATCTTGCCGTCCCTCCTCCACCAGCCTGTGACGACGTCTGGGCCTGTGAAGAACGAGGAGAACGCGTATCAGAGCTCTGAAACCTTTCTGGTGATTTAATCCTTGACCTATCACGTAAATCATAAGTACGTTCAGAAGAAACCGAAACTGGGGAAGCGCCTCTCGACCCCGGCTTCTTTGTTGCTTACCCTGTTTTTTCTGTCTCCAACTCTTTTTAGTGAAGACCGGTTTATCATCTTTCTCAGATGCACTTTTTGTTTGTGTAACTTGTGTTTGCGATTGAGTTTGCATTTTTACAAAAGGCTTGTTGCCCAGGCTATTTCTTCCAATTGTTTTATAAGCCCGGGCAATAATTTTCGGTAATTCGCGGGGCCTGTCCAACTCTGGGACCAAAGCCAAAGCATTCGCTACTTGAAAGTTCATAGCATCGCCCTTGACATTTCCAAGGATCAGTTCAGCTACTACATCAAACACTCCCACTAGTCTCATCCCTAATTCCACAGCCGCTTCAGGGCCATGTTCGTCTTGTACTTTTTTAATTACAGAGGGTAGAACCGTCATGGAAGGAGTACCAAAACATTTTGAATAAACTGCTGCGAATACCTTACCCCAGTTTTCACATGATGTCAAATCGGGGATTAAGTCTTTTGGCAAACTTATCGTAAGGATGCGATGTTTATCCACTGGGGACGTATGTGGAAACACCGCTTCTATCTGATCGAACTTTTCGGCAAGCCAGTAAGGATAATCGTCCTTACTTTGTGGACGTTTGCCCATCACAGAATTTACCATGACAGGACTTATGGTCACTCCAGCGGCTATAGCTGGTTGGCCTGCGACTACAGGAGCAGCTCCATGTAGACTACCTGTAACGTATGTCACTAGGGCTCGATGCACTCGTACCAATTCGGTATGCATAGTGCGCAGTTCCGCAAGCGGTAATGCCAGATAATTTGGATGCGGGGTATACCCGGCCAATACAGGCCAAGTGGCCCCCTGAATTGACAAGGGGCCTAAACGAACTGCGGTAGTTGGTTGTGGTAGGGCGCCATTAAACCAAACACGGTGCTGCCAAGCCGTGAGAGGTACTTCAAGAGTGGTATAGGGTCGATAGGCAGCAGGAATAGCGGTGGGCTTATATTCATGAAACAGATTATCATCTGCCTCCACCGCTTCAAAAGTGATCCAAGTGTAAAACACCTCAAAGTGGTAAGCCGGATCGGCTTGAACCACAAAGACCAAATCGATCCCTGTATCAGGCACTCCATACACCCGTAAGTGGTCTCGGAGTGCCCCTCGACTATGTGCAGCGATCGCCACACCAGCCATGACTAAACAGATATATTCGACAACCTAACAGGGAGCACAAAAATGGGTCTGTTAACTAACCTTTTTAATAACATCAAGCTTGAAAGAACCTATAAAACATTCAATATAGGAGGTATCACCGTCACATACGCCTCCGGAAGCGTACGCGAGGGGTTTGTGGACAAGCACAAGTACTACTCAAGCGTCTCGCAGATAAGCCGCCCCACGGTGGTCGCGCCATGTCATAAGGTTTCTGCACATACACAGAGCTATGCACAGGAAAATGGGACCCCGGAATACAGTGGTTTGCCACCATATACCGTAGCACCCAAAAACCCCAACCCAACTAGCTTAGCATCCCATTAGCACCCAAGTACTAATGTTTGGACAACCCAGAACACGGTATCTTTATCTCAGGACTCGCAGAAGCAAGAACACTCTTTCGTCACTCACTCGTACTTGTCCACAAGGTGCGTAGGAAGAGACACTGGATAGGTTAAAATGTTTATTCCAACTTACGTGCTCTAATGTACAGTACACGTGTCAGTACTAATAGCATAATGCATATGACTAATATAAGCAGCATGGTTACAATTCCATAGAATACAAACGGGGAAAGCATCTCAGAGCTCAGTGGATAAACGTATAAATAACATTACCACCCTCCCCTTGCAGTAAGATAGTTTATTATAATAATAGAAGACCTCTGGGCTTTGACTAGCGAACCCCCATACCTCAGTCTCTAGATGCAGAATTACATCAGCAGGACATCATAGCTCTTCTCACTGAAAGGGATTTCTCCAAGTGTGTTAAGCGCTAGTAAACCACAGTATTAAAAGCATACCAAATTCTTCATGGCAATTGCACCTAATGTTATGTCTGGGTGCGCGAGACTGGCCATATCAGGAAGAACCAAAATACATTGTTATGCGACCTTGTACATGTTTGTGCAGACTGAGCCCAAAAAGGTGAACAACAGAAAATGCAGACAGTGCAAAAGAACTTGGCACGAGCAAAGGGCGAGGGAGGCCCGGCTCAGTGTAACGTGCGCAAAGAAAAGCAGCATGGCAGCCAGGCCTAGGCCAACATAACAAGGCAGGTAACAATCCACAAGACAATAGCACAGCACTCCGTAAGAGAGCTTCTTTCATGGCCTAGCTGTAGTGTACTGCGATCATTGCCTGAGGTGGACGGTGATGAGGGCAAACGTTTTCTACAGGACACACGGACACAGGTGATAATAGGGGTGATCACTCAGGTGCTGAGTTAATGTGCAGAAAGCCTGGACTCCAGCAGTGATCAACAGCTTCATTGGCGATATGCCTTGCATTCTTGCAGTACCACTATGCATGCACTTCTGAAACATCTGATGTTAATGTGGTAACACGTGCAAACAGCATTTGTGCATGCCTGTCTTTACATGTGCACTTTATTGCCATGTCTATTGGCTTTACCCAATACTGGTTCATCATGTCGCAAACCTAGGAGCGAAAAGCATCTTAGAGATGAAGCAGGGCACATTGCTGCTGTTAACGTTTTTACCGGGTACAACACATTTTTATTGGATAATGTGGCAGCATGTTTCTTTTGTTGTAACATGGGGGAAAGGCCATGGACCAGACTATGTTTCTGGTGATGTGTATGCAGAAAACCCCGGCGGGCAGCAGTGCAAATGGAGTAAGATGGGAAAACAAGCGCGCCCGCGCCTCGCGCTAAAAGTTTAAAAAAAAGGCATGCAGCGCGCGCTTGGGAGAGCAGTCTGCTCTTTTTCGAAGCACATACTCGTGCTTGTGGCGCGCTCCTGCTCGCTCCCGCAAGGTGGATGCCGCCACAAGCACGAGTATGTGCTTCGAAAAAGAGCAGAACGACGGCTAAAGGTCTCCTACGCAGCACATGCGCGCTGCGTAGGCGAGACCTAAAAACGGCTTTCCTCCAATGTATTTATTGCATGTTAGGCTCACTACAGCCACCAAAGAAGTCAGTATTATTGATGTCTTGAATGTATATATTCCACCTAGGTGGTCCCCTTAGGTACAGGCGATACAGGGGAATTTTGTTGAGTATATTCAAAGTATAAGGGAGAAAGGGAGGGCAAGAGGCGGTACTTATTTAGAACTGGCATGCAGGGATTTTAACACTTACCCACCAGACTATATCGTCAATGAAGAGGTGCTGGCTGAGGATTATTGGATAGGTGTCCCCAAACCAGTGATGTGCATGACAAAGGCCACCAAGAAAGGGAAGCCTTTTTCATCTCGTCTCATAAACTACTGGTTTTGTTTTTTGGATGGACGCACTCCCTCTGACAGCCCAGCTAAGGTGACTTATAAGAATGGCAGAAAGGCATCACAAATTGATTACATCCTAGTAAACTTAGAATGTTGTGGAAATGTAGAGGATATGGAAGTTACTAAGAGGGTGGAAAGTGATCATGAACCCCTTATAGCTAGTATAAAGGCCACTGCTAGAACCCAACCATGAGCTAGTATGAAAATCCAGACGGAGTGTGGGCCTGAGACTCTCCCCTCAACAATGGGAGAAACATTCGATGGAATGAAGAGAAATAGCTCAATGAATTTCCTGTATTTAGTGCAATTATGATAGGCTATGGATCTTCCTTTCTTAATTCCCCAGGCAACGCTAACCTTGATGTATTGCTTATGTATGATCTAATGATCCATTAACTAAAACTCCTGTGGTCTCAGCCAGTATTAACAATGGAGAGGAGCTTAAACATGCACAATTGCCCCAGCTGGTATGATAATTAATGCTATAACATGAAGTGCAAAGTTTTACAGGTTTTAAACCAGCGTTGTTGTAAAATAGCTAGGGAACGGCTCATTCAGGCCCTTAGGTGAGAGTATAAGCACCTGCTATGAATAAAGGAACAAGCAGCACAGAATACCCTGTGGGTGAAGCTGAAAGAAGCAGCACATACAAAGAATACTAAAGGTTGTGGGACATTGTTAATCATTTAGAGAGAAGAATGGCAAACAAGCAGGAGTGCCACATAGACTCAAGGGAGTGGGTTAACCTCGTAGAGACTCATACTAGGACAATAGCCTTAGCACAGGAAATTCACACCCACTGTATGAGAAACCGGTCATAAACTATCCCGCAGTGCGGCACCCACAATAAATATATATTTTTCTAAACGCCAATAATAAATGAGCAGCTCCTTTGAGGGAGCTCCCCATAATGCCCCACAAGGGCTTTATTTGTTATATATTTTTAGCTTAGGGATGCCCGTAGCATAGCGAGGGGCCCCACCAAACCTTTTTTCAATGTTGTTGGGGGCTGCAGGGAGTCCAGCGGCCCCCTGGGTCATTAAATCCATGACCTAAAGTGAGCTTGCCATATTTTTTTTAAAGCACTCCTTGTTGGAGCTCAATGCTTTTCACCTGGAGTGCAAGCCCTTTTGTGGTTGTTTTTATGATTGTATTTTGTGGGCTGAAAAATGTTAAAAGAAAGACTCAGAAACATGTTGGTTTATATAAAAAAAAAGAAAACAATATGTCTCTGAGTCTTTCTTTTAACATTTTTCAGCACACAAAATGCAATAATAAAAACAATGTTAAAAGAAAGACTCACAGACATTTTATTTTAATAAAACATTATGATTTTTTTATAAATCACTATTATTTAACATTGCTTTGCGTGATTTACTGAACTATACACTAGATTAAAAATATTTGTGATTTTTGTAGAAAGATGATAATAGGTTTACTTATTATATTTTGGTGTTGTGACTCTTTGGCAAAGTCAGTAAGTCTACCTGAGTGCAGCCAGGACCTTTGAGATCAACTGCATGCAGTGCAGGCCAAAAGCCAGTGGTTGGCTGCTTGCAAGTGTTTGAGGGTTGCTTGGCCATTAAGTAGGTCCTGTGACGGGTGCTCGGGAGGCAGTAAGCGAGAAAACAGGAGAGCGGCATGGAAACAGTTTACGGTGACTGGCACGTGGTCCTGGAGCCTGTGGCACAGGAACCTCAAGGGCTGAGCCAAAGGCACAGGAAACTGGGCAAGGATTTAATCTATCAAAACGTCTCCCCGAGATGCTTTCCGGATAGTAGGGAGTTTTGCATTGAGGCCAGCACTATTTTTGTCTTTGTGCTCCAAATTTGTTTGTCCTGATGATGACCCACTAAATCACAGTGGTCGAAATGCCGTCAACGCTCGATTGGCAGATGGGATAAAACGTTGACTGCTAGGTTCCGCTAATGGTGAACCAATCAGCTGATTGTGATACCCTCTGCCTGTTTTTCTTGTTTTACACTGAATATTGCTTGTATGTGTTTGTCTGGTGTGACGTTGGAAGCCATTGTTTTATGTTTGTATAATATTACTGAATAATGACTGACTTTTTTTGCCTAATTCTGTCATCTGGCACCGTTTCTTCCCTTATTTTCATTCATTTTATTTCGTTTTTGTCAATTTGTGCTGTAATTGAGTATTTCCGCCTGGAACCATTGTTGTTGTTACAAACCATAATCAACAGAGCACCACCCATACCTTTGTGAATTGCCATTTATGAGTGCATGAAGTGGTCCTGGCAGACTCCTCCTCCTCACTCATAAATGACTGTGAAGATCCCCTTGGACCCTACAATCTGGAACTCACTATCCCTTCTTCGCCTGAGAAGCATCTATCCTAGTATGCTGTGCCGAAGAGATCCGAATCCCTTTGTTTTCTAGCCCCAACTTCTGTAATGCTGGGGTTTAATTTCCCAGTCGTACTAAAATGCTTTCCCAGCATGTTTTGGCAGCGCCAAGAAACCTTGAGTGTATGCGCGCTATAAAGGCTTCGTTTGGATATTTTTCAGAGTGCGGCCGCCTTGCACCCAGCACCATGTTCCCCTGTGCTCCGGGACAAATGCCCACTGGGGCCTGCGCAGGTTCCGAGCACGTGCCCCTCCCTGGTCATTAAGAGCTGCGGCTGACGCTACCTTGCAGTGACAAGTGACATCTCTGACAACACCAGCTTTGATCTGGCTGTCTTGTGATGTCACTCAGAGCAGCTTGTTAGGGAATAGGCGTCTTCGCAGATACCAGCGCGCCTAAATTAAACATGCACTATGCGGATGGGGGCCTGGGGCGCAATATCCCTCGTGTCCCTGACATGTGCTGTGTCCGCCACATCCCAACGGCACCCTTGCCCAATGCCTTCTGCAGAATCCCATCCTAAAAACAAAATGTAGCAAAAAGTGCCGACGATTACACCAGCTGTTTTCATGCAGGCCGAACCCGGCGTTGTATTGTGACCGACGTGACTTTACAGTAAATATATGTTTATAAGTATTTGTAAAGCAGCGCGAGCCACTTCATAGACTCTAACGAGCTGCTCCTTAAAATAGTAGAAGATTAAGGCAGTTCTGTACTTAGTGCCTACAACAGCCTGAGAATGTGGCTGCTACAGAATTACTTTAATTTTGAACATGTAAGTAGCGCATACAGTCATACACCTGCGTTACTTTTCTGTTACTTGTAAGATAGCTAAGTGAGCCAAGCATTCATTTCCGGGATCTGTGCCCAGGTGTGGCTCTGAGGCGTCTACGCCACGTGGACTCGCTGACGAGGCAAGGACGCTACAACACGTGGAAGGGTTAATTGTGTTCCTGTTCACGTGGGAAGCGTCCTGACGCAGGGACTGGGCAGTTACTTTAGGCGTGGAGTCAAGGCAGGTTTGCATAAGGTCGGTCCTTGCTTGGAATGGCACAGGGAAGCTAAAAATAACTTATTGTAAAATGCCCAGACTAATAAGTAATTATGAGTGAGACAATCGGTACTATTTATTGGCAACAGATCATGGAACTCATTTTGACGTCAGATAGGTGGAATTCTGATAACTGTCTCCTGAAGATTACATCAAATGGACCAATGACAAGTTTTAATGTTTGCTATTTCTGTTTGATTCCCTATCCGTCATCTATTCATTCGTTAATCAAAAACATCACATGCGCAATCTAATTAGTCAACAATCAACATACTCCGTTTTGAAAAGACATTATAATCGAATTTTAGAAGTACCGTTACTCAAACGTAAAATACAATAAAAACATTGAATAATCGTAACTTTATAAATGACCACCTTGCATTCCGTACTAGGACAAGAGTAAAAAAGTTAAAAGTAAACTAATGTTCAACTACGCAGAAGCTTGAAACATTATATTTGAATGTTGCGGAAATAGTTTCAGTGCGACCGTTTTGCTTTTCTTTGAATTTCGATGCAAACACCTTTCTGCAGCAGGCGCTCAGACCACTCAGCTACCTTGCAGCACAGGATGGGCTGATTAAACGCATATCAAAGCAGGGGTTTTAGCAGGGCATTTTTGCAGGAGTGAGTTCTCAAAAACAAAAACAATGTTTTTTACTCCGAGGGTCATTAATGTTCCCTGGTAGCTGCCATCTAAAACTGCAGTATTAAAGGTCAGTATGACGCTCTTGAGGGCGGGGGAGGTGGGGGGGGGGAGGGCTCTTGGAAGACCGACTCCTAAACGACGATCAGCCCCAAACCGTAGCCAGTTCATGGGTCTCAGTGCAAGGAAGTAATAGGTCCCACTGGCCGCTGTGTTAACCGTAAAATGCAGCAATAATCAGGTTTCAGGGGGCCTATCATGCCTCCGTGCCCCGGCGCCACTGCACCTACTGCACCAGTGGAAGTCTGCAGTCACTCTAGTTGCACTTGGTTGTTCAAGTTCGCTCGAGGAAGCATATGATGTTCACGATAAGCACTTAGGAGATCAGTGCTGTAATCTTGTTGGTCTTCATAAGCTCTGTACTGGCCTCTCAATTAATTAGATAATTAATGAATATTGATTCTAATTGAACTTTCTTGTTCTCCACTAAACGTTGATAGCCACGCCTCATTAAATTGTAAATTTCCGTCTCCTATTGTAAGAAGCACTCCATGCCCTGTGCTGGTACTGCACAATTTTCTGAAGAAACTCAAATAATAAAAATCACTCTCTATATTTACTATTATCAGAAGTGGGGAAGGTGATGTTATGGTAAAAGGGATTATTATCAAATCAAATGAAACAGGAATTACTTAAATAACTAGATAACTGGATAACTGATCTGTCAACTGAAAAAAAGAGAAAAATATTAGCTCTGAACCAAATACAAAGACATCTGTTCTATGCGAAATAGTTTTACAAAGCTCCCATTCATTATAGGACAGTAAAAAGTGTTAAAGGTGGCCTTCAGGAACCCCATATATGTTGAGTTGAAAACATTAAGCCTCGCACGCAAGAGCACCAGAACTATTACTTCTCTGGTATTAATTGCCAGAAAGGGCTTTAGAGCTTTCGTTTTGAAAACATTAAGCTTCACTTTACAGAGCACTTGAACTATTTCTTCTCTAGTATTCATGGGCAAAAGGGACATAAGAGCTTTAGCTGCTGGAAAGAGCTTTGCACTATTTTGATGGTTTAAATCTGTGTTATTACTTGTACTTTTTTAAAGGGTGATATGTCAGAGTCTGGTTTTCACCCACGTTTGGCACTAATGACTGAACAATTATTTTCCCGAGAAAAGACGAGAAGGGAGAAGGACTCGACTGGCCTGTTATAAAATTGACCAGAAGGTGGCAGCAGAGCATAGCTTGTGGAATTCATTCCGTCTTTAAAAACCCCGCAGCAACACATTTTTATGCAATAAACGCATTCCATTTTTAGGTCTCGGCCTGCACCAGCGCTTGCGCTGGTCTGGCCGAGAGTTTTAGTAAGCGTGTTTTGGAAGTGCAAACACTGGCTTTCGGCTGGCGACCAGCTTGCGTTCACGATGGGCGTGCACGCGCGCAGCTGCCATCTGGGGTTTCCTATCTCTTCCTCATTTCCTCGTCATGGCTCATTAACTCTCTGGACTCTGATGTTTCAATCGCAGCAGCAGCTCACATTACCAACTGACGGCCCTGGACTACAGTCACATGAAAAACAACAGCGATTAGCATTGAAATGCAAGCTTTTTTTTGTCTACTTAGAAATATTGCTTCGGTGGGTTGATTTCACCTTATATCGCTATTTGTTTTATATTGGGAGTCACAGCCTAATTACCAGTATTTTTGTCTCACTCTGTTTTTTTTAAAAAATATTTTTTCGCACAAAGCTATATTTAAGGTTACTTTTTCCGCGTCACTTCTTCACTCTATTTAAACTCCACACCCCCCACTCTTATTGTCTCTCTCCTTCTCTCTCTCTCCTCTCTCTCTCTCTCCCTCTCTCTAATTCTCTCTCTACTTAATTAACTCTCCCCTCTATCTTTTTAGCCTTTCATTCTCTCACCCCTTTATCTGTTTCTCTTTCAAACTCCTTCATTCACCCTCTCTCCCCTTCTTTCTCTCTCTCTATCCCGCTCCACTCTTTATTCTATGTACACCCTTTCTCTCTCCTTCTCTCTCACCACCCTCTCTAATTGGGCATTATATCTTCACTCTATCTCTCACTCGGCAACACCACAGCATCACTCAGAGCAAGCACAGTATCAATCAGAGCCAGCACAGCATCACTCAGCACCAACACATCACTCAACGCCATCACAGCATCATCAACGCCATCACAGCATCACTCAGTGCAACCACAGCCTCACTCAGTGCAACCACAGCATTACTCAGTGCAACCACAGCATTACTCAGCACAACCACAGCATCACTTAGCGCCACCACAGCATCACTCAGCGCCACCACAGCATTACTCAGCAGCACCACAACATCACTCCGCGCCACCACAGCATCACTCAGCACCACCATAGCTTCACTCAGCGACACCACATCATCACTCAGGGCCAACACTGCATCACTCCGCACCACCACAGGATGACTCCGCACCACCACAGGATGACTCCGCACCAACACAGGATGACTCCGCACCACCACAGGATGACTCCGCACCACCACAGGATGACTCCGCACCACCACAGCATCGCTCAGCACCACCACAGCATCGCTCAGCGCCACCACAGCATCGCTCAGCGCCACCACAGCATCACTCAGCGCCACCGCAGCATCGCTCAGCGCCACCGCAGCATCGCTCAGCACCATCGCAGCATCGCTCAGCACCACCGCAGCATCGCTCAGCGCCACCGCAGCATCGCTCAGCGCCACCGCAGCATCGCTCAGCGCCACCACAGCATCTCTCAGCGCCACCACAGCATCACTCAGCGTCACCACAGCATCACTCAGCGCCACCACAGCATCACTCAGCGCCACCACAGCATCACTCAGCGCCACCACAGCATCACTCAGCGCCACCACAGCATCATTCAGCGCCACCACAGCATCACTCAGGGCCACCACAGCATCACTCAGGGCCACCACAGCATCACTCAGGGCCACCACAGCATCACTCAGGGCCACCACAGCATCACTCAGGGTCACCACAGCATCACTCAGGGCCACCACAGCATCACTCAGGGCCACCACAGCATCACTCAGGGCCACCACAGCATCACTCAGCGCCAAGACAATATCACTCAGCACCACCACAGCATCACTCAGCGCCAAGACAATATCACTCAGCACCACCACAGCATCACTCAGCACCACAGCAGTATCACTCAGCAAGACCGGAGTATCATTCAGCATCACCTCAGCATCGTCTCCGCAACAGTCACCACCACCACCACTACCACCTCAGCATCACTCAGCACCACCTCAGCCTGCTCTCGGAATCTGGCATCTGTTGATTCTCCCCTAGCGTCTGGCCGCTGCTAGTGTTATAATACAGGTAACTAGTTCCCAACCTTCACTCCGATTGTTTATGCCCCCTCAAAAAAAAGCTTTAACAAACAACCATTGCAATAGGCAGAAACAAGTTGCCAGCATTGCAAGAACAAAAGAAAACTGAGGAAATTTTTTATTGTAAATACTTTTTTTAATATGGTCGTTCAGTTTTACATAATGCCTTCTTGGTCATATATAAAGTAACAAAAATGCTTCTGACACTTTTTTATTATAACTTTTCAGCATGCTGCACAGCAGCCACATTTCTCTACAGCACAGCTTGAAGACATTGGCAAAGTCAATAGCTCTGGCTAAACACTTATAAGGCCCCAAAGGTGAGACCTATTGGCTATGCCAATGCTTGTTTCAATTGTTCACAGTTCCCCAGGTCTAAACTCACATGTTCAGCTAGGAAAACAAATGTTTTGCTTCTGTGCTTGCAGCTTAAAGAACGAAAACAAAAAAAGCTGGGCCGGATTTCAAGCTTGGTGAAGTGCCGAACTCAAGTACAAATACAGCGCTGCCTTTTGCAAGGCAAAAAAGCGTTTCCCTTGCGGGAGCGAGCCAGGGGCACCATGTGTTTGTAAGTTAATTACAAACATATAGTGTCAAGCTCGCTCCCGCAAGGGAATCGCTAAACGTGCACGCGTTGCCATTGAAGGCAATGGAACGCGTGCACGTTTTTGGGACAAAACCGAATCGATGGCTAAAGGTCTTTTTCCTATGCAGCGCATGCGCGCTGCGTAGGCGAGACCTAAAAACCACATGGAGGCGAGCAAAGGTATTGGCACAGAATACACCTCAGACTTCAAACGGATAAGGTGTAACCCCACCTCGATTGAAGAGCTAACCAAAACTGCAAAGACCCTCCTCTGCCAAGAAAACGATACGACAACTCATCCCATAACAGCTTGGGTGAATTTCACAACGGCTCTTGGGAAGAAATTTGCCACCAGGACAGGAACAAAAACTGTAAAAACAGCGGCTCTCTTGCCTGCAAAGACAACCACCCCTGAGACTAGAAAACCTAAACACTCAATAAATCAAACTAACCCTTAAAATCTAGCCTTGCAAAGCGACCTGCAGAAACTGAAGGCAACACTAAAAAGGAATGAATGGGACAAAAATATGCAAGAGAACAAAGCACTTTGGGCAAGGATACTGCATGACTCAAAACTCAAGAATAGTGCCAGGTTTTGGTGGACGATCAACAGCCTTCAACTGCCAGTTCACCAAGGAATAAAATCCCATATTACAGAGGACAACTGGGCAAAATATCTACATAATAATTTCAATAATAATAATCAAGAGGAGAAAGTGGCTAGGGAAGAAACTCGGGCCAACCAAAGGGACAGAGGTAATACGTCCTGGAAAAGGCTAGTCATAATTCCAACAAGGACTCAAGCAGGGGTGCTATCCCGAACAGAAAAATGCTCCCCAGGGCAGAAGAGGCAGCAGGCCTAGAAACATCACTGAACAGTGAGCAAGAACGCTATGAAATAACAACATTACAGATCAAGACACAAATAGCCAAAGGAAAGCTAGAAGGAGCCTCAGATCCTTACGGAATACCACCAATTCTGTATACACATGACCCTGAATACTGGAGCAAAGTACTTGTGCAGTCTTCAACGACATACAGGAAACACACAATCCCGGAATTATGGAAAGGATCGACGATCAGTCCCTTCTATAAGCAGGGTGATAAGAGCAATGCCAACAGTTACCAACTCATCCCTCTAATCGACATAGAAGCCAAGTATTAGGCGGGAGTGATCCTGGAAGAATTAACATCCTGGGCATCGTCAAAATCCATCATCCCCATAAACCAGACTGGGTTCTGTAGAGGACTGGGAACCACTACTACCATTCTGGCGTTGGCACTGCTCATGGATGCAGCCAAAGAGGCACATCCTGGAGCACCGGCACTTTAAATTTGACATGTTTTCTGGGCCTAACTACACATCAGGATTGAGAACTGGGCGTGGTCCCCCACTCATGCTGTATTATCAGTGAGCTCTATATCAAAGACTGTACATTCTGATCCAACTTATTAATTGCTGCAGAAATAGAAAGAAGGACGGATTTTATGCGGTTTATAAACGTAATGGTTTTGTTTTTACATTGGGAGTTTTAATTAACTGAACAATAAACTATTTACTTACTCTCCATACTAATGATATTTTTGATATGCATTTGTTGTCAAATTGGGGCGAAAATACTGCATCTTAGAGCACAATAGTTAAAATAAATATTTTAAACTTCCTTCGTGTCTCTTGTTTATCTAATTATGTACAAGTACGAGTGAGAGAGCGAAAGGGTGTGTCCTGTTACCCCAATCCCTGAGAGGGTTGAGAGGGTTGTGTTCTGGGATGCCAATTCACGTTTCTCTGGAAAGGTTAGGAGGACGAGTGAGGCACTATAGCTATTCGGACTTGGCTCATAGATACTGAGGTGGTATGGTGACTCAGTCCCTACATACTGATGTTCTATGGTCCCAAGCATAATTCTGTTCCAGAGCAGAATGCCTGCAACATGGCGCCGCCAACATTTTGGTCAGGTACTCATTTGCAGGAACCCTGAGTAGTGCTTGTGCACAATACCCTCGCACCTTCAGCCAGAGATGTCCGTGGTGTTAGAGGATAATCCCCCACAGTTTTTAGGGATTACCTATTCTGTTGGTTTTTCAAGCTTGAATATTAAAAGATTTAAACCCTGTTTGTGTTACACTTTTAATCCATTTCTAAATACTTATGGAACAACCGATTGCGCCCAACTGCCGACTGGCAGTCAAAGCACATTTGACATAACATGGAGTCCCTAATGAAGGTGCTCCTGTAATTTTTGTAGTTTTTGTAGGTGACGCCTTCCACTTTGAAGTTTTTTATTCATGGGTCACATTTTGAGCTGTGGATACTTACACAAATACTTTTCACAAATACACTAATCCCGCTGCACATGCTGCATACAGACCCTATCCACTGATTGAAATTTCTCTTACCATCTGGGAACATCAGTCTTGGTTTAATGCCGCCCGTCCCCATGTCCCTGGGACAGTTGGAATGGGTCCTCTCAGTAATGAGGGTGCTACTTGGCCAGCATTGGCTGGTTATAAACCATATCTAGATTTAGGCAATTTAAATCTAGTGCAGAACTGTGGTTTGTATAAGGTTCTTGTTTTCTTATACAAACGTTTTGCTCAATTTATTTAGCACACATTATTAGCTGGTTCAGCTAGACTTAGCCTGAAAGTGCAAGCACAGTTGCCTGCAGCGCCTGTTATTAGTCCTGTAATTGTTCATTCAGTTATGGGCAAACATCCTACTAATCATGAGGAACTTCCATTTTGGATTCCCCTAAAAATGGATCGACTTGAAGCTCTATTTCCACTTACGGGAGCGCAAGACGAGCACAGAATTTTAACTATGTGCTTGCCCACTGGACTGGTTACCACTCTAGCAGACTGCAACACCTGGGTTCAAATCAAGCAGACCCGATCCCCAATATTCTCCATCACCTAATTCAGTTATTGTTACCACCTATTCAGTGGGACAATTGTGTCAATAATCATTGGAATATTCCACACTGTCTGCAGTGAAACAACATCTTTCTCTCCTGTCCGAAGGCATGAATTTGTCAGATTCTCTTTTGGGTCCCAAATCTCCATGTTCTAAAAAGATGTATTTATGCTACCTATAATGAAATGCGGAAATTATCCCAGATGGAAGCTGATGCACGTTTAAGACAAATTGACCAATATAATTTGGATAAAGTGCTTGCTGTTGTTGATAACAGTATCAATATGTTGTCTTCTCGTATTTACAATTTAAATAACATTGTGTCTTCTGTTATTGATATTATATGGAAAGTGACATGAAAACATTCTATCATGGGCAAAGTCAGCTTAGATCTACTATGCAGTTTAGCTGGACGCTTCAAACACTTAAAAATGGGCATGTACCATGGCACTACTTGGATTGTAGTAATTTATTCCTGCCCTTTAAGTTAACACGCAAACAACAACTGATGGCGATGAAAGATGCAACTTACACATTGCTACATCTAGAGGTATTAGAAGAACTTTTCATTTATACTGCTGAAACACCTTGTTGATACACAGCGTTTTATGTTTACCCATCTCAACATTTCAGTTCACAGCTTGCATAAAACATTTTCCTGTAGGTAGATATGAACCCCTTGGGAGCACCTTCATTCATGAATTATGATCACTTCCCTTTACATATTGTTGTGAAAGTGCCAATTTGGAAGTTTTCCTTACTGGAGAAGAATGCAATTCTTCTGTCAGAAATGTACTCGTTTACAAACTGTAGGAGGCTGGCTTAGTATATGGTTTTCAGTTATGTAAGTGTAGCACCCTGCACTAATCCAGACAACCCTTATGGTGATTACAGTGGTCTTAGACAACCTTACAAAGCTCTCTAAGTGGTGGCTGTGGAGAGCAGCCTTCAGGCTTAGTCCAGAAGTAGTGTAAAGCAGCTCGTTTTACCAGTACTAAATCTTATAGTGTAGGTTAAGTGAAAAAGAACCAAACAGTGTCGTTATAAAAATATGTATTTATTATAAACACTCACTAACACATTGCAATATCTCCTACCCAGAGATATAACCACAATACTTTGATAATAGAACGCGTAAGTAGCACAAATACACAGTGGTCTCCGGGGGGAGAACAAACCATACACTAAAATAGTGGAATGTGAACCACGACCTAAGTTGAGACTGGACCCAGAAGACATAGAAGAGTCAAGGACCCAAGAAACCACCCAAGGTAAGTACCCAGGAACCCCACGGAGGCCGTGTGCAAAGTGGGACCACGACCACGTGCTCAATACAAGTCAATGGGCAAGTCACGGTTGCAGTTTTTAAGAAGAAGGACCCTTCCCAGAGGACCCTGAAGAAACCCTGTGGAAGACGGAAGGTTGGAGAGTCACCCCACCTGTGGATACCCCAGGAACCAGGATAACTACACCGGGAAGCCGGTGCATAGGTACGAAGTGACGTTGGATACCGCCGTAGACCACAATGGAGGACTTTAGTGAAGATGCAGCTCGTGAAGAAGGTGAAAGAGTCCGGTTGAACCCAAAGGTGGATTCAAGATGAGAGGTACCTGCAAGCAGAGGGGACAGAGTCTATGCCACTCAGGAGTGAACAGGAGGCATGGAAGACGAATGCCCACTGATGTCGGAGATGCAGGAGAGTTGACGGTGCCCTTGAAGTTGCAGCTGTGTGGACCAGGCGATGTTGTGGAAGACCAGGAGCCATTCACAAGCTGTCCTACGTCGGATGTCAAGAGCCAGGGGGTTAGTGTCCGGCAGGGGCACCAACAAGCCATGGCAACGGCAACAAACGTAGTATGCGAGAAAGGTGCGGTGTCGGGACCAATAGGGTTCAAGTGACTCACCACGAGCAGGTAAGTCAGAGTAGGACCCGAACAAGCAGGGGAGCCCACTAGAGCCAAAGAAGACCCTCAAGAGGACCTACGGGCTGAAGGCACAGTAGTCGCAAGAGGACCTCGAGCAACTCACCAAAGGGTGAAGGCCCACGGTGCAGGGGATGCGGTGCAGGCGAAGAACTTGGCTGCAGGAGATGCTTGAGAATGGAGCTTTCTTGGAGCCCGAAGATCTCTGGTGAAGAGAGTCAACAAGACTTGGCAAGTCGACGCGGTGCACAGGGGTACTGCTCCAGCGGTTCTGACGAGGGATACTGGCTTTAAACTTGCTGTGAAGACAGTGCAGGCCTCAAGGGAGTTGCAGAGCCACCACTTGTGTTGCTGAACCTTTCAGAGTCCGTTGGAGCTCAGGGACAGCAGACCGGTCAGCTTTGTTGTGGTGCCTGCAGATGCAGGGAAGTGACTCCTTCACTTCAAGGGAGATTCCTTCGGGTGTCTTGGATGTCCACAGGCCTGTAGAAGAACCTGTATGGAGCACAGGCACAGATGACACAGAAGACTAACAGGACGATGAGACCAGGAGCAGCAGGAGTCTTCCCAGTTGCAGTCTCGGTTCTCAAAGCGAAATCCAGCGAAGTCCAAAGTGCCCAGACGGTTAAAGATGAAGTGGTTTCGGATCTGAATCTTGTCCCATGATGAATCTAAGAAACCAGGTAAGCCCTTAAGTACCCTAAGAAAAGGGTTGGGATGATTCAGCGGCCCCTCCCACAAGAGGGGCTGGACAGTGAGGAGGATGCTCCCCTGTCCTTTTTCCGGTTTTGCGCCAGAGAGGGAGCCAACGGCTCCCTGAACTGGTCCCAACTGGAGTATGCAAGGAGGGCACCAAATGTGCCCTTCAAAGCAGTCTAGAGGCACCCCCACCCTGTCCCAATACACTAAGTCCTGTCTGGGAGGTGGTCACACCTCCCTGTGATAGAAAACCTATTGTCCTACCTTCCCCTGCTCGAGCTTGGCTCAGCAGCAGGAGGGCAGAATTGTGTCTCTGGTTGGCAGCAGCCATAGCTTGCAGTTCGGGTCTAGGAGACTGGTTCCGGGAACATTGAGGAAACCCAGAGGAGCTTTACAGTGCATGGAATCATACCTCCAACACCGTTTACGGTGTTGAGGTATGATTCCAACGTGTTTGATACCAAACATGACAGGGTTCGTTACAGCCAGTTTAGAGTTAGCCATCGTGTAATGACGCATGGCAACTCTATATATCGTAATGGCTGATGCACTTACAATCCAGGAGAATGGACTCCATGGATTGTAGGAGTGTCCTGCTCATGCAGGGGCACCCTCACACTTATAACCCAGAAACCTGCCTTCAGGATTGAAAAGCCTGCATTAGGGGTGACTTACAGCTTTTAAGTGCAGTGACCTCAGATATAAGGAAACTTATATCTGTTGTAAGTGGTGCTAGCAATGGCAGGCCTGTAGTCACAATTTGAGTGGTCACCCATGGGTGGCATAATACATGCTTCAACCAATGGGGGACCCCAGGTGTACCTATGCCCTGGGCACCTTAGTACCATATACTAGGGACTTACAAGGGTACACCAGTAGCCAATCTGGGGTGCACCCAAGTACTCACCATGTCCAATTTAGGGAGTAAGCACAGAGACTGGGGTCCTGATTAGCAGGATCCCAGACAGTCTAGTCAGTAAAACATAATGACACCAGCAAAAAGTGGGGGTGACCATGAAAGCAGATCCTACTTTCCAACACAAACACATTAAAATCCATGGCGCATGTAATACTTCAGCGCTAAATTTGGCCTATTATTTAAAAGGAATTCCAGTCCCCGCAATTCTTTCCCTTATTGCGGTCCTTTCAAATGGTAGTTACTTAATGCGTAGTGATCAAGATTGCTGCGGGATGCGAGCTGGAGTCCTCTATATTTGATCAGTTTCCCAGCTCATCACTTGTTGCAACAACGTCTTGTTTCCCCCTCCGCATGGGATCATATATAGCTCATTGTGGCCTTCCATTCCAACTTTGAAGGCAGACTTGACAAGCAAAGAAGACTCAAAGCATTACTGTTTCAATATGAAGTAGCTCTCACATCTGCTCGCGAAACCTTCGAATTGCAGGTGGCTAGAACTTCTAGTGTCAAGTCAAATTTATTAATTTAGTTAATTAAGTTAATTAAAACCATAACAATGTTTACAAAAGTACATATACATTTGTCGGGAGGAACTGGGCATGTCAGACCTGGAATCCATCTATGACGTCCATGTCCTACCTATGCAGGTTCGAGACGAGCACGGTCCCTTTAAACCGATCGGAAGCCGGGTGGAGGCGGAGTCGAGGTCCCTGACATCACCCGTCTGGAGCCTATCAGGACTATGGGAGGAGGAAGTAGGAGAGGCGGTAGCAGGAAGAGACGGAAAACTTCCGCTCGGGACGGACGAGATCGGACGACCCCCGGCGTCTGGCGGTAACAGAGAAGACCAAGGAGGAGCAGGACCCGAGAACAGTGCTGTGGCCCAGCTGCCCGGAGAGAGCGTCAGCGAAGTCCGACACCGCGCCATCGCCCGCCACCCCCCAGGAGGAGGAGGGTGGCTAGAACAGGTACGGGGACGTCTCCTGGGGTTCGTAAAAACACCGGGAGGGAACGGGTAGGAAGTTGGGAGGTCACTGCTACATTCTTCTTGGGTTCCACTTCCGATTAGACGGGGTGCTCCCATCACAATCTGTCTTCCCTTCCTTGCATTGCGTCCCGAAAACCCGCCGCCTGACCCTTGGTTTTTCTTTATCCTCTTTTGTTTTGAGACACCTCGACAACAGGCAGAGCCCTACCAGAAGCCCTGAAGTTAAGAAACAGTTCAGGAGGTGGAGTGAGACCGGTGACGATAAGAGGACCCCTCTTCAACCGGACACTTGGAGTGTTATATGACTCCTAAGTTTACCCCATCCCATGTCGGACGGAATCCCTTAAAATAAATAAGTTCATCCCCATCTGGGCAAGTGTGTCTGTTGGCTTCCCCTCATTACAAAGTGGTGGAGAATGCGGGCAAACCTCCTCTGATAAAAGATGGAGTAACTCATAGCACAAATGCGTGAAGCCCAGACCAAATTGGAGTGGGCCATGGAGAGAAACGCTAATCAAGCCGAAATGGACAGGGCGACATTCACCTCAGCCATACGATTACAGGCCGATAATATGACCAAGCTCGCGGAAGGACAAACCCAGTTTCTACAGGCGCTAGGACAAGGCAAAGCACCTGCCTTACAAGGGACTGTCGTGCCACTACAGACCCTGTCTCCTTTTTCTTGAACTTTGAATGGGCGGCAAGGGCGAGCGGTTGGCCCGGGGACCGATGGCCTTTCTATCTAGCCCCCCTTCTCACGGGAGAAGCACAGGCAGCTTACCAGATAGCTAACTGTGACGGCACAGCAGCTTATGGACACGTAAAACAGTATATCCTTGACCGCCTTGGTATAGATGATGAAAGCCATCGCCTTCGCTTTAGGCAAGAGAGAGGAGTGACTGGGGATACACCAAAAACTCTTTTTTATAAAAATCAAGGATGCCGCAGATCGGTGGCTCAAGCCATTGGAGTCTACCCGTGAAGCCATAATGGAGAAAATCTATCTTGAACAGTTTTTAGAGGCGCTCCCTTATGGGACACAACGATGGCTACGCCAGCACGCCGGCCTTACATTGGAACATGCCGTCGAGATGGCCACCTCTTATGTCAGAGCCCAGAGCTGGGGAGCCCCAAGAGAACCCGAAAAAAAACCAAAATTGGTCCAAACGGGAAGAACGGAGAAGAGACCAACCAAGCCTTTCTACGAGCCACAAAGAGCACGCTCAGGGCGTACTGATGTGGTCCCCTCTGCTGGCCCTCAATGTTTTGAGTGCGGGGAGTGGGGCCACATCGCCAAATTCTGTAGGAGACGGAAAGAACGGGCGGAAGAAGAACCCATGGATGTCAGTTATCTGCCCCAATCCATTCTCTTTGCCCAAGAAACGGGCCCGGTGTATTACGTGAGTGTGATCCTGAATAACCGTCCCATAAAAGCCCTCTTAGATTCTGGTTGCAAGCATTCGGTTATACGAAAGGAGTTTGTACCCTCTGCCTCTTTTTTGCCAGGGAGACGGGTGTACATCAGGTGCGTGCATGGTGATACGAAGGAATATCCCCTAGCTAAAATCAGCCTCCGAAACAAAAAAGGACTAGACCTTGTCGTTGAAGTAGGGGTCCTACCTCAGCTCCCTGAACCCCTCATCATTGGTATTGACAATCCCTGGTTCTTTGACTTGTTAAGCGGAGCGCTAATGAAAGGGCCTCAAGACGCTCTTTTAGCCTCCGAACCCTGGGCCATAGATACCCATTTTAGAACAGCTCAGCTTACCTGCTTCAACCGCATAGGGTGTATCCCTGTTTTCTCGAAAAAAATGGGCTGTTGTACAGGGTAGGGAAGGAGGGGGACAAACCACAATTACTGGTCCCGGCGGCTTTTAGGGACCAGATACTTTTCTTCGCTCATGCCCACCTTCTAGCAGGTCATTGTGGGGTAGAAAAAACGTCCCAGGCCATACTCCGTAGCTTCTTTTGGCCAGGCGTTCACGCCCAAGTAAAAAAGTATTGTCAAGAATGCACCATATGTCAGAGAAAGAACCCTTATATCCCACCAAAAGCTCCCTTATGTCCTTTGCCTATCATCGCCCAACCATTTGACAGGGTAGGTATGGATCTTATAGGCCCTCTCCCTAAATCCAGCAAAGGATATCAATATGTGCTGGTGATTGTTGATTATTCCACCCGGTATCCCGAGGCTTTGCCTTTACACGCTGCAAACACTACTACCATAGCCCAGAGGCTTATAGAGGTATTTTCCCGGATGGGGTTTCCAAGAGACATAATAACAGATCAGGGAACCCCCTTTGTTTCAAGGTTAATGAAACAGGTCTGTAACTTATTAGGAATCAGACACATAAAGACATCTGTATATCATCCCCAGACCGACGGTCTGGTGGAGAGGTATAACGGCACCCTCAAGCTCACCTTGAAGAAACTCCTCACAGGAGACGGGAAAAACTGGGATCAGCTTCTTCCTTTGGCCTTGTTTGTACTCCGAAGCCAGGTCCAGAGTAGCTTGGGCACCTCTCCATTTGAACTACTGTTCGGAAGGAAGCCTCGGACGCTTCTTGAAATAACTAAAGAAAGTTGGGAAACAGATAGTGCACAAGAAGCCCATGCTCTGCTCGAGTATGCCAATCAGGTCAAAAGTCGGCTTCACAAACTGAGAGCCCTCGCGCATGCCACTCTAGAGAAGGCACAGGAAAAACAGAAACAAACATACGATAAAGGGAAAAAGCTCAGAGAATTGAAGGTTGGGGATAGGGCCTTGATATTGCTTCCTTCCTCTTCCCACAAACTGCGAAAGGAATGGCAGGGTCCTTTTCCAGTGATTCGAAAAATTGGCAAAACCACTTATGTGCTACAGCTTAGTACAAACAAGACTCAGACTTATCATATAAACCTCCTAAAAAAGTGGTTAGGACCCCCCAAAAAACCACATACTGTCTCTGTGGTGGCCTCAGGTTCTTCCACTGTCAAATCCACCATTCTCAATGACGAACTGGGCCCGGATCACACTAGAGACATCCAGGCCCTACTCAGCTCCTTTCAGGATGTGTTTTCCGACCAACCTGGAAGGACCCATCTTGCTCTACATTCCATTCCTACACAAGAAGGCGTCACTATTAAGCAACGGCCCTACCGTGTCCCCGAATCCAGACGTCTGGCCCTACGAAAAGAAGTAAAACAAATGCTAGAGTCCGGGATAATTGTCCCCTCCCGTAGCAATTGGTGTTCACCGATTGTACTCGTACCAAAACCAGATGGCAGCATCCGGTTTTGTATCGACTTCAGGGCGGTGAACCGTATCTCCAAACAAGACGGTTATCCCCTACCTCGGGTGGACGAGCTGATAGAACGCCTTGGTGAGGCTCGATACATCTCTACCATCGACCTCACCAAGGGCTATTGGCAGATCCCTCTAAACCCAAAGGATCAGGAGAAAACGGCTTTTTCTACCCCTGATGGCCTCTTTCAATTCACCGTCCTGCCATTCGGTCTACACGGGGCACCGGCCACTTTTCAGAGGCTAATGGACACGCTACTTGCAGGGCATACGGGGTATTCATCAGCTTATCTTGATGACATAGTGGTGTACAGTAAGACGTGGGAAGAGCATTTAGAACACCTAGGGGCCATAATTCAGGAGCTTTGTTCCGCACAACTGCATATAAACGCCAAGAAATCCCGCTTTGCATTCCAGAAGGTCAAATACTTGGGCTACTTACTTGGGGAGGGCATGATAGAACCACAAACCGAGAAGGTTAAGGCCATTCAGGAAACAGCGTTTCCGACCTCTAGGCGGGATTTCCGAGCCTTCTTGGGGTTAGTAGGTTACTATAGACGTTTCATCCCCAGATTTGCAGGGAAAGCGGCCCCTCTCACTGACCTCTTACAAAAATCTATCCCCGCCTCACGATTACTCTCCCCTACCCCCCAGGAACAGGAAGCGTTCCAACTCTTAAAAACAGCCCTGATTTCCTCTCCGGTATTGCAGACCCCAGACTTCCAAAAGCCTTTCATATTACAGACCGACGCCTCTGGGGTGGGCATAGGTGCGGTCCTCTCCCAACATGACAGCGAGGGACTGGAAAGACCTATCCTTTATAGCAGCCGCAAACTCTTTCCCTGTGAGAAAGCATATCCTACCATTGAAAAGGAATGCCTGGCAGTTAAATGGGGGATAGAGAAACTGAGATATTACCTGGAGGGTAGGCCCTTTGTTCTGTACACGGACCATGCTCCCCTGACTTGGCTGCAGAGAAACAAAGGCTGTAACGATCGGATACTCCGGTGGTTTTTGTCCCTACAGCCTTTTCAATTCGAGGTCCGTCATCGTAAAGGTACTGAGCAGTGCAATGCGGACTTCCTGTCCCGGTTCCCTATTTCCCCCGATCGGGGAAAGTCTGGGGGAAGGGTGTGTCGGGAGGAACTGGGCATGTCGGACCTGGAATCCATCTATGACGTCCATGTCCTACCTATGCAGGTTCGAGACGAGCACGGTCCCTTTAACCCGATCGGAAGCCGGGTGGAGGCGGAGTCGAGGTCCCTGACGTCACCCGTCTGGAGCCTATCAGGACTGAGGGAGGAGGAAGAAGGAGAGGCGGTAGCAGGAAGAGATGGAAAACTTCTGCTCGGGACGGACGAGATCGGACGATCCCCGGCGTCTGGCGGTAACAGAGAAGACCAAGGAGGAGCAGGACCCGAGAACAGTGCTGTGGCCCAGTTGCCCGGAGAGAGCGTCGGCGAAGTCCGACACCGCGCCATCGCCCGCCACCCCCCAGGAGGAGGAGGGTGGCTAGAACAGGTACGGGGACGTCTCCTGGGGTTCGTAAAAACACCGGGAGGGAACGGGTAGGCAGTTGGGAGGTCACTGCTACATTCTTCTTGGGTTCCACTTCCGATTAGACGCGGTGCTCCCATCACAATCTGTCTTCCCTTCCTTGCATTGCGTCCCGAAAACCCGCCGCCTGACCCTTGGTTTTTCTTTATCCTCTTTTGTTTTGAGACACCTCCGGGAGTGTACGACAACAGGCAGAGCCCTACCAGAAGCCCTGAAGTTAAGAAACAGTTCAGGAGGTGGAGTGAGACCGGTGACGATAAGAGGACCCCTCTTCAACCGGACACTTGGAGTGTTATATGACTCCTATGTTTACCCCATACCATGTCGGACGGAATCCCTTACAATAAATAAGTTCATCCCCATCTGGGCAAGTGTGTCTGTTGGCGTCCCCTCATTACAACATTATATTTACTAACATCTTCTAAAATGAATCTACAAGGATGCATTTTCCCGTCGTGCAATCATTTGATTGATTATTTCTGTGCATCCTTTCACTATACATTCAATGGTGCAGATAAGAGTACATAAAAGAAAGAAACATTTCCGCTCCAGCGGATTGGGACGAGGGAGAGTGTGTAAATTAAGAAGCATTTATGAATGCAAAATAAATACCGACAATAAAACAAGACTTTAAAATTTAAGGTAACCAAACAATCAATAGTGTTCGTGTCTTCAGTCCTTTGACAATTTTCAACTAAGCAGCATGGGGGTCAAACATAATCACTAACCTGTGTGCCTAGTCCGTCGCATGTTTCCGTGAGTACTTTAGGATAAATCATGACAGGCTATGTCTAAAAACTTTTCGGGTTTACAGTTTAACTATGGATCTCCAGGATTGAAACATGCTATTATGGCTTCCCTACACGTACAAATATGTCTGTCATTAAAACAAGGTTTTAAGTATTGTCGCCTAAGCCTTTGTCGTCCTGGGCAGATACAGATCAAATGTATAAGATCTTCTTTCTTATCATTGCAATTCCTGCAAACTGTCGGACCAGTGTATTTCCATGTTGGCATGGTCACTAACACTGGTATGTTTCCCATACGTAAGGAGAGATTTCTGTGTTTTATGTGTGCTGGGAAAGGAGTAGGCATGTATGGGGCAGCAGATAAGTTGGTGTACTGCTTTATTACCATCCATGCACGTGAACGGATGCTGTACTTGTTTTTTTCCGCTAGCATGGAGATCATTTTTGTAGTTCTGTTTGTTGCCCTTCTGAAGGTATCATACGTCGCACCTGATGCCCATAGTTCAGTGAGACCCAATTGTTTGATGGAAATATACAGGTACTTATGGTGTTCCGATGACTGATGTGTTGAAGTCCTGATCCTAAGGCTTGATGTAGGTAATTAGGTGAACGGCTGATTTTGTACCAATTGTTTATTACTGCCGCTCTTCTGGATAGGTCTTGTAAAATGAGGCCAAATTCTAGGCGCATTTGTGTGGGAGAGGAACTCTGCAGTAAGTTGAATACTCGCCTAAATGTGCTATCTTGTGTCTTGTCCGGTATTTCTGCATCCCGGCCTTTCATCAGCACGCTTGCACACGTGATTTTTGGCATTAGCTTGGAGGCGATTATAGTTAAATTGGCTGGAATGATGAGCCATTCAACTTCCTTACCAAGCTGATGAAGGCGTGAGTTAGAGCAGTCCCTTTTTGCTTAATATATTATTTTTGATGAACAAAGCTTCCGCTTGAGTCCAAGTACAGGCCCAGGTATTTATAGTGTGCTACTGACTTGAGGTACGTTTCACATAATAGGTATCTAGGTGCACGGCCCAGAGAGAAGTTAAGTGACATTGTTTTAGTTTTTCCGACATTTACCTACAGGTGATTGTTTTTTGCATAACTAGCAAGTGTATTCTAGTGAAATAGAGTCATTGATAAATACAAACCTTCCCCTGCATTTCGGCAAATTAGTGCATCAAATTGTAATGCCTCGAATATGGCCGGGCACGGACACTTTTTTATAGGGTCCGACCTCGTCAGTTTGTTCCAAACTGTCTTGGGAATTATACCGGCTTTTAGCCATTCCATTTTCTCCAGAGGGTTCTTGTTGCTGTTATTCCTCATTCACAGCATCTCCAACACTATCGTGAGCATATGCTTCAGCTTTTTGGAATATTTCTACTGCAAGAACTGGATCTTGACTGGTCCCTAACATTTCGGCCTGCCTGGTTTACCTGCGTACAACCCGTGTTCCATTTTCTCTGGTGCCCCTTTGAATGGGCACTGGATATTTGCTTGGCTTTGCAGACATCCGCTGCCTTGGACATTGAACTGCTAATGAGTCCCTTAGCGATCCATTTTCAGGACTGTTCCTTGGGTTTGCGACTTCTTCACAATACGAGGTTTGAACCACTCACTTTGAAGGAAATATGTACATCGGCACATGGATCACGGAATACCGGCTCTACTAACACTGATGCAGGTTGTCCAGTAATTATACCAGCATTGGCTGGGAACGAGGATCATATCTGTTCTTTGGAACTTGTGACTTGGGCTGTTGCTCAGACATCTTGTGCTGAATCAGGCTTCCTTTGAATTGGCGAGTGACACAATGGATTCCTCCGAAACACCATGATTCGATTATTTTTCCAAATTTACGATTCCTTTAAACATTTTCAGATTATGACTTTTCCAAGTTAAGCTTTGAGTTTGTTTATCTTTTAGCTACATTCATATCGTTTAGTGCTTTTCTCGTGCTATTATCCTGACCAAAGGGAGGGTTGTCATGCGTTTCCTGCATGGCCCATGGTAGTTTTCCCTGTTAGCCTAACGAGCAAGTTACTTACCTTCGGTTACGCTTTTTCTGGTGGATACAGTATCTGCCTGTGGATTCCTCACCTTATGAATATCCCCTGCGCCAGCATTCCGCTGAATTTTTTCCTAGCTCTCCACGCCGACGAGGACGTCGGCTCCGCTCGCGACTCCACATGACGTCACCGGAGCCATAAGAGAGCCTCGTCGGCGTGATGACGTCAGTTCCACCCATTTTTTCCGTGCCTCCGAGGTGAACAGGTGGACCGACAGCAGATTCAAAGTATACACAGTACACAACATTTGAACCAATATACACAGTACAAAATCACAGAGGAAAGCTAAAGAACATCAGCATTTCCTAAAAATGTACCAGATAGAAAGAAGATACAATGTAAAACAACAAGCCAAATAAGGCATACTTTAAGGTATACAAAGGTGGACAACGGAGAGGAGGGTGGGTCAGTGAGGAATCCACAGGCAGATACTGTATCCACCAGAAAAAGCGTTACCGAAGGTAAGTAACTTGTTCTTCTGATGGATACATCTGCCTGTGGATTCCTCACCTTATGAATAGATTTCCACAGCAGTCCCACTCCCAGAGGAGGGTGTCCACCTTTCTTATACCAAAAAGTCCTGCAAGACAGAGCGCGCAAAATGGCCCTCCCTCCTCATCTCGGAATCCAAGCAATAATGCTTTGCGAAAGTGTGGAGGGAGGCCCAGGTCGCTGCCTTACAAATGTCCAACACAGGAACACCTCTGGCTAAAGCAGAGGTGGAAGACTTAGCCCTAGTAGAATGAGCTCTAATACCCTCAGGTGGTTCCTTACCAGCAAGGGCGTAGCAGATCTTGATGCACAAATTGATACACCTGGATAGAGTGCGCTTGTGCACAGCTTTGCCTTTTGAGCGTCCAACGTAGCCCACAAAGAGCTGATCGTCCAAACGCAAGTCCTTTGTCCTGTCCAAATAAAAGCTCACAGCTCTTTTAGGGTCCAGGCGGTGAAGTCTCTCTTCCTCCTTGGAAGGGTGAGGGGGAGGATAAAACACAGGGAGAGTTATGGACTGCCCCAGATGAAAAGGAGTAACTACCTTAGGCAGAAAAGCAGCCCTGGTCCTGAGGACCATCCTTTCAGCATGTATGGTCAAAAAAGGAGGTTTCGAACTAAGAGCCTGAAGCTCGCTCACCCTCCTTGCTGAGGTAATGGCTACCAGAAAGACTGTTTTAAAAGACAAAAGCCTCAAAGGACAGCTATGAAGGGGTTCAAAAGGGGAACCCATCAAAAAAGTCAAAACAAGATTAAGATCCCATTGGGGCATAACAAAGGGAGTAGGCGGAAACCTATTGGTAAGGCCTTTGATAAATCTCAAAACGATAGGAGACTTAAATAAAGACGGCTGATCAGGTAGACACAGAAAAGCTGAGAAGGCCGACAAATAGCCCTTAACGTGGCCACAGCACAACCCTGCTGAGCCAAGGAAAGAGCAAACTGAAGAACATTCGACAAGTGGGCCTTTAAAGGGTCAATGGATCTCTCTCCACACCATTTAATGAATCTTGACCATCTGTAGGAGTAAATGGACTTGGTGGAGTGTCGCCTGGCCAATAAAATAACATCCACCACATCCGGTGGGAGAGAGAAAGAACTCAGGTTGCCCCGTTCAATCTCCAGGCATGAAGGTGCAGGCTCTGGAGGTGGGGGTGTAGAACCTGCCCCTGCGACTGCGAGAGGAGGTCTGCCCTGAGAGGGAGACAGAGCGGAGGGTGCGATGAGAAGTGAAGAAGATCTGTGTACCACACCCTTCTTGGCCAATCCGGGGCGATCAAAATGACTTGGGCCCGGTCTTGGCGAATCTTCCTCAGAACCCGAGGAATCAAGGGTATGGGAGGAAACGCGTAAAGGAGTTGAGAGCTCCAACTCAACTGAAACGCGTCCCCCAACGCCCCCTGCATCGAAAACTGGAGACTGCAGAATGACGGGCAATGCGCGTTCTCGAAAGTGGCAAACAGGTCCACCCGAGGAGTCCCCCACATCTGGAAGACGTGTCGAACTACTTCCGGATGAAGCCTCCACTCGTGGTTGGCGGAGAACTGCCGACTGAGACTGTCCGCACGCACGTTCAACACCCCAGCCAAATGATTCGCCATCAAGCAAATCCGATGGTCCTGAGCCCAGGACCAAAGCCGCAACGCCTCTCTGCAGAGACCGTACGACCCTACTCCTCCCTGCTTGTTGACATACCACATCGCTGTAGTGTTGTCCGTCAGGACTTGAACCGACTGACCGGGAAGGGAGAAAGGCCTTGAGCGCCAAACGTATCGCCCGCAATTCCAGAAGATTGATATGAGACAATCTTTCCTCTGGAGACCAAAGACCCTTGATCTCCAGATCCCCCAGATGAGCACCCCACCCTAGGGTAGAGGCATCCGTTATCACTGTGGCCACCGATGGAGGAAGATGAAAGGGCTTTCCTTGAGACAGATTGCCCTCCACGCTCCACCAAGACAGATCCGCCGCAGCTTCTCTGGAGATCCTGACTGACTCCCTGAGATCTCCGTTGTGCTGATACCACTGCCTGCGGAGACACCACTGGAGCGCCCTCATCTGCCAGCGTGCATGGTTGACCAACAGAATGCAGGAGGCGAACAGACCGAGCAGGCGAAGGACCTTCAGAACTGGAACAACCGCTCCATTGTGGAATAAAGGGATCATCTCCTGAATGTCGAGAATTCTTTGTGGAGGAGGAAATGCTCGACACACAGTAGTGTTCAGTACCGCCCCTATGAACAGGTTGCGCTGAGAGGGCACCAGGTGAGATTTGGGCACATTGATTGAAAAACCCAAGTTGAACAACAGTTGAGATGTTACCCGCAGATGATGAAGCACCATCTCTGGCGACTCTGCTTTGAGCAGCCAGTCGTCCAGATAGGGGAAAACAGGAATCCCCGACCTTCTGAGATGAGCTGCCACCACTGCCATCACCTTTGTGAAGACTCGAGGTGCAGTAGTAAGACCAAAACGGGAGGACCGCAAACTGGTAGTGCTGCGACCCAACCATAAAACGGAGATACTTCCTGTGCGACTTCAGAATGGGAATGTGAAAATATGCATCCTGTAAGTCGATCGACACCATCCAGTCCTCTTGCTGCAGCTCCAGAAGAACCTGAGTAAGGGTCAGCATCTTGAATTTCTCCTGCTTCAGGTAAAAATTCAAGACCCTGAGGTCCAGGATCGGACGTAAACTGCCGTCCTTTTTGGGGATCAGGAAATACCGGGAGTAGCACCCCTGACCCCTTTCCTGCTCTGGAACCACCTCTATTGCACCTTTTTGTAGTATTGCAAGAACCTCCTTCTGCAGAAGAAGCAAATGGTCCTCTGAACAAAAACCTTGGCAAGGAGGGTAAGGAGGAGGAAATTCCCGAAAGGGAAGGGCGTACCCATTCTCCACAAGGTTTTAAAACCCAAAGGTCTGTCGTGACCAATTTCCAATCTTGTAGAAAGTGAGACAGCCGACCCCCTACAGGACCCACATGATCCAGGATGGGGGATCTAGGATTGCGGGCAGAACCACGTTGGCGACCCTTGGCTCTTCCTCTATAAGATTTATAGAGTGGATTTTGCTGCTGCTGATGCTGCCGACGTTGACGGAAGTTGCGAAAGGAAGACCTTCCAAAGCCTCGATATTTCTTGTAGCCAAAACCTCTCGACTGGGTCTGCAATCCCAAGGATTTCGCCGTGGCTCTGCTAACCTTAAACCTTTGTAAGGCCGAATCTGCTTTTTCCCCAAAGAGCTTCGACCCGTTAAAGGGCAAATCAAAAAGAGTGGCCTGGACATCAGGGGAAAATCCAGAAGAACGAAGCCAAGCCTGCCTTCTTGTAGCTATGGAGGAGCCCATAACTCTGGCTACTGAGTCAGCCGTATCCAGGCCTGATTGAATAACCTGTCTAGCAGCAGCCTGAGCGTCCGACAGAACCTCCATAAAGTTTCCCCTCTCCTCATCAGGTAACTTAGGGGCCAATTGTTTTGCCAAGTCCATCAGAGCATGTATGTAACGGCCCAACAGGCAAGTGGCATTGGTCGATTTCAGTGCCATGCTAGAAGAGGAGAAAACCTTTTTAGCTGACTGTTCCATTTTCTTTGAGTCCCTGTCAGCTGGGGCCTGTGGAAAAGCACCTGAAGATTGCTTGGAGCAGGATGCCTGCACCACCAAACTCTCTGGAGATGGATGAGAAGAGAGAAAATCCGGATCCCCTGGTGCAGTCCTATACCTTCTAGCCACAGCTTTAGAAACGGCAGGCGAAGAGAGTGGTTTACGCCAAACCTCGAGGACAGGATCCAACAAAGCTTCATTAAAGGGTAACAGAGGCTCAACTGTGGAGGAATGTGAATGCAAAACCTCTGTCAACAAATTTGGTTTATATTCGGCAGTAGGTAACTGCAAATCCAAAAGCTCCGCAGCTTTCCTTATCACCAAATGGTAGGGAGCTACCTCTTGAGGAGGAGAAGCCCTTGTAGAAGAGAGTTCCCACTCGCCTCCTGAATTCCCTCGAATTCATCCAGAGACTCTTCCAACTCGCCCTCCTCTACTTCCTCTCTACGATACTGCTCCTCTTCTAAAAGCCTCTGAGTCTCTCTTCGTGAACGAATCCGCGGACGCGGCGTCGTCGTACGCGGCGCCGACTGCTCCGGAGCCGGCGTCAAAGGAGGCACGAGATCCACACGAGGCCGAGAGGAGGGCTCACCAGACGGCGCCGAGGATTCTATCAACGGCGTCGAGACTCTCGGCGCCGGAAATTGCCATGACGGCGCCATCGGCATGAAGGGCATGAAGGGTGCCTGGACCTAATGCTGCGGCAAGCCCAAGTTGAATGCCAGCGGACCCACGGGACCAGAAGGTGCTCCGGATGGGAAAGCCGCCCTTGTAAAAACTCCGTACATAGCATTTAAAAAATGCGACGGATCCGCCCCTGGAGCCGGGAATTGTGGATATGGATTCGAGCCAGTATCCAAACGGGGAGTGTCTGACGTCGGAACGACCGGATCCACTGCCGAATCCACCGGTTCAATCTCAGGCACAGGAGAAGATGGAACATCCTGAACCGGCTTGGCGTCTGAAGCCGGTGAATCCCTCGGCGCCGGAGACTGCGCCGGAGTGCCTCTAGGCGAAGAAGACTTCTCCGGAGTCGCACGAGGAGAAGGAGAGGGCGAAGGAGATACAAGGTCCTTACGGCGACGTTGAGGGGCAGGCGAAGGCGACCTCGAAGCCTTACCCTTCGTCGAGCGGCACCGAGATCCATGTCTTCTTTTTTTCTTGTGCTTTCTCGACTTCGATGTATGCGAAGTCGACGACTTCGACTTATCACGCTTACGCCCTCTTCCTTCTTTCTTCGCCTTGGCCAGAAACAACTTGGCTTCCTGTTCTTTAAGTGCTTTAGGATTCATTTTCCTGCAACAGGAACAGTCATCCACGTCGTGATCCGACGACAAGCACCATAAGCAGTCTTCATGTGGGTCAGTGATGGACATGTGACCCCCACATTCCCTACAGGGCTTAAAACCAGACTTCCTCGTAGATGACATCACTTCTAGCAACAGTTAAAGCAGAGGGATCAACAAAGTAACTCCACAAAATATGGAGAGTGCTAGAAAACCGTTACGCATCGACGGCGCGGAAAAAATGGAACTGACGTCATCACGCCGACGAGGCTCTCTTATGGCTCCGGTGACGTCATGCGGAGTCGCGAGCGGAGCCGACGTCCTCGTCGGCGTGGAGAGCTAGGAAAAAATTCCGCGGAATGCTGGCGCAGGGGATATTCATAAGGTGAGGAATCCACAGGCAGATGTATCCATCAGAATGTGCACGTTGTAGGCCGCTTTAATTTTGCACACATCACTACATAACACACTTGCCTTTGTGCCACATTATATATTCATTTTATGTGAACAGTGGTCCCTCACACAAAAGATAAGGTAAGGAAATTATTATAGAAGTACAATGAGATCTATAACGTTGTTGTCCAGCCGGACAAAAATATTTAATATTCTAAATAAACACAAAGAAGACAGAACAATGAAGTGGAAACACAAACTCTGCGGCAATTAAAACATGAAAGGAAACTCAGGCGTTTCTTGGTGCTTGAAAGAAATCAGGGGATTGTCAAGCATAAATTAAGGAAAACACCTTAACTTACCGTATAGGTATATTCTCAATTTTGGCTCACAATTACCCACAGTCATTCAGGCCCGTTTACCACACACTAAGAGACATACTGTGTAACTCACCATGCCGGCACGACGGCTCTTGAGCTTTGAATCTGCATGGTCTCTCTTTCTTCTATTCCCTTATTTTTACTCCTTAATTTTCCTCAATTTTAACCTCCCTCTCTCTCCCCACTTTAACAGGTACAAATCTCAGGCTAATATGACTAAGTGCTGATGATGATCCCGGTACCTCTGTGTATGGGATCAAAACGTCGTCGACTCCACAACACCTTGACACTGTTTTATGTATTATTGATTTGTGATGAGGTGTTTTCCTTAATTTATGCTTGACAATCCCCTGATTTCTTTCAAGCACCAAGAAACGCCTGAGTTTCCTTTCATATTTTAATTGTCGCAGAGTTTGTGTTTCCACTTCATTGTTCTGTCTTCTTTGTGTATATTTAGAATATTAAATATTTTTGTCCGGCTGGACAACAACGTTATAGATCTCATTGAACTTCTATAATAATTTCCTTACCTTATCCTTCGTGTGAGGGACCACTGTTCACATAAAATACAAATACCCAAGGTCCCTGACCTATCAAATTGGGTTCCCTTGTCTACATATAACACATTATATTTTCACACAGGACCTACACATGTTTTCGTAATTTGTTCTTTTCCTGGGAATTGGTCTGAACACGTGAGACAAGGTCAAATAACAATGCCCCTCGTTATTCTATCTGGTCAGACACTACCACTTAGACATAACAAGAGAATGCAGCTGCTGTTTGTGAGCACACATCTCTTGTCATATAACTGAGGACAGGGGTTATGAAAAAACAGACACTGAGCAAAGGTCGGGAGGCAAGAGTGCTGCGTCAGCCGAGATGTAGAGCATCCATCTATGTATGCTAAGGTACGGGGTCCGCCACTAATCCCAGAGATCTTTGATATATAATCATTTAGCTTCAGTAGAAGGTGAGGTTTAGGCTAATCTGTCTAAAAGTATGACAGGGCCTTTTATGGTATATGGTTTGTTAACCATGCTAATGGTATTTTTTATATGCATTTGTTGTCTAATTGTGGTGCAAATAGTGCATCTTAGAGCACGATAGTTTGAATAAATATTATAAACTTCCTTCATGTTTCTTGTTTATCTAATTGTGGACAAGTGAGAGAGCGAAAGGGTGTGTCCTGTTACCACGATTCCCGAGAGAATCTAGAGTGTTGTGTTCCAAGTCGCCAATTCACTTGTTTCTCTGGAAAGGTTAGGAGGACAAGTGAGGCACTATAGCTAGTCGGACATAGGCTCATAGATACTAAGGTGGTATGGTGACTCAGTCCCTACATGCTGATGTTCTACGGTCCCAAGCATAGTTCTGCTCCAGAGCAGAATCCCTGCAACAGCATATTTGCGTGCAGGGAAACAGATGAAAACTCTGCTTTCTGCAAGCCAGAGCTGTTTGCAGCTCAAGCGGAGTTAGGTTTGCTTTTGCTTTGTGGAAGCTGCCAGCTCCCACCAAGCAAAAGCCAACAGCTACCTCCTGAGGGAGGGCACCTTGGGAGGTATCAGGAGCTGGGCCTGGCAGTCCCCAGGGCCAGAATTGGCTTCACAAGGGGGGGGCGCGTGGCCCCCTCCATTGTAAAACTTAGCCCTGGGAGGTGGACGTCACCCGAGGCCTGGGGTCTGTGACGGACCCCCTAGATTACTTTATTTCAGCCCCGGGGAGGTGGTGGTCCCCAGGGCTGTGGGGTGGCCCATGCGCCCCCACTTTTATATATTTGCTCATGCCCCCGGGACCTAGCCCGCCTGGGGGCTAAAGATAATAGGAGTGCATGAGCCTGCGCTTCTTTTTTAAATTATTTTTCGGTAGGAACCACAGTTTCAGCCCGACTCCTGGCAAAAAATAATTTAAACATGCTTTTTGCCCTGGTCGGGGTCCCTGCAGGACCAGAGAGAGGCCTAGGGGGTCAGGGTATTCCTAGCTGCCACTTTCTCTTTTTTAATGGTTTTTTTTGGGACTCAGCTAAAGCAGAGTCCCAAGATGGCTGTCAACACTTCCTGGTTGAAGTGTTGGCAGCCAATCAGATTTGAGCACGGGGACTGTTGGATCCTCGGAGGCTCAGCGTCCTTAGATGTACCAATTTGTTTTCATTTAAATTTCTCCAAAACTACTGAACGGATTTACACCAAAAAACCAAAAGCACTCTTTCTGGACCAAGAACTAGCTTTCTGCCAAGTCTGGTGTAATTCTGTAAAGCGGTTCGGGCTGTATTCGTGTTCAAAATTCCCTATGGCCATTACCATTGGAAACATTTTTTTTTGACCGTCCCCTTTTTCTCGGCCCTCGCTTGACGGATCACCCCGAAACTTTCCATGCACAACAAGACTTACTATGACACTTTTTTGGGAAAATTTCATGATGATTTGTCAAACAACGCCAAAGATATAGGCAAGTAAGAAAATGCTTTTCTATGGAAACATGGTCCTAACTATAATTACCTACATATATATATATATATATATATATATATATATATATATATATATATATATATCGTAGATATCAAGCGTTCCTAAACCTCCAGGATGGCGAGAAGGAACAGGCGAACTCCTCTTGTGGTGGCAATGAAGGTATTATTTTATTTCTCACTGCTGCCTGCCATGACGCGTTTCGGCCAGTACAATGGCCTTGTTCACAAAGTCTGCTTACAGCATTTTGGGTGCCGTGGATCATTGTGTTTGGTATATACAACGATGAATTATGGATATATATATATATATATATATATATAAATATCCAGAAAAGTTCATCGCTTCAACTCGAGCCTCATAGGACGGCGGGCCGTGGCGGGTTAGCGAAACCCATAACATCCATAATTTATCGTTGTATATACCAAACACAATGATCCACGGCACCCAAAATGCTGTAAGCAGACTTTTATTCGGCAATGGCACGACTCAACGCGTTTCGGAAACCAGGTTCTCGTGAACAAGGAAACCTGGTTTCCGAAACGCGTTGAGTCGTGCCATTGCCGAATAAAAGTCTGCTTACAGCATTTTGGGTGCCGTGGATCATTGTGTTTGGTATATACAACG
Source organism: Calotriton arnoldi (assembly GCA_963921515.1). NCBI lineage: Eukaryota > Metazoa > Chordata > Amphibia > Caudata > Salamandridae > Calotriton > Calotriton arnoldi. Next base: position 233,997 of record CAWUFW010015070.1, read on the forward strand.
ATGAATTATGGATATATATATATATATATATATATATATATATATATCCAAAAGGTTTGCCCCACGGAAGAGCCCACACAGGAAGATATAGCTGATAAATTTTAATGGAGGCTGCAGCATGAAGAGAAAAACCACATCACAGCAAACTCTAGCAGCCGACGCGTTTCGTGCTCCTGCACTTCATCAAAGGCTTGAATGTTTGCGAGCGTGCTTGACAAAGGGTGCACCTGTATTTCACTGATACCCGCCCCCAGTGGGTGTAAAATTTATCAGCTATAATTTCCTGTGTGGGCTCTTCCGTGGGGCAAACCTTTTGGATGGGGATATATATTATTCACTGGGAAAAAAAACAAAGGTTACAGGGACGTTATAGTTAGGCTCACATTTCACTCGTACAAAAGCAGAGAAATTCTGCAGTTATAGTTAGCTGAACTAACTATAACTTACGCCCCTGGAATTCACTGCTTATGACCTCACATATTACATTATTCATCACATGGTCGGTGACATCACTGATATCTCAAATGATATCAGTGATTACATCATCCAGTGATTGTGAGTGTTTTTTAAAAGTTACTGAGTCTTACACATATATGGTAGGATAGGTTATTGTGGGAGTGCCTGTATGGGTGAGTGAGTAGGTGGGTGTATAAGTGGCGTGTAGAAGAGTGAGTGGGTATGTGAGAGACTGTATACATGAGTGAGTAGATGTGTGAGTGTTTGTATGGGTGAGTGAGTAGGTATGTCAGGGGGTGAATGAGTAAGCGAGTGGCTGTGTGAGTATCTGTATAGGTGAGTGAGTGGGTGTGTAAGCGGCTGTAATGGTGAATGAGAGCGTGAATGAGTGGTTGTATGGGTGAGTGTGTGGGTGTGTCAGTGGCTGTAAATGTTGAATGAGAGGGTGCATGAGTAGCTGAATAGATGACTGAGCAGGTACATAAGGGTTTGTATGGGTGAGTGACAGGGTATATGAGTGGCTGTAGTAGGTGCATGAATGGGTGTATGGGTGAGTGAGTGTTCGAGAGCTTGCATGGGAAGTATGTGCTTATCCCAGTGACTGTATAGGTGAGCGAGTAAATGTGTTAGCATATGTATGAGTGAGTGGGTGTGTGAGTAACTGTACAGGTGAGTGAGTAGGTGTGTGAGTAGCTGTATGGGTGACTGATTCAGTGTGTGAGTGGCTGCATGGGTGGGTGTGTAAATGTCTGTATGTCTATATGACTGGATGTGTGAGTGTCTGTTTTGGTCAGTGAGTATGTGCATGAGTGGCTGTATATATGAGTTAGTGGTTGCGTTAGTGGCTGTATGGGTGAGTTGATGTGTGAGTGGCTCTATAGGTCTTTGAGTAGGTATGTGAGTGTTTGTATGGGGCTGTGAATGGGTATGTCAGTGGTTGTGTTGGGTATGTCAATGGTTGTGTGGGAGTGGGTGCATGAAATGTTGTATGGGGGTATAAGTGGGTATGTGAGTGGTTCTGTATATGATGTCATCAGTGATGTCACTGACCATGTCATGAGCGATGTAATATGTGAGGTTATAAGCAGTGCATTGCGGGAGCGTAAGTTATAGTTAGCTCAGCTAACTGTAACTGCTGAATTTCTCTGGTTTTGTACGAGTGAAATGTGAGCCTAAATATAATGTCCCTGTAACGTTTGGTTTTGTCTGTGAATTTCTAAGGTTTTTTAAATTCTATTTCCTAACTATACCGTCACTATAACCTTTGTTTTTTTCAGTGAATTTCAACAGTTTTTTAAATTTTATTTCCTATCTGTAACCTGTTGAGGTTTAATTTCTGTGAAATGAGCATCGTGCCAGAATACCTCCTACCCTGCATATTTATCCAAGAAGTGTTGTGCAACACCTATACACAACTGGAGTACTTTCTACTGGCTAATTAGTAAGTGCTACCTCGTTGGGTAAATGTATAGTGCATCTCCTACACTATAACTGCGTAAAGAACGCTGAGAAAATATCTCCAGTGATCTTGTGTGTCTGTAACTCTGCCAATGGGATTGTTCCTCAAGCATCTTCACCAGATATCTTTACAAGCGTGGAACTGCAGAGAAAACACACTTGGATGGTTTGTACTTTGCAGAAGTAAGTACTTCTTTGTTTGGTGGAGATGCACTCGTATTCCTAGGCATGAGGAACGCATCTCCAAAATGGGCAGGCAACGAGCTGGGGGGGAGGGGGTTCATTTAGTAAACTACCTATCATCCTGGGAAAAGGGGGGAAAGCGTTGCATATCGCTAGCGGCTCCTTCACTCTCCCCCCAAGCTCATCAATCAGCTGCTCTACCAGATTCCTCCATATCGACAGGCCATGCTTATTGAGAGGTCAGTGGAAACAGGAGCCGAGTGAAATGTCCGTACTGTTGGTCCTACAAAGCATACACTAGAACCAAATGTTTTCTCAGCAGAGAGAATCTGCAGCAGAAATAGTCAAGAAGTCCACTAAGAGAATAGCAGTGTCTGCATGCCCGGTCACCCATTATTCCTTGAGTTTTCAAATAATATTTTCCACAATTGTAGTAGTCCCCTCTTGGCATACTTGCAGAGGAGTTAGGTGGTTTAAACACTCACCTTGGCAGAGTGATTTGCTGCTCCTAGCTTGTGTTCCTGTTGGTGATTTTTCCTAACCTGCAAAATCTCCAGTAGTCGGAACCTACGGATTTACCCCAGGTTCCCTTGACAAAAGGAAGGGAGTCAAAAAGAGGCAGCTATAATGTGCTTTCCATGCCAGGTTTTTTATTTACAGAGATGGAGAGATTCCTGCATCACTGAGCAGTAGCTAGACCACCTTTCCCAACAATATCCAAGTCTTTAGTTTGTTTGTAAACGTATATGTGGCTATAGATGGTGCTTTATGCAACCTTTTCCTTGTGGTTTATAAATATCTGGTTTCAGTGACAAAAGAAAACTATTGCTTTGTTCCTATATATGTAAAACACCAATATTTTATAGTGTATCAGTTAGAGCTTCCAAACCACAGAACAGCATCTCTTAATGTGTCATTGAAATTACCTACTTCTCTGGTGCTTGCAGTTGCATGCCCTGGTATGATCTTCACTCCATTGAAAGTGCCTTCCTTTGAGAAGTGTATTCTACTATCCTGGGTCTTAACGTCTATTATAAATAGAGTCCTCAGCAGAATCTTTGCCATCGCCGGTGCCTCCTACAACCAAGGAGTTTCCTCCCATTGTCACCGAACACAGGCCAGACCTTTATCTCTACTCATTAACCCAGTACTTGACTCTAATGACTTAATAAATTACAGCCTCCTCAGATGCCATCCCCATTCCTTGGGAAGATGCCCAAAGAGGCAGTAGCCATGTAGCTATTGGCTCACATTGAAAAACAAGACATCCTTCAGTCCTTCCATTCGGACTTTAAGCCTCTCTGCGTCATCGAGACAGTCATCAAAAAGTAGGGGTGATTCCTGAAGTATCCCTGAACTTATTGCTCCATATCTCCATGTAGTATTAGATTGCTCTGTGACTTTTTAAACCAATGGCCTTCTGGTCTCGATCAACGTCCTCTCTCTCTCTCTCCTGCATGGGTATAAAAACAGAGTCCCAGAATATTCCTTTTTCTGGGGCTATGTTTTCCAACGAAGACATTCTATCACCTCACTGCTGCCAATCCCTTTTGATGATACCTATGATTCCAAGTTGTAGTCTTTCAAGGAATTCTTGAGGGTCTTCTTGCTTACACAGAATCAACGTTCACGAACATGCTTATGATTGAAAACATCCACTGCCTCTCCCCGATACCTCAGTGTCGTCCATTCCTGGATGTCTAGCTCATACCTGAAACTTGTAAAAACAGAATTTGCGCTCCTTTCTAATAATTCTCCCAGTGTGACCTCCACCTCACACATGCAACCATATCTCTCACCTGTAGACCTCTAAGCTTTCATCCACAGTTGACAAGCTGTGCCAGTTGCTCACTCTTATGTTGAATACCACCTGTCCTTCAAGGTGCAGACCAGAAAAATACATAGACAACCTTGTTCCTGTCATGAAAGGCAAAGAACTACAGCTCTGAAATGGCCCTCTGAGCTACTGACCCTGCCCTGACCTTGTCAAACCTACATAGTGGCAACACACATCTTTAATATCCCTATCTTTTCTTCCCCATCAAATTGACCAGTTGTGCTGCAGCACAACTCCTCAAAGTGCAATGCAAGTTTCATTGCATCACGACAAGGCTGTTGAACAAACAACCCATTCCATATCGGACTTGCCATCATTGTCCATAATTTCAGGAAAGAGTTGAAGACTCCCCTACTTGCAACCACAGAGGAGCTCCGCTATACTACGTGTCACGTGGGCTGAAGGCAACGGCGTTTGAGAATCCTGAACTGTGCACATTCGATACCGCCGCAGGCCCATAGGGAGATCCCAGAAGGGTTTTGCCAAAGCTACTTTTGCTTGTCTCAGGCATAATAATATGTCTGTCCCTCAGTAACAGGACGATACAAAAGGGGATGATGGACGGAACGTTTGAGCCAATCAAACACTCACCCCCAGTCAACTGATCTGGGTTTGATCCATCATCATTCTTTAGCTCACTCCACCACCCCAGTTCAGACATGGCCATATGCAAATCAGTCTGACCCTGTGCCTCATGGGAACAGTCCAGCCCGAACTGCCAAGCCATGTCTTCCCTGGACCGGAAACAAGCATCCTAGGACCGGTTTCTGGCATTCCAGCCGTCATCAGCCAGGCTTGCTTGAATCCAGTGGCAAAGTGAGCAAGGGACCCACGTCTGGGCATACCCCGCCAACTTAGGGCGAACAAAGCAATACAAAGGGGATGATGGACGGAACGTTTGAGCCAATCAAACACTCACCCCAGTCAACTGATCTGGGTTTGATCCATCATCATTCTTAGCTCACTCCACCACCCCAGTTCAGACATGGCCATATGCAAATCAGTCTGACCCTGTGCCTCATGGGAACAGTCCAGCCCGAACTGCCAAGCCATGTCTTCCCTGGACCGAAACAAGCATCCTAGGACCGGTTTCTGGCATTCCAGCCGTCATCAGCCAGGCTTGCTTGAATCCAGTGGCAAAGTGAGCAAGGGACCCACGTCTGGGCATACCCCGCCAACTTAGGGCGAACAAAGCGATACAAAAGGGGATGATGGACGGAACGTTTGAGCCAATCAAACACTCACCCCAGTCAACTGATCTGGGTTTGATCCATCATCATTCTTTAGCTCACTCCACCACCCCAGTTCAGACATGGCCATATGCAAATCAGTCTGACCCTGTGCCTCATGGGAACAGTCCAGCCCGAACTGCCAAGCCATGTCTTCCCTGGACCGGAAACAAGCATCCTAGGACCGGTTTCTGGCATTCCAGCCGTCATCAGCCAGGCTTGCTTGAATCCAGTGGCAAAGTGAGCAAGGGACCCACGTCTGGGCATACCCCCGCCAACTTAGGGCAAACAAGCGATACAAAGGGGATGATGGACGGAACGTTTGAGCCAATCAAACACTCACCCCAGTCAACTGATCTGGGTTTGATCCATCATCATTCTTTAGCTCACTCCACCACCCCAGTTCAGACATGGCCATATGCAAATCAGTCTGACCCTGTGCCTCATGGGAACAGTCCAGCCCGAACTGCCAAGCCATGTCTTCCCTGGACCGGAAACAAGCATCCTAGGACCGGTTTCTGGCATTCCAGCCGTCATCAGCCAGGCTTGCTTGAATCCAGTGGCAAAGTGAGCAAGGGACCCACGTCTGGGCATACCCCCGCCAACTTAGGGCGAACAAAGCGATACAAAAGGGGATGATGGACGGAACGTTTGAGCCAATCAAACACTCACCCCCAGTCAACTGATCTGGGTTTGATCCATCATCATTCTTTAGCTCACTCCACCACCCCAGTTCAGACATGGCCATATGCAAATCAGTCTGACCCTGTGCTCACTTTGCCACTGGATTCAAGCAAGCCTGGCTGATGACGGCTGAAATGCCAGAAACCGGTCCTAGGATGCTTGTTTCCGGTCCAGGGAAGACATGGCTTGGCAGTTCGGGCTGGACTGTTCCCATGAGGCACAGGGTCAGACTGATTTGCATATGGCCATGTCTGAACTGGGGTGGTGGAGTGAGCTAAAGAATGATGATGGATTAAACCCAGATCAGTTGACTGGGGGTGAGTGTTTGATTGGCTCAAACGCTCCGGTCCATCATCCCCTTTGTATCGCTTGGTCGCCTTAGGTTGGTGGGGGTATGCCCAGACGTGGGTCCCTTGCTCACTTTGCCACTGGATTCAAGCAAGCCTGGCTGATGACGGCTGAAATGCCAGAAACCGGTCCTAGGATGCTTGTTTCCGGTCCAGGGAAGACATGGCTTGGCAGTTCGGGCTGGACTGTTCCCATGAGGCACAGGGTCAGACTGATTTGCATATGGCCATGTCTGAACTGGGGTGGTGGAGTGAGCTAAAGAATGATGATGGATTAAACCCAGATCAGTTGACTGGGGGTGAGTGTTTGATTGGCTCAAACGTTCCGTCCATCATCCCCTTTGTATCGCTTGGTCGCCTTAAGTTGGCGGGGTATGCCCAGACGTGGGTCCCTTGCTCACTTTGCCACTGGATTCAAGCAAGCCTGGCTGATGACGGCTGAAATGCCAGAAACCGGTCCTAGGATGCTTGTTTCCGGTCCAGGGAAGACATGGCTTGGCAGTTCGGGCTGGACTGTTCCCATGAGGCACAGGGTCAGACTGATTTGCATATGGCCATGTCTGAACTGGGGTGGTGGAGTGAGCTAAAGAATGATGATGGATTAAACCCAGATCAGTTGACTGGGGTGAGTGTTTGATTGGCTCAAACGCTCCGTCCATCATCCCCTTTGTATCGCTTTGGTCGCCTTAAGTTGGCGGGGTATGCCCAGACGTGGGTCCCTTGCTCACTTTGCCACTGGATTCAAGCAAGCCTGGCTGATGACGGCTGAAATGCCAGAAACCGGTCCTAGGATGCTTGTTTCCGGTCCAGGGAAGACATGGCTTGGCAGTTCGGGCTGGACTGTTCCCATGAGGCACAGGGTCAGACTGATTTGCATATGGCCATGTCTGAACTGGGGTGGTGGAGTGAGCTAAAGAATGATGATGGATTAAACCCAGATCAGTTGACTGGGGGTGAGTGTTTGATTGGCTCAAACGTTCCGTCCATCATCCCCTTTGTATCGCTTTGGTCGCCTTAAGTTGGCGGGGTATGCCCAGACGTGGGTCCCTTGCTCACTTTGCCACTGGATTCAAGCAAGCCTGGCTGATGACGGCTGAAATGCCAGTAACCGGTCCTAGGATGCTTGTTTCCGGTCCAGGGAAGACATGGCTTGGCAGTTCGGGCTGGACTGTTCCCATGAGGAACAGGGTCAGACTGATTTGCATATGGCCATGTCTGAACTGGGGTGGTGGAGTGAGCTAAAGAATGATGATGGATTAAACCCAGATCAGTTGACTGGGGGTGAGTGTTTGATTGGCTCAAACGTTCCGTCCATCATCCCCTTTTGTATCGCTTTGGTCGCCTTAAGTTGGCGGGGGTATGCCCAGACGTGGGTCCCTTGCTCACTTTGCCACTGGATTCAAGCAAGCCTGGCTGATGACGGCTGAAATGCCAGAAACCGGTCCTAGGATGCTTGTTTCCGGTCCAGGGAAGACATGGCTTGGCAGTTCGGGCTGGACTGTTCCCATGAGGCACAGGGTCAGACTGATTTGCATATGGCCATGTCTGAACTGGGGTGGTGGAGTGAGCTAAAGAATGATGATGGATTAAACCCAGATCAGTTGACTGGGGGTGAGTGTTTGATTGGCTCAAACGTTCCGTCCATCATCCCCTTTTGTATCCCCTCAGTAACAGGAGGCATACTTCCATGTTCTCCCGTATTGCCGCGAAGGTTACTTACTAGTGCATTTCATCAAGAAGTTCATGTGCATGTCGTCTAAGTGGTCCGTGTCATTGTGTGCTACGTTCACCCATTCTTCGCTTTTTAGCTTACAGGAACTATAACAATCATTACGACCTGGTTTTACTAAGAAGAATGTTCTTATGTAAGTGTGCTGTTCGGGCATTCTAGGAGGGACGGTTACTTCACTTTGTACTGCAACGTTGACAGCTCTAGTTAGTTTTATGACAATACTCCTTCCCTGGTGTGTAAGTGACAGAAAGTAAATGTGCTTGTAGTAACTACTCATACACAGTTGTATTTTAGCTTGAGCAAGACCTCTGACCTCCTGGTCAGGGTAACTGCTCTCCCCTCGTGTAGTTCCGTCGTTAAGGCACTGCCCCCAGCGCCTTCTGGTGTCCCAGGTAGGTGTTTGAGGCCCGTCTCCACCCGCAGACTCCTGCCTGCGCCTCATCCCTGGTGGTCCAGTGGAAGAGCCTACTCTTCTGCTAGTCCGCTCTGTGGGTGTCAGCCTTTTTCTGTCTTTTTTCTGTTTGGCTGATTTTTCTGTCCTTTTCGGTTTTCTGTATTTTGCCTTTTTATTCTGCCTTTCTCTGTTGCCTCTGGTTTTCTTGCTTTTCTTTCCCGCCGCTGCTTCCCCCGCGGCCCTTACCCCCCAGCATGTTCCCGTTCTTGCCTCCCGCCTCCCAGCTGCTCACCCTCCCCCGACCCCTACTTAATGGCAGCTGCCGGCGCGCCAAAGGCAAGCCCATCTGCGCCCATTCACGACCAGCACCAGGGACCCTGGTCCCCAGTCCCCCTGCCGCTACGACCCAAGCACCCTCCACGCACTCAACCCTGGACGCTACAACAACTGGCAGCACTCGACGCCGAGCAACTCCCAAGGCCTTTTCTCCTGCCAACACAGCCCCCGCACCTTCACCCACCTCCGGACCCAGACAGCCACCCCAAACGCATCCTGGATGAAAATGGAAGTCCTCATCCTCGGCTCCACCCCCTCCACATGGGACAACACCTGGTGACCCCCCGCCCTCGGAAACCCTCCCAACCCCTACGGACCACGCCCGCAACCTCAGCATCATACCCGACTCCTCACTCACCATGAACCGCCAGATCAACGCCGTGTCCTTCACATGCTTCAACACCCTCCGCATACACCGCAAGACCTTCAAATGGATCCCCACGACTCCAGGAAGACCGTCATCCATGCACTCATCACCAGCAGACTGGACTACGGAAACGCGCTCTAGGCCGGAATCAACAAAACACTCCTTCACAAACTCCAGACCATCAGGAACCAGCCAGACTCGTCCTCAGCATCCCACGACATGACCACATCACCCAGCACCTCCGTGACCTCCACTGCTCCCCGTTAAAAAAAGAATAACCTTTAAACTACTCACACATGCCTACAAGGCCCTCCATAACACCGGACCTCAATAGTCAAGTCAAAAGTAATGTTTATTTAGACTGTCGGTCCTTCTTTCCATGATACAATATTATAATCATATGTACACAATAATAAATGCAATACCACAATAAAAAAGTTATTTCCTGTCCTAGTCTATCCTGTTACCCTAAAATGAATTTCATAAAATCCCGGTTTTATATATACTAAAAACTTTTGTAACCTCAAACATGAATCTCTCCAGTGCACATGCAATATCCAAATAGATCATTTCCGTTAGCAATTCTGCTGCCTGTGCACGGTTATTTATACCATATTTTATAAATACTGGTCGTAAAAACAATTTCCGTGTATCAAGGACCATAAGACAATCTAACAATATGTGCAAAATATTGCATTTTGTACCTAAACTGCAGGTGCAATTTCCTTCGGGATCCATCATAACCTCTTTTATCCCGTTATTCATATAACAAGGGTTAATTCCTATTCGTAGTCTTAAAATTTAATTCCTCAGATAGCAGTTAGGTAGTATATCTCCAAGATTTAATTAAAAAAAACACCAATTTCTTCCCCTCCAGGTACTTACAATCCTGGTCTTGCGACATTTCCTTGCCCAACACCCTCAATTCTCGTCTTGCGACGTCAATTTGCAAGTACTGCGGGTTCAGTTTAACGCCTAGTTCCCTACATACTGTCTCTAACATTTTCTTAAACCTTAGTTCCCATTGCAGTTCACTCTGCAAAATTTCCCTTTTGCACCATTCTGCTATTTTTTGCTCATCCCCATTTCCCAGGCGTTGCCAAAGTCTTATTAATGCCATACGTACCATTACCTCCCAAGATACCATTCCTGTTTCAATTCTTACTGCCTGTATCACAGATGATCTTGGTAGGGATAATAATTTTTTTTATACATTTTCCCTCTTCGATATCCCATCTTCTTTTACCACTCATGTACAATACTTCTGCTCCATATTGAAACTGAGGCGGTATCATGGCCATATAAGCATTTAAGACAGGTTTATCTGACCTTTCTCCATACTTCCTATTAAACCTTTTCAACCCACTAACTGAGGCCAGGGCTCGTATCCTTAACATATTCAGATGAGTTTCCCATTTTAGGGATCTTTCAAACCATATCCCCAAGTATTTATACTCATTCACTTCTTCCACTTTAGTAGAGCCCAGAAACCAACTAAATGTCTTCCTTTTCTTGCCAAAGCTTAAGACCTTGGTTTTATCTAAATTCACAACTATTTTTTTCTGATTGCAATATTGATTAAACACAATCAGCTTCCTCTGCAGACCTAGCTCTGTTCGATCTAAAATTACCAGATAGTATGCATAGAGTAAGCAAGCAATGTGTTTCCCATCTAATTTAGGGCTAGTACCCCGTACCTTCTTTAGTATAGTTGGTAATCGGCCGTGAACAAAGAAAAGAGCAAGGGGGCCAAGACACACCCTTGTCTTAGCCCATTTTTGGTTGGTATTTTCTCTGACAATGTCCCTTCTGTGTCCAGGATAACCTGCGCCCAATTGTTCCTATGGAGCTCTTGTATAATGACCAGAAGATCCTTAGGCTTATTAATCTTTATCAACATCTCCCACAACCGATTGCGGTGAACCAGGTCAAACGCAGCCCTAAAATCAATAAGGCAACTGAACAACATACCCCCTTGCTCCACTGACTTTCGTGCGATGGACCAAAGGGAGAAACAATGGTCTATTGTAGAATGCCCCTTTTTGAAACCCCCCTGTTCTGGGGGTATCACTTGGTTGACCTCTGCCCATTCTCTTAGTTTTTCTAAGATTACTTTAGACCGGACCTCAATACCTCAACGAAAGAATCTCCTTCCACGCACCCAAGATAAACCTCCGCTCCGCTGACCTAGCTCTAGCCACGGTACGCTGTAGCCACAGGGCCAGAAAGGGTGGCAGATCCTTCTCCTACATCGTGGCCAAGAGCTGGAACGAACTCCCCCTCCGCATCAGACGAAGCCCGACACTGCACCTTTTCAGAAAAGATCTCAAGACCTGGCTCTTCGGATGACCACTTGAGACCCTCACGGGTGAGTAGTGCGCTCTATAAATTCCCTGATTGATTGATGATTGATTGAAGAAGCACCTGTACTATCAAAGCGATGCAAATCTCAAAACACTTACATTATTTATTTGCATTTATTGTTTGCATGGATAGCTGAGTATTTCTACAAGAAATGTCATACACGAAGAATACTTGGCAGTATGTGTTAAACATTTCTATCCTATTTAGTATTTATAGTAATGGAATAATGGAATCTTTTCATTACGTGATGTTTTATTCACATACTCCCCATGCTGTACTTTATTAAAAATTATGGAAAACTGTGGGAAATGTTTCTGAACTCTCGGGTTTAGCACTTGTTTCCTGGGGGTTAACCTTACTGTTGAACCCAAAACGAAGTACAAAGTAAACCCTTTTAGCACTTGGCCCTCAGGGCAACGAAGTCGATACGTCCAAGCCTTACTCGGGGAGTTGGTGTATGGTTACAGGGTCCGACCTTAATAGACTATCCAACAGCAATTAATAAATCATTCTCCAGCCAGCACTTTAGTTTATAGAAAGTAAAGTACTTCATTATTAACACAAAAGTAATCACTGTACAAACTCAGAGGATCATTCACAAGGGGTAATAATGGGAAACAGCATCCACATAATCTGGGGGACAGACTTAGCCGTATGTGATATGGCGGGGCGTGTCCAAGATGATGACCTAGTAAGTCGCATCTTCTGGAGCTCCGCCAGACCAGAGTATATCTGACCCGCGGAGGTAGCAGAGGGAGACTCCTGAAGCAGCGGCTGCCCCCCCCCCTCCCTGACCTGCGGTAGGTTGCTGCTGCCCCGCGGGGTGTCGGCGGCCACGGAGACACAGCAGCTCATTGACTTCTGTGGCTGCTGTACGTTCCGGAGCCGAATGGCGGAGGCGCCCGGAGGCGAGGAACTGTTTAGCAGAGCAGCTCCTCCGGGCCACCCATCATGCCCTGGTGGCGGTGAGAAAGCTACAAGTGGTTCCGTTGGGTAAGTACCATGGGGTACTGGTTCACAACCTGATTATTTCTTTCACAATCAATAGTGATTTTGTACTAGACTTTTATAAATGTACCACACCTCAGTAAGTTTTTATCAAAAATATATATATTTATTAAATTATTTGTTTTGTTTCTCTATTTTTCTTGCTAATTGTGTAAGCAATTTTATACAAAAAGATGATACCAATGGGACCACTTGTAGCTTTATAACTATTAACCCAGGTTCCGAGGGATACAGGGTGACCCCATTGATCTTAACGGTGCTGATGGCAGTGAGAGGCACCCTTCCAATTCTCATTGCGGGTGAGTGATGGATGTTTACGCCGGGAAGCACAGTGGAAGGAGCGGCGGCCAGCTGCTCTCGGCCTGCGGGGCGGTGGCGGAGGCCTGGTCGGGACTTCACAGCCTTGTAGCTCTTTCACACCGCCCTCCACTGCCGGCTGAGACACTGCACACGCACCAGACATCAGCCTAGCTTCCATCTATTTGTTGCCTCCTAACTGTGTGCGACATTTTGATGCCCATAGCAGAGGCCTAGCGGATGCTGACAGGCCCGTGTGGCACCGGGGAGGGGTTGACCGGCCCATGCTGTGGAGTGGTGGAGGTCGGGTGATGCGGGGACACGTGGTTGTCTGCCCTCTCTTCACTGTGGGGGGCACGAGATAAGGGTCAGTGATTGAGACCTTCTGCAGCCCACTGGCAGTGGGCTGGCCCATCTCGGTGGAGAGCCCCCCTCCTCTCTTCCTTACCTGGGTGCCATTGCGGGGAGCGCCTGGCGCACCTAACCTGATGAATGTGCCTTGGGCCTTATCCACGACACAGCAACCTGCTTAACCCCCTGAAGTGACTGCCCCACTGATTTCTCTAAGGGCCCACTTGGGGCTGGAAGTGAGCCCTGCATACCAACTAGCTCCCCGATCAGTTTGGAGTTTTCGCCTGGCAGTTGAGGCCCCGGCTGTCCTACGGGGTAGTCGATCACTGGCACGAGGGGGCCATGGTAATTTGTACCTGTGGCGGCTGACGACGGATTACCAGCATACAGACCAGTGGTACGCACCTGTGTTGGAGTCCCCCCTGAGGTGTTGGGAGGCACCAGTATTACTGTGTATAAATCTGCATGGCTCGAGACCTTATGCGAGACACTGACATGTCTTCACATCGCGCCGTGAAAAAGGACCCCACGCTGAAGGACATGTTTACTAAAACCGCCATCAAAAAACTGACTCGATATCAGGCACCACCACTTTCGAGATGCCCACAGACGACACTTGAGTGGAGGAGTTGGCCCATGGAGGGACGCCGATTACTAAAACGTTCTTGGAACAGCTGTTTCGGACCCTCAGGGCCAACTTCGCAGAGCTTAAGCGGGACTTCGCCACTGAGATCAAAGAGATCTTCGCCAAGATATGAAAGCTGTGGGACAAAGAGTGGCCACTGGAACAGGGGCAGGACGCTCGGGAGGAGGAACTAGATGGTCATCGTCAGGAACTTCTGGACCTAAGCAATCAGAATCTGGAGTTGCGATACCAACTTGAAAATCTCGAGAACAGATCTCGTAGCTCCAACATTCATATTAAGAGAGCCCCCTTGCAAGCTGTCCCAGGCACTCTTGAGGACTTTGTTGTCCACCTTTTCAAGTATGTGGCTCCCTCCCTGACGGATAAGGAAATTATCCTGGACAGCACGCATCACGCCAGACAGCCCGCCACTGCACCGGGCCAACCCCAGGACATTCTTACCAGTCTTCATTATTTTCACCCAAAGAATTCATCATGGCGGCGGCTTGAGACATGTGGACCATCAAATTTAAGGGTCATAGGCTGTGGCTCTACCAGGATCTCTCTCCACTTATATTGCAGCGACGGAGGGCCCTCCGACTGTTGACAGCCCTTCATCAAGAACAGAACATTAGATATAAATGGGACCACCCCTTCCGCTTTCAGTTTGTGTGGCGTGAGGAAGTTTATGCGGTTCGCACTCTCAAGGATGCCCGAGCGCTCCCCGAAATGCCATTTCTACGCCCTGCAGAGCCTGTGGCCTCGCCCATCCCGGGACGCCCAGGCCGCCGGCTCTGATCCCGGCGCTCCTCCAGACGGAAGAAGAAACTGCTGAATAAGCCATCTGAAGTGGAAAGTTGTGAAGAACGTGCCCGACTACTCCAGCAGCTACACCGTGATGGCGACTCTGTGGGCGCAGACGGTGACCACTAACTGCTGCCGGTTTCTGTCCCCGTCTTTGTGAATTGGAGGGATCTTTCCAACCCAGTCAACTGCCACTGCCTCCAGCGTATCCCCCCCTGCACCTGGTTCACAGTTGTGCCGGCGGAGTTCCTCTATTACAGTTCTGCACTCCATATCTGCTCGCCTACGACATGGACCCTCCTTCCAGGCTTCCAGTAGTCCCCAAGCGGAGGATGTTTTTGGTTTGCTGTTTCCCTTCTCTTTCTCATGTTTTTCCGGACCCGGTCTCTCCTTCCCTTCCCCCCTTGTCTCAGATACACGTGCAAACGCTCCAGGGGGTTTGACCGCCAGCACTTCTCTTCGGGGACGGACAAGAAGGCTGGGGTAGCGATTCTGCTCGCTACACATATCCCGGGGCGGGTGGAGTGGGTCTTTGCAGAGATCCCTGGGAGACTCTTAGCATTGCACATGCTAATACAGGGTGTCAGGTACACTTTGGTCACAATCTACCATCAGGAGGCTTTCTTAAGGGACACCCTGGGCCAGCTACTGAACTCACCAGACAAAGATATAGTGATGGACGCCCACAAAGATAGATCCACTCTGCGGGTGGGTGAGGTCGGGGACCTTACACCGGGCACTAGACAATGGCTGGGTGAGGTGGGGTTGATGGATATCTGGAGACACATGCACCCTACATCCACAGACTACACCTTCTTCTCGGCGGCTCACCAAACATACGCCCACATTGATTATTTCCTTACATCCCCGCGCATTACTTTTACCGGTGTCTCCGTGAACATTGGTGCGACGTTGCTGTTGGATCACTCCATTATCTTACGTTATAACCCAGGGAGACACTCTCCGGATCCTCCTGTCTGGCGGCTTAATGCAAAACACCTCACCACAAACACATCTTAGCAGACACCTCGACTGCTATAACCACCTTTTTGCATGTTAATGATACACCTAACACCCCCATCTCCATTCTGTGGAAAACGTTAAAAGTGGTGATCAGAGGCCACTTTATCGCAATCTCCACAGATAGACGGACCAAGTGGCTCCAACTGGAAACGCAGGTCAAGGAACTGGAAGCTGCCCACACTCAATCTGGCTCGGTGAAACTTCGCCATCAGTTGACGGCAGAGTGGAAACAGCTACTGGCCCTGGACATGGGAAGAGCGGAGTATGCCTTGCTCCACATCCATCAGAAGTACTACGCTGGTGGCAACACGGTGGGACACATTTTGGCACATCGCCTCCAAGCGCAAGCGGTTGACTGAAGGACCCTTGAATTGCGGGCTCCCCAAGATATCGGGATGATGACATCGCTACCGAATTTGAGACCTTTTACGCTGCCCTTTACGCAGCAGACCCCTACTGGACGCCAACACGAGGGCCTATTTGTCCCAGGCACCCTCCCCAGGCCCACCAGACACTTTCACAGCACTCGACACGGACATTACACCACAAGAAATCATAGCAGCCATTCAGCGACTACAAACCGGTAAAGTACCGGGCCCAGATGGCTATGACGCTGACTTCTATAAAGCCTTTGGCCCGCAGTTAGCCGCCATCCTAGCACAGCTTTATAAAATGCTTAGTGCAAAGGAGGAACTCCCAGATTCCATGCGCTTGGCCACTATCACAGTGATCCCAAAGGCTGGCAAAGATCCCACATGTTGTGCATCTTACCGACCAATCTCCTTTTTGAACATGGACGTGAAGATTTTCATAAGTGTTTTGGCCCGTAGACTGGCCCCCTATGTTCAGGGGTTGGTTGATCCTGACCAGGTCGGGTTTATCCCAGAACGAGGGTGGAGCCTCTGGGTTCAAGACCAACCTACAAAATTCTTCAATCCTCAATTTGACTGTCCTTAACTTAGTGAGGGCCCGACTTAGTACACAGTTCCCGTTCCAGTGGACGGATCATGGACTACCCTACCTGGGTCTGCAGATCCATCCTAAGACTGCAGCCACTGACAACTATGGGAGCCTCTTGGCGGTCTCACATTCAGACCTTACCAAGTGGAAGAGTCACAGCCTCTCTTGGCATGGGCGAATAGCAACAGTCAAGATGACACTCCTACCTAAAATCCATTACGTGATGCAAACCCTCCCCCTCCAACCCCCTCCTCAGATGCTGAACAAGCTACAATCATTGATCTGGAACTTTATCTGGTAGGGCAAACGTGCCAGAATGGCCAGAACCCATGCCTATCTCCCATTGTGGTCAGGGGGACTGGGGATACCGCATTTGCATTGCTTCTACCAAGCCGCGCAACTGCGCTATATGGTGGAATGGTCCTGAACATACACAGAGAAACACTGGTGCTTTATAGACCAGGCGATTGTGGGCATTCATGTTTGGAAGATCCCCTGGTTACCAAAACCTCAAAGGCCAGCCGGGGTCTATGTATCGCCAGTGGTGAGGGCCACAGTTGGGGTGTTGTACAAAGTACAGTTGAGACACGGTCTGTCCACGCCGTTGTCCCCACCGACACCATTGATTGGAAATCCAGACTTCCCGCCCGCAGACAGGGGAGCGGCATTTCAGGCCTAGCAAGAGGCCAACTGCAAGCGAATTGGGGATCTGTTTGATGCCGAGGGACATATGGACTCCCCAACGTTAAAGTCGGCTTATAACCATCCCGATCCAGCACAGTGGCAGTACCCGACTGTGGCGCATTGGGCGACACAGCCCTGGCTCCGACCACTTGCCAGTCGGCTGCTCACGACCTTTGAGAGATGGCTCCACACCCGTGCCACCGACAAGCAATTTTTGTCCCATACTTACGCCTTTCTCGTCATACCCCAAACACCTATGCCTTCGCCCGCACCGACCAGATGGGAGGGGGAATGTGGACATTCCTTCACAGACAGGAAATGGAATGACATCTTATACCGCGCACGAACCTCAGCCCTTAATACCACTAGTAAAGAGATGTTTTAAAGATTGCGCACTATTGGTATCTCACCCCGGCTAGGATCGCCACTTGGGATCCCACCAGCAGTGGCAGCTGCTGGCGCCAATGTGGCCAACAGGGCACCCTTACCCACCTACTATGGAAATGCCCCAAACTGCAACACTTTTGGGGGGTGAGAGGAGGGAGTCCTGGATGCAGTGAATGCCGTTTTTGACACGGATAATCCTAGGTTTTCTAGTTACGTCCTCCTAGGTCTCCCCAACCTGCTTACCTACCTGCTGCGGTCCAGTAGAGGTCACGCGACTGCCTTTGCATTAGGCGCAGCCAAAAAAATCCTTCTTGCTAGATGGGGCATCGATAACATCCCTACACATTTAGATTGGCTACACAAACAATGGGGAATATTGGGGATGGTGAAGCTAACTGCAGTGGCCACACACCGCCTCCCTCTATTTGATAAGATGTGGCAACCTTGTCTTACTTATCTTTCTGAGGAATTCTGGGAACTGTCCTGTCCACATTACCTGCAGATACTCCTCTTAACCTCAGCAGGCGACCTCGACACACACTAAACCATTCTAGACCAACTTGGTACACAAAGCCACTAATTCAGGCCCGACATAACATTGTCCATCTGCACGGTACCCTCCTCACTCAATCCCTCTCCTCTCCTTTCCTTCCTTTTCTTGATTCCTCCTCTTGTGATGCATGCATATTTCGTTAAATTGAGGTTTCACCACTGGCCAGTGGATGTAGTTCGTTAGTTATTATATCACCTTCTTTTAATATGAAACTAATAAAACAGATCTAAAACCTAATGTACATTGGCTTATGGCCATTAATTTTCTATTCGCTTTTCTGGGGATGACAAGCAAATAAATGTATTTAGTCTTGTTAACATGCCTTCTAAGCAAGGTTATGAATCTTTCTTTGGAGTCCTATAGGCATTAGATCACAAAGGTAAAGATTGTCAGCCGGAGGGGCGTGGTTTAGCGTGCAGCAAGATGGCCACTCGCTAAGAGGGTTCTGCCGGCTGAGTAATAATCCTGAAAATATCCTGTAAGGCAATCAGAGTGTTTTACTTACAAGCTGCGCACTCATGATCAACTGCTGAGACGAACGTGGCGAGCCTGACGACCGCGGCCCTTTGGTGAGCAAGATACATGCTCCATCGGGTCCTGCCCCCGCATGCGGGAGGAGGAAGGGCAAAGCGGCCTATGCCAAAAGGACCACCTATCCCTAGCAGGCCCACGGCGGTGTTTCCCAGAACAGCTATCAGAGACTGGGGGATTCAAGCAATTGGTGATCAGATCGCTGACGGTTGTCCTGAACGAGATGTGCTGAGCTGCGCCAAGCCGGAGGGACCAATGCCATCGCTTCAGGGTTCGAGCAGAGGAGACATCATAGGGCCGGCATGGCGAGGACACATGAGTCCCCTTAGGCTCTCGGCTGGGGCGTTCGTAGGGCGTATACCCTGTCCGGGCCTCCCGTGGTGAGCTGCGATCTGTGCAGCTCGGGCATGGGGTGGGCTTGGGGGCCTATGTAGGGACGGCCGAGTGGACTGCCTAAGCAGGGACCGCTGTACAAGCGAGCTGTACGGCTGCCGGCCTGGGGACCTTGGCAGTGCACGGCCAGGACGAGCGGTGGCTGGTGTTCCTTGCGGCTGCTGCTGTGGCCTGTTCTAGCCTGCTGGAGCTCACGTGGGGCTCAGCTCTGGGCGCGGAGCTGCGGACCTCGCATGCAAAACACGCCACCGTGAGCAAAGTGGAAACCCCTACACTACCGAGCTCATCACCCAGATACAGTGCAGCCCTCTCCAGACCACTGAGGCGCAACAAACGCCTGAAAGCTTTGTCCTGTAAAGGGAACCCAGCGCAACCGAGTCACTGTATAAAAATACAGCATAAAGCTCCCACGCAACCTGATCAAGGCTGTGCGGATAGAAGCATGCAACTTAGCTGCCCGGTCGAACCTGACCTGAACGTCCGAAATACGCTCTCTTCACTTGCTGATCGGATTCTACGGGGCAAAGCAGAACTAGGCAACTCTGGAAGCAGACATAAAATCATCCTTTTCTCTACGTATAGGCATTCAGTGATCACCCCCACACCCGACACCACAACAAAATGGGGAAAAACAACGCTAAGCAATCAAAACTGTCCTTCGATACAAAGAGAGTGACTCGCCTGACAGATGCTGGGACAAACTCGGACCTTGAAACTGGTGCCAAAGAGGACGCGTAGCGCCAGAGCGACGACTTTTGGGCGATCGTACTAGAGGTCCGATCAAGCCTCAAACAATTGACTCCAAACTGGACGCTCTGACCTCTAGGCTAGACCAGGTGAAGCAATAAGTGGATACCCATGAATCCCGGCTGGACCAAGTTGAGAACCAAACATCTGATGCCCATGACTATCAAATCGAATCCAAGGAACATTTACTACAAATGGAAAAGGTCCTAAATGTGATCAAAGCCAAGAATGAAGACTTGGAGGCCCGATCAAGGCGGAATAATCTCCGCATAACAGGTATTCCCAAAACCTCGGCTATTTCAAAGATAGAAACCTTTGTAGAGGCGGTGCTGCGAGACTTGTTCAGTCCGGACCTATCATCTGTGTTTCTCATGGAGCGCGCACACCACTCCCTGGGTCCCAAACCACCAGTGGGCGCCACACCAAGGCCAATTATAGCGCGCCTCCTCAATTACTGGGACCAAGACACAATTTTGCGCGTGGCCAGGGAGCAGGCGACATAAACCATCAAGGAAACAACATTTCGTTTTATCCTTACTTCACCCTGCTTGTTCAGGCGGCCCACTGTGACTTCACACCTACAAAGAGTCTCCTGCAGCAGGCAGCAATCCCATTCGCCCTCTTTTACCCAGCTAAGCTGAGGGTCGCATTCGAGGGGAAATCCCATTTCTTTACAGATGCAAAATCGGCCCTCAAGTTCGCCAAACATATCGGAGGTCAAAAATGTTTCCTCAAGCCATCCCCGCATGCGGGGGCCTAGGCCAGTCTGAGTGACAATGACTGAAGTTGCATCCACGATACAGACAATCCCAACTCTTGTCACTCTGGACATTCAGAACTTAAGTAACTTGACCCCATTGTGTTCTTCAACATTCCATTT
Organism: Calotriton arnoldi; assembly: GCA_963921515.1. Classification (NCBI taxonomy): domain Eukaryota; kingdom Metazoa; phylum Chordata; class Amphibia; order Caudata; family Salamandridae; genus Calotriton; species Calotriton arnoldi. The sequence goes on from CAWUFW010015070.1 coordinate 254,627, forward strand.
AGCATGGATATAAAATTGTGCCGCCTACATCTAAGTTGTAGTACTGAACATATTGCACTCTATGCTGCCTACAGAATGTAAATTCCTCGGCCAGCCCACCAAACAGCCAGGGTAGTATGCTGGCTTCGCAGTCACCCCAGGGAGAACTTCCGCTCACACACTGTATTTGGGGAATCTGTTATCGTTGGGGTGGGGAGGAGCTCACAACCTAGTTGGGAGGTTGGTGTGTAAGGAGGGTGGGTCAGAATAGTTATATTAGTTTGTTTCGGGTTGGGTTGGGGGGTACACAGGGGACACTAGCAATCAGCCAGGCGCATCAGTTTGTATCCCCTTCACACAACGTGACAGGTAGACGTCCACTCTTCCCATCGTACTGGAATAACACACCTTTGAACATTAGCATAAACTGGTACACCAAACCAGCCACGGTATGCGACTCACTTGAACACCAAAAGCTCTAATGACGTTGATCACTAACCTCACCTGGAATATTAGGGGACTCAATGATTACAGGAAATCGCGCCTAACACACTCGTACTTACTAGTACACAAGATAGACATTTGCTTCCTGCAAGAAACGCACCTTAACAGCACATCAAGTCCCAAGTTACACAATAATTGCTGGGGAGAAGTATACTCCATGGCGTACTCTTACTATGCTAGAGGTACACAAAAGATAGTCACAGTGGAAATTATTCACAATGTATCTGCAACCAATACATGGTCTATATACAAGGAATATGACAACACCAAATGGCTCATTCAATAAATGATTATGATTTAATAAATATCACAAAAATTGTCATCATAGATCATAGACTCAAAAATTTGAACTGAATATCACATTTAACATTTAGTAAAAACAGGTGCATACAGCGTGAAGTGATAGGTGCGTAGTTAGGATAAGTGAAAGTGATGTGCAGGGGAAAGGTGGTGCATATATATACATCAATATACAATAATGATAACCTAACCTGCCAAATTACTGGCAAAACATACAAATGCAAAATCATAAACAAAAGATGCAGATATCAAACCTGGATGACAGAGGATCTATATCTGCATCTTTTGTTTATGATTTTGCATTTGTAGGTTTTGCCAGTAATTTGGCAGGTTAGGTTATCATTATTGTATATTGATGTATATATATGCACCACCTTTCCCCCTGCACATCACTTTCACTTATCCTAACTACGCACCTATCACTTCACGCTGTATGCACCTGTTTTTACTAAATGTTAAATGTGATATTCAGTTCAAATTTTTGAGTCTATGATGACAATTTTGTGATATTTATTAAATCATAATCATTTATTGAATGAGCCATTTGGTGTTGTCATATTCCTTGTATATAGACCATGTATTGGTTGCAGATACATTGTGAATAATTTCCACTGTGACTATCTTTTGTGTACCACTATTTACCCGAGTCCAGTGGTCTTTCGGGTTACCCCATTGATACGAAACTCTTACTATGCTAGAGGCATAGCCATATTGATACGACGTGGGCTGGGCTGGACTACATCCTGTACTATTATTGACCCCGACGTCAGATATGTCATCGTAAGCGGAACACTGGGCATAACGCTGATCACTTTAGCAGCGGTGTACGGGCCGAATGTAGATGACCCTGATTTTTTCAGCTCTATCTGATCAAAAATCACCTTGATGGGTTGCGACACAGTAGTCTGGGGAGGAGACTTTGATGCAATATTAGACTATACTCTGGACTGGTCAGGTTTGACTTCTGGCTCGTAATCGGTGACATCGCAACATGGACTATCGAAACTCGTCATATGCCACAGACACTGTCTGACCACGCCCCTGTCCTCCTCAAGTGGTCCATACCTCAGGCAACCTCTCAGGCTTTCAGTTGGCGACTGCCCGCAAACGCCCTACTGGACGAAGCATTTCGGGAGGAGATATGCAGTGAGATAGTGCAGTATTTCTCACTCAATGAAGGGTCGGTTTCCTCCCCCTCTGTTCTTTGGGAGGCCTTCAAAGTAGTGATCAGAGGGGCCTGCATTGCAAAACAACGAGGAGTGCTAAGGGCGATCAGACAGACCTTGACTCAGCTGGAACACGCTATGCTTGAGACCAAGTTGGAGTACTTCTGCATGAGCAGTTCTGAACACCTTGCCACCCTCCGGGAGAAAATCACCATATATTGGGACGAGGCTCAAAGGGAAACTTGTTTTTTAGGGAAATATGCCAGGGCCAGACGTTATGGCGAGGAGGATCTCCCCGGCAGAACCCTAGCCACTCTACTCCGACATCCGCTCTTTTCCTCATACATCACGGAGCTCCTTGATGCAGACTCGAGACCTGTCAGGGCGCCGAACGCATTGCTGGACCTCCTTACAGACTTCTATGCCACACCATACTCCTCCACCATCAATAACTTAACTGAGGGCCTGCCTGAATACTTATACTTGATCGAGTTGCTGTGGTTCGGTGAGTCACACCGCGCCTACCTCGACGAACCCTTCACCGAGGACATAATTCCGGTGAGAGAAGGCCCCAGGGCTGGACGGGCTGACTGCCTCCTTCTACAAAACATATGCACCTACATTAGCGCCTCACCTCATTGTGGTTTTCAGGAATCGATCTACACAGGCACCCTACCCTCATCTATGAGGGAAGCTGTAATAGTGACACTGTTAAAACCGGGAAAACCCTTGAATCTCCGCAACTCATACCACCCACTATCCCTTATCAACTTAGACAATAAAATATTCGCCAAATTACTCGCTAATCAAATACAACTCCTTCTCCCACTAAGAGCCAGACCGACCAGTCGAGATTTATTCCAGGATAATCCACAGCACATAACCTATGAACATTCTTTGCGGTATTACATCACCTAGACTCTCAAGAGCCAGCTCTTGCTGCCCTATTGGACGCCAAGAAGGCGTTTGATTCGCTGGAATGGTCCTACCTGTTTTCAATCTTGTCCAGAATGGGTTGCAACACCACCTTTATTCGGCTGATCCGCTTACTCGACACTAACTCCACCGCAAGACTGCGGGTAAATGTTCTCCTCTCGGGTCCATTCCCAATTACCCGTGGCACGAGACAAGGATGCCCTCTAACCCCTCTCCTCTTAGCTATGACCAAAATGGCCGACGGGTAAGGAGCTCCGGCCGGGAGCTCCCCGGTTTGGGATTGCCTTTTGGCACAAATCCCTGGCAAAAACTCCCACCTCCACCACCGATTGGACCTCCTCCACCACCGGAGATCCTTAGACTGCTTTCCCGGGATTTCCAGGGCCGACCCACCGCTTTCGATGACTTAGCTCCCAGGCACAGGAACTGGTCGGACGTGGGAGACGACCCCTGGCGACCCGACGCTCCCTCGCCATGACTGGGCCATTTGAGCCGTCCTCAGGCGACCCGACGCTCCTGCCTCATCGCTCCGGAGTACAACTCCTTCATCTCCTGATTCTCAGAGACGAGACTGTTTTCCTTGGTCGGACACACCACCCCATCGCTGGTCGAGCTCTCCCTTGGGCTGGGACGTGCTCCCTCTCGCTGCCGTTCCCGCTAACATCGCGCGCACGTAGGGGCATTCAGAGTGCGGTCCTCCCTGGTTGCCCCCACTGGCAGGACTACTGGTGCCTATGTTTGTCCTCTTCTGCTGGCCACCTATAAGGGCCATTTCAACTCGCTCCACCACTGGCAGGGCTGATTGTGCGAGCGTCTCTGATTGAAGTGAGGAGCCTTTCAACACGGACCTCCGCCGGAACTCTGGGGCCTGAGCCGAGGCTCCCCTACGCACAGCCATCTCCCTCTTCCTCCCCTCTCATCGGGCACAGCTCCCCGCTCATCTACGCTGCTAGGACTTCCTCCTCCCCGCCTTTTCACCAAATTTCCCCGGCGACCAGTTCTCAGCGGATTCTGTCGCAACGCTGCCGATGCCTCTGTATTTTCTCCGGATGGCCGCAGAGGAGCTGAGCTGAGGCTCTCTCCCCCTGACCCTCCCCCGCCTCCGGACTTGACTGCCGCTACTTTTCCCTACTGCTAGCCTGCCTGCCTCGCCTCCCGTAAGACGTCTGGAACTATTTGGAGGTTTATTTATTTTATTTGATTTGAGCGGAGGTAAGAACTACTCTTTTTGAACTTTTGGACTAGGACTCATATGCACCCCGCCATTTTGGGACCATCTTCTAAAGACACTCTTGTCCTATCCGCCATCTTAGCGACCTTGGTCCGTACCTCCGGTACCTCCGGTCCCTCCGGTCTCTAGCTGGGCGACCTTTCGATCGTCTTTCTTCTCCATGGATCTACTCATAGTTTGTGAATAATGCTGATGCCCCTGATCCCATCATTCATCACCCCCTCCCCTACCTCTTCCCTCCCTCACTCTCTTTCTACCTCCCCTATTCATTTCCTCTCTCCCCTGACTTTCTCTCCCCTTGCCTGCTTTTTCCCTATGCCCGAGCCATGCTTCTGTAACTCATAAATATATATATATGTAAATATGTAATATATAATTGTCCAAGCCCAATCGCTGTTAAATGTAATCCTATGTGAATTTACTATTTTTATATATAGAACTCTAACCACTAGTATATGTAGTAGACCTTTGTACTTACTACCATTCCTATGTGATTTTAGAGTTTATCCGTTTGTATCTCTTCCTTGAGTGACTTTACAACTTGTACATTTGCAATTTTTTTTTCTGTCTATATCTTCTCCTCGAGTGACTCTACAACTTGTACATTTGCAATTTTTTTCTGTTTGTATCTCTTATGTAACTCGTGTAATCCAAAGTCCTTATGTAACGCAACTGGTTCTTTTGAAAAGCGCTCTGACACCTTCGGGTAATGTTCGCGCTATATAAAATCGCATTAAATATATAAAAAATATAAATATAAAAATTAGCTGTTGCGATGGAGCCCTTAGGGGCCCGGTTACACCAGCATCATACCGCTAGAGGATTGGGATTCACCACTAGGGGACAAATCGTCTCACTATACGCAGAATATATTACCCTTTACATACAAAACCCCAGGGTGAACCTAAACCCCGTGTTAAGGGAAGTCACTTGATTTGGAGGACGGTCCAGAGTGAACATCAACTGATCCAAATCAATATTATTACCCCTCATAGCTGCCACACAGTCCTTCAAGCTGGAATACCCCTTAACCTGGGCAGAAGGCCATGTCAAATATCTGGGAATTTGGTGGAGCTGGCTTAACTACATTCACTGATCTATAACCAGAAGACACTTTCAACACCCCCCGCATTCGATCGGACACCCCCCCTACCATGGCGGATATTCTCTTATATTACCAAATCCGAGCTGCAGTCCGTCAGTTGCACATCACTTTCCCGGCCGCCCCCCTGCTCTTCCAGCACATGCTTAATGATCCCTCTCCTCAGAAACTCATTACTCGCGTATACAATACCACTTAACGCACATCTCCAGTGACAATAGCTATAGCACAAGCCAGCTGGTGCTCGGAATTAGACTCGCCACTCACTGATGAACAATGGCTTTTCTGCTGCGCCCAACTAGAGCTCCTATCCCCACACTACAAATTAAGACTCATCCACTTTAAATTCCTTTACCATATTTACCACACCCCTCTACAGTTGTATTGGATGGGCCTCAGAACTGATGCGAATTGTTGGAGATGCAGACAACCGCAAGCCACTATTCTACATCTAGCATGGCAATGTCCTCCTATAGCTGAATTTTGGATTAGGGTGTACGAAATCCTACACGAGATTACTGGGGCCTTCTGGGCTACGTCAGAGATGCCCCACCTACATCGTGCCGTCTGCTAGCCATGATGCTTCTACTGGCAAAACATAGAGTTGCCATGCACTGGGGTAAACCCATTGCTCCTTTTATTGACACATGAATTCACGATGCTACATATTGCCAAGAGCAACTTTTGGTCTTATGGGAGTTAATGCCCTTGACGTCTTGGCCCCAAGACATTTGGGCCCCCTTCACACAATGGGTGAACACACAATACTCAGACATGTCGGTATCGCCTTGTGCATCCTGCAACCCAGAGGTCTCTGCACTTTGACCGGCCTCACATACACTGGGAGGCCAGCAACACTTCCGGCTTCGCAGCCACTAGTTAGGGACATACTGGTCAATGGGGACACCTGGTCATAAATTGCAAGTGCATGCATACGTAACAAGTCCTATCTACCTGTCAATGTATTCTTCCTCATGTAAAGCGATGCTGTTTTTTTTTTTTTAACTGATCTATATTTGTGTCTAGTCCCTCTGACCCCCTCCCCTCTATTGTTCACCGCAGTTGATGTTATCAATTTAATGGCCATGTACTCTTGCTACATTACAACACATTTTGTAACACTGTATGGCTGTAAGAAAATAATAGTTCAATAAAGACCAAAATAAATTAAAAAGATTGTCAGCCTACTACAGTGCCCCACCGTTAACTTGGCCAGAGATTGTGGAAAAGATCGCACCATATGTAAGTGGTCATACAATCCTCTTATATGCATTGTATAGCAAACCCCCCTTCTGACCTCCCCCCAACCATAAACAGGGTCACTGGAATTATGCAGCAGGGTAGGCCAAAATGATGTGGCTGAGAGGACTAAATTATGCTTCAAGGAAAGGCAAATTATTACCTGATAAAAAGATCACACCATATATAAGCGGTCATGCAAGTCACTCATATGCATTGTAGTGCCAATCCCACTTCTGCCCCCCACTCCACCATAACCAGGGCCACTGGAATTACGTGGCAGGGCAAGATCAAATTATGTGGTGGGGTGAGCTAAATCATGCCTCAAGAAAAGCCAAATTATGTGGCGTAATGCGGCACAATTAATTGTAGTATTATTGGACTATTTTGACATATTCGCTCATGTTAACCATGTATGGGCAAACGGCCGGGCTGGGAACCTAAAGCAGCCCTGGCAGTTTTGTTGTATGGGGGGGGGGGAGGGCAAGTGTTGCTTTTGTTACCGAGTGCCGATATTGCAGCACCACTGTAAAACAGGCCCCCAGTGCTGCAAAACCGGCCCCCACCCTTCCAGCCTCCCAGGGAAACGCCTGATACTCGCTACGGCCAGTCCGGCCCTGTGGGCAAATGTTTCACATCAGTAGTATCAGATTAACACCTAAATACAGAAATCAGCAACGGAAACGTGACCTGCTGCTACACTGCAAAGGGCTTGCTACTGTGTGGCAAAATGTATAGCAGATTATTTTGTAACTTTTGATTCATTTGAGCTAGAAACACTTTGTTTTGCTAAAATCAGCAAACTATGCAGAAGATGATGGGTTATGTTATTAGTAGGACAAACCCACAATATTGTTGGAAATGCTGCAGCAGCAGAATCGCATAATTCCAGTAGTTCCGTATACAGCGACCAAGTGATATTTTCACAGAGTTGGCGGAACTTCACGGGAAAATATTTTTGGCTCAAGAAGATTTTAGCCACACAGCCTCGTCAGCTGCCTATGTTTAACGAAGAATGTATATTCATTAAATCATCATATGTCTGTGCGGAGAATAAAGCACCTATAATTACACTCTACAACTCTGGAATAAGAAGAATATTATATCTCAGTTATACTCTAAATACGGACTGTCTGTGTGTGCTTTGGCTGTTTTTGTTAATATTGCCAACCAGGATTCATGTGTTCCGGCTACGACACTCCAAGTGGTGGGGTTGATTACCAAAAGAGCACCGTGCAACAAAATTTCTGTTCTCATTCACTTTGACTTTGCCGAAATTTCTCTGTACTACCATATATGTGCAGGGTTGTATGACATAGCCACCGGTCCTTTTTCATTTGACCTTTATCAAGGATTACCGACAACTTTTTACAGTGGAAATGCAGACTTGCTTTTCCTCGGCCATCCCTCGGCCAAGTAAGGGTGATTAGTACTTAACAGAATTGGTGCTTCAACTCAGTACATGCTTTGTTTTAGTATAGGGAGGGGAGCTGCACAGCCCCCCTCCTCGGGCCGATTTCAGCCGCAGGCGGGGACCCCATTCCCCAGGGCCTGGCCATTATACCATGCAGAGGCTGATTTTGGCCCCGGGGACCCCATCCTCCGGTACCCGGCTTTTATTTTTAAAAAAATTATAAGGGGAGGGGGGCGCGTGGCCCAGCCCCCCAAGCTGGTTTAGGTCCGGGGACCACATCCCCGGGGGTCTGGCTTTTTGCAATGGGGGAAGGGCCCTTACAACCCCCATCCCTGGACTGATTTCGGCCCTGGGACCCTGGGCCCAGCCAGGTTTTCCTGGATGCCCCCAGGGCACCTAGTCTGCACTGGGACCGCAGGGGGAGCCTGAAGGCCCCTGCGGTCCCTGCCGGCTCCCCACCTCCTGCGGGAGCCAGCATTGCTTTCGCACAGGGAACTGATGAAAATGCAGCTCACTGTGTGTGAAAGCAATTAGTCTGCTTCCCCGCTCGCTTGACAGCGGGCAGAGAAACAGACGAATGCTCTGCTTCCACCAAGTGCTTGTTGAAAGTGGAGTGTTTGCTGTGACTTGGGGGGAGCGGTTAAAGTTCCTACCAAGCCACAGCTATATCCCAAGGGAAACCGAACGGCACTCTTCAGTTTCTCGGCGCTTTTACCTCTTGTTAACCAAATTCTCACGTAACTGAGCAGAGGAGCGTCGCGGAGGAGAGGAACGGAGAGGAGCGGAGCTTCGGTCTGCTGGCCCGCCGTTGCACGCCCGGCCTCCGGCTCCCGCTCCCGTTTTGCCGGCACTTCAGCGGCACTTTAGCGTCTCGGCATTGGTGCCGCGGCGGCGCTTCCGGCACTTCTGGTGCTCTGGGCTCCTGCGACCTCCACAGCTGCGGGTGTGGTTGCGGGTGTGGCGGCCGCGAAGCAGTGGGCGTGGAGTGGCGCCTGTGGCAGTGTCGCTGTGCGGCGGTGCTGCGGCGGCTCCAGCAGGGGACGGACAGTGGCGGCTGACCTGTGGCTCCTACCCCCACCCTTTGCAAAACTACAAAACCCAGTAACCCACAACAAAGGACGACGGAACCCTGGGACTCCAGGGATTGAATCCTGGTGGCCTGCAGAGGACAGTAGAGTGCAAACTATAAAACGACAAAACTACAACACCCAGCAACCCACAACAAAGGACGACGGAACTCTGGGTTTCCTGGGATTGAATACTGGTGGCCTGCAGAGGGCAGTAGAGTGCTCAGCAGCGAGCCACAGGATCTGCAAAAGTCTACAAAAGGAGCGAGCTGCCAGAGACGTCAATCTTCTCTGGCACCTCCTCAAGCACCCGCCTACCCCCGCGCACCCCTGCATATCCCTGCACCCCACAACGGTATCTGCAGCCCGGACACTAAAACGAAAAGTGACAAAAGGGCAACAAGGGATTCGGTCCTGGACCCGGAGAGTTGGCCTAATTACCAGAAGTTTACCCCAGCAGTACCCCAGCAGTACACCTGGCATATGGGGCCCAAAAGAAAGGGCCGGTTGCTCACAACCCCGGAAGAAAGTCTCATGAGCCACCTACCTAATAAAGAGACAACAACAAGGTCCACGAGGAGCAAATCATTAACAGACAGCTTAAACGAAAAGCCACAAGAGGCTGACCAAAGGGGCTCGATCAGAAACTTCTTAATCAGAAAAAACGACCCCCTCAACAGTGACCACGGCATTACACAGGACGCCCTCCTCGATGGCCTATGCCTGGCTCAAGTAAAAAGCACTAATGATCTTAGCAGACAATACCCTGATCATACCCCCATACCTAAGGAGGAGACCAGCGAGGAACGGGGGACCACCCAGGAAACGGCCAGTGCAGCTCACGAGCATCTCTATCCAAAGCAACTAGAAGGTCAACTTAGGGATGGAACCCCGCCTCTTCTTATAGATAATGGACAGGACTCCACAACCAGCAAGACGCTCAGCACTGCTCTGCCCAAAGGCTGCTCCACAGTAATGACGATGGTGCAAGCCCATCAGCCCAATGCCCCTGGTCTATACCTGCAGACCACGGAGACTAGCGAGCTCCAACATGAACCCAAAGATCCAAAATCAACGAATCCTCGGTCTCATCTACTTCCCCCTGCCCCAGTGTCCCCTGTGGCTGGGGAGCTCACAGCCTCCTTCCTTCACAATCATGGTCAAAAGATAGAAAGAACCCTAGATCTAACCCCAAACTTGTCGTGGCCCCTAGTGTCCCCATGGGCCCTCAACTCAAAAGCTGACGATCTCGAATATAACTGCAGCGCCAACGCGGCCTCGGACAAATCATCCTCGATTGAGACAACCAGCGCTACTAATAAAGCCCTCTTGTGGCAATCGACCAAGATGGAAGTGCAAATAGAACTTCTACAAGCAATTGCAGGGCGCCTAGTTGACATAAGCTCCAAGGTGGAGGTCCTAGATAACAGGATCTCCCAACATTTGGCCTCCAACCGGGGCGACTGCTCCTGCCGCTGCTCAAATCTCATCGAGAAGTGGGCCTCCCTCCCTGAGGTCCTAGAAGACATAGTAGAGATAGCGAAAGGGCGTATGGTGGCACAGACTACAAACAACACTGATGACTGGGCGAAACCGAATAGTCATCATTCGAAGGCGACACAGCCAGCAGGGGCCTCAGCAGGACAGAAGAATGCAGCCGACAATGGGAAAAGCGTAGAGCACATGACCAACAAACCCGTCAGCAGCCCAGAAACTCCCAAAGACACAAAGTCTAAATTTCAGGGCCAGCGACGCCATTGGAACAGACCCGCAGGAACACACTTTACTCGCGATGGACACACACGATCCAGCCCTTTCAAGGAGAGCAAAAAAGAAGCTAAAGAAGCAACTGAAAAAAACAAAGCCAAGGTCAAGACAATTGCAGCCATTGAAGTCCAATCCACTGCCCTTACAAGGAGGCACAAAAATCACCCAGCTCTACCCAATCTTTACCGACAAAAACTGGGGTACAAAAGTCATCCAGCTTTACCCAACCCTTACTGACAAAAACCGGGACAAAAAGGCCCTACCGGTCTCCTTGCCTTTGGAAATTCAGCATAACCCAATCTCATCACCAAGCAGCTCCAGTGAGAAGGGCCAAAAGTTATTAGTAAGGCCAAACCACCTTACAGACGACGATCCAACGACCGGAACAAGTCCATCTCCTGCAGAACTGCTCACCCAGATAACCTCGGCAAAATCAACATCAAAGTCGACTACTCCAAATCCTCCACAATCAAGCCCAGGGCCTCAGCCTGCCACCGGGAGCAATAACGATCAAAGCAAGTGGCCCCAAGCAGGTCTTGCCTCATTCCACCAAGGAAGCTCCTGCACAGGACCACCCCCAGCAGAGTCACCCATAGAAAGGGGAGAAAGGGCCCAAACCGTGAGTGCACCAGCAGTTGTATATGAGGTGGTCCTCACACCGAGATTCCGTAGTACGGGACAGCATAACATCATGAATCGGAGCAACATTCTACGTCTCTTCAAACATCTGGACACCCTAGACAAGATACAAACAGGGGACCTAGAATGGGTGAAATTCCTGATCACGAAGGGGGACACACACGGCGATTCATCAGTGGTGGGCCTGAGGAATAAAGAAATACAACAAGCCGTCATAAACAACTCCACCCTACTCGCCGAGTGGGGTATTGAAGTTCAAACGCTGCCGCACCCAAAATACCCACATGTTCTGGCACCAGACACTGGGGGAAAGGCCACCCGGTCGGTCCTGCATGGGACAAACAGCTCAGGACCCGCGGTCAGAAGCCAGACGGGCCAAAGGGACCTAATGGGCATCAGAATCTTATGTCAAAACAACCATCGGGTTATACGTACATCCACCATAACCCCGGATCAAAAGCGATACGCAAGATGGAGGCCACAGCATTCCTAACCGTATCAAAAGCCAGCTTGACAGAGGAGATGCTGGCCCAGGACTAATCCACAAGCAGCAATTATTAATAATCTCCTGGAACATAGCAGGCATTAACAAAATCTGCGAAAACGAAAATTTGAAGCAGTTCCTGGAAAGCGGGGATATAATCTGTCTCCATGAAACATGGGCCCTGTCCAGCACTTCTTTGGCAGGGTATTACGAACATCAGGTCCCAGCCATAAAAAGGAATCTTTTTGGACGGCCAGCTGGCAGCCTATCAGTTTTCATAAAACACGAATGTGCCCTTGTCGCCACAGCCATCAATCAGAACTCCCCAGGTCTGCAAGCTCTACAGATCGGAGGTCTGAGTTTCAATAAACATCCAATGCGCCTCTTGGTAATAAACTGTTATATCAATCCCGCACAGACCCTCATGAAAGATCAATTGGAGGCACTGGCACAGAATCTAGAAGACCTGCTAAACAAACACAAAACATACCAGGTCATTCTAGCCGGGATTTTAATCTGAAAGATCTTGACAAAATCGAACCACCACCCCGGGTGCCAGGGAGGGCAGCTCCCCTGCAGGACCTCCTTAACAACTACACGCTGACATCAACTCATATCCTGAAAAAAGCTCGCTCGGCCTCCTGGCATCCCCAGTGCACCTTTCGGAACGCTTCAAGAATCGATTATATTATGGCCAGCGAAGAGATGGCGGCCAGAATGGTAGACTTTGAAGTGGTAGATCGGAAGGAGAGTGACCACAGGCCACTAAGAGCAGTGTTTCAGCTGGACGTACCGCCAGCTAGCATCTACCAACCCATTGGGGAGACAAGCGGGGAGGAAAAACACAGCGTCCTGAGGAGGATTAAGTGGTCTGACAAGACCGGGTCCAAATTTCAAACATGGCTAGGCCAGGCACAGGAAGGGAGTCCGCCCGCAGAGCTCCCATCCATAAACGGATGGAAATTATTGTTGAGGACCTACAAACCAAGCTCGGGAACTCCAAGTCACAACACCCGAGACCGAAAGGGCAACTGAGACTAGGAAGCACCTGCGCAAACAACGACATACGAGAATGCAAAAGGCTTCTGCGCAAGGCCCGCACAGCAAAGAAAACAGGGGGCTGCCAAATAGAGGGACCACCACTTGCATTGCTAAGGGCATCCCTAAGGAAGAAACGATGGGAATACAAAAAAGCCAACATGGAAAGTGAATGGCTCAAAGTCTTTTCCTTGATCAAACAAAAGAACCCAGCACGACTTTGGAGACATATAAACCAGCTGAGCAATCGAGGACCCACAAGAGAAAATGGAGTTGCTGAAAAAGAATGGATGCTATACGTGAACCAGCTATATGTAACAGCATCCACCAATGATGATTCAACAAGCGGTAGGGTGGGTACAGCAGAGCAAGTCGATCCAGTCAGCACAAAGCCAGGAGTTGTGATTCCAAGCCCAGGCAAGGCCCCCACGGGCAACAGACCTCCGGCCACCGCCCATGGCAATCCACCATCCTGGACAAACACCCAACAGGTTATCAAAGTCATCAAGACTATGAAGAAAGATGGGGCACCTGGGCCAAACGGGATTCCAGCACCTGTCTTTAAACTGGCACCAGAGTTCTGGGCATCACTCCTAACCCCGCTCTTCAATTACACCTTCGCGACTGCCACAACACGTGAGTCTTGGAGGGGTTCCATACTGGTCCCTATTTTTAAAAAAGGAGACCACCTAAAGCCAACGAACTATAGGCTTATTGCCCTGCTTGATCTGGAAGCCAAGGCCTATGCCCGCCTACTTCTGAAAGATCTGGAGAAGTGGGTCGAAGAGAGAAACATAATTCCCATGCACCAGACTGGCTTTAGGTCACAGGCATCAACTATGGACAATGTTCTGGTGCTCGCACACCTTTCAGCCCAGGCAACCCAGAAGAACCATCCCCCGCTCTTCTGCTGCTTCGTGGACTACAGTACAGCCTTTGATAAAGTAGTCAGGAAAAACCTATGGCGGAAGCTAGAAAACTGGGGCATTCCATCAAACCTCCTAAAGGCAATAAGATCACTATACGAGGCCACCTGGTTGCGGGTCAAAACAAGCGCCCGCACAGTTTCCCCTAAAATAACCACGGAGAACGGGTTGAAGCAAGGATGCGTGCTGGCCCCCATCCTCTTCAACTTATACACGGCGGATTTAGGGGAAGCCCTAAAAGGAGCCTGTTTAGTAGCCCCAAGATTAGCAAGTGTGAGGCTGCCAGTTTTACAGTACGCTGATGACACAGTCATAATGGACCACACGAAGGTGGGCCTACAAAGAGCCCTAAACGCCCTAAATAGCTTTAACATCACCAACAACTTGATAGTCAATCAGGGAAAAACAAAGGTCATCATTTTTGGGCCCCACCATCTGAAAAAGAATGCACTGTGGCAACTGGGAAACGTGCAAATCAATACAGTGGCCTCATACAACTACCTAGGGGTTTGGTTGTCGGAACGGGCCAAGGCGAACGTACACCTAAAACAGCAGAGCCTCAAGGCCAGCAAGGTCACACACATATTAAAACAACTAAGCCTGCACTTGATCATCCCGTCCGCCAGCCCAATTCTGACAGTTCTAAGAGCGAAGCTCCTCCCAGCAATTAGTTATGGCCACCTCGCATTCCCCGGGAAACTGGACGCCCTCCTCAATTCAGCCCAAGTCAAGGCATACAAGTCAGTGCTACACATATCGAGGACAGCAAGAAAAGCAAGGCTAAGACTGGAGCTAGGCCTGGCAAGGCCGGACCTGATCTGCCAGGGGAGATCAAAAAGCTATATCTTAGGATATTAAGGGCACCCGCTAACTCCCTAAAAATCATCTGAGACCCATTTTCGAGGGGCCAGGTTCGGCATGGCACACTAGGCTAGAAAACGCAATTAAATTACTGAATATTGAGGAAGAAAGCATACCACGGATGGAGATCCCCCTGAATGCCTGGAAGAGAGCTGTTAACAAACAAGTGCGCAAAATTTCCTTTGACCTCGATCTCAAAACGCTCTGTCGAAGCTCTCATCTGGACCCGTTGAACAAATCCTACATGGCAGGAAAAGCACAACCGTACCTAAGCGAGGCTCTCTCCATACAGGCCCGAAGTAAAATCTTATTCATGAGGTTGACCACGCTTGGGATTGCAGATTTCAATCCGGCTTGGGCTCGAAGAGAGGAATCCACAACTTGTAGACTGTGCCCCTACAGGAAGGAATCCTGGCTGCACCTTTTATGCTGTTGCCCCAACTTAAATAACGAACGCCGGCGACTTCTGCACCCGATCTGCATCAACAAGGGTATAAAGACGTGCAGTGAAGCATCAGCCTTGTGTTTTTCAACCACTAACACAACGGCTCTAGCGAGACTGGCAAAATGTATCCATCAAATCAGGATAGCTCTAAAAGCCGCCTATGAAAGCAGCACAACCCAGGGGAAAAGCGTGGTAAACTCTGCGATCGAATGCTGATGGGACCACTCATCGATGCACCAAGGACTGTGCCCCTCTCGCACTCCTCCCAAAAGAGCATTTTCACCTGAGAGACACCTAGAGCTCCACAGAGGGTAGCTCAAGAGCTCGGCAATGCACCATATTTCAGGGCGTAAAACGGAGGCCTTAAGATCATGTTTACAAATGCTGGGGAAAGGCTGGCCACGCTGGAAATTTTACCCAGAACAAAAGTTTGAAACTACTGTTTTTAGTTTTTATATATTGATTGTTTTTACTGTAATGATTTTAATTAATTATACAGTTAATAAATTCATACATATATCCCAAGGGTGGACACCCCGGGACATAGCAGGAGGCGGACCTGGAGGGTAGCGGTCCCCAGGGCCATCTATGGCTCCAGGAGGGGGTGTGCGCCCCCCCTCCATTGCATAATATATAGCCCTGGGGAGGTGGTGGTCCCGGGGGCTGAGGGAGGTGCTGCGCCCCCTCCTTAATGTCAACAAATTGCCCTGGGAAAGTGGCAGTCCCCGGGGCATTGGGGGTGTGCCCTGCTGGTCCCCGCATTAATTTGATGTTTAGCCCTGGGGAGGTGGCAGTCCCCGGGGCTGGGTGAGGGCAGCACTCACCCCCGCATTACTTAATAAACATTTGACCCAGGGAGGTGGATGTCCCCAGGGGACGGGGGTGCCATGGGGGCACCCGCTGCATACATACAAATCATGCCCCGGGCGGTGGTGGTCCCCGGGGCTTTCATAAGCCCTAGGAGAGGGGGCCTGTGCGCCCCCTCCTATTTTTATGCTATGTCCCCGGGACCTGGCCCACTCGGGGTTATTTAAAAGCAAGCGTAGATCCTGCACTTGGTTTTTATTTTTATTTTTTCCAGCGAATTTGCGAATATTGAGATTTTTTAAGAAGAAATTTAAAAACAAATTGGGGGGGGTTTGTGGCGTCCCAGGGTGATCCCAAGACCAAGGCCTACCTGCCCCATTTTCTTTTTTTTGGGTACCCGGCTGCAGCAGAGTCCCAAGACGGCTGCCAACACTTCCTGGTTGAAGTGTTGGCAGCCAATCAGAGCTCTGCATTTTCCTGCACAAGCCTATCATTTTAGATATTGATCGCGAAATATCCACGGCCACAGATATCACTAACTGGATTCTCTTAAATTTCTAAACAACTACTGAACGGATTTACACCAAATAGCAAAAGGCACAATCTGTGGACCAAAAGCTAGCTTTCTGCCAAATTTGGTGTAATTCCGTCCAGCGGTTCGGGCTGTAGTCGTGTTCAAATGTCCTATGGGAATTAACATGGGAAAGCACACTTTTTTTGACACCCCTTTTCAAGTCAAAAAAGGCTTTTGCTTTGGAAACAGGGTCCTAGCTATAACTACCTACTGGCAACCGCAAGTAGGATATATATATACATATATGTGTATATATATATATATATATATATATTATCTACTGGCGGTCGCCAGTAGATAGTTATAGTTACAACCTATTATCCATAGGAAATCCGCGACATTCTATTTGAAATAACGTTGGCGCCGGTTGACGAATCTTCGTGAAAGTTTCCAACTTGTTGGGGCGCTCCGCTCCGCTCCTACCCTGAAAGTCTCGGGGTGATACGTGAAGCGGGGGCCGAGAAAAAAGGGGGTCCCAAAACGCGTTTTCCCCATTCATTTTTCCATAGGAACCTTTAGTCGCAGCTACAGCCCGAACTGCTGAACGGAATTACACCAAATTTGGCAAAGGGGTAGCCCTTGGTTCAGAATGGTGCCTTTGCTTAAATGGTGTAAATCCGTTCAGTAGTTCCTGAGAAAATCAAAAGTAAAAGTACATATATATCTATGGGCGCGTCGGATACGCGTACCCGCAGCGCACCCTGCGCGCACCGTCCCGATCACGAGCTGCATGCTAATTGGTTGTCAGCTGGCTGTCAACATTCCGATTCAGGAAGTGTTGGCAGTTATTTTGTCCCTCGGTAGAACCGAGGGACAGAAACAAGTGCGCAAAGCGCAAAAGGGGGCAGGGTAGAAACACCCTAACCCCCTAGGCCTGCTCAGGGGGTCCCACAAGGACCCCCTGGGCAAAAAAAGAATTTTTTGTTTTTTAAAAATCGGCAGGATGCGCTCAGGGTGCGCGAATCCTGCCGGAAAAAATCGAAGCGCGGCCTCTTGCGCTCGATAGTCAACTGGCCCCCGGGTGGCCCAAGTCCCGGGGGCATGGTGGGGGGATAATTTAATGTGTGGGGGCCTCAAGGGCCTCCCAAGCCCCGGGGACCGCCACCCCGGGGCTTTTTTGAGAATGGTGCGGGAGGGCTCTGAGCCCTTCCGCAGCCCCGGGGACCACCACCTCCCCGGGCTTTTTTTAAAATAATTTAATAACCTGTGTGGGGGCTCCAGCCCTCCCACACGCCCGGGACCGCCACCTCCCCGGGCACTAACAAATTAAAATGGGGGTCCGTTTTGGACCCTCGAAGCCCCGGGACCACCACCTCCCGGGGCTGTGCTGATGTAGGGAGGGGGCCGCGCGCCCCCTCCTGGAGCCCTTGATGGCCCTGGGGACCACCACCCCCAGGGCCGGCTCCTGCAGTGTCCCGGGTGCCTACCCCGGGACACTGTAGTTTGCTATGGCAGGACGGGAGCCTCGCGGCTCTTGTCCTGCCATAGCAAACTGCTTTGGATATTGGAAGAGAGAGCAGGGAAACCTGCCTCTCTTCCAATATTCAAAGCGATTGCTTTTCCACATGGGGAGCAGCATGTCAGCTGCTCCCCATGTGGAACAGCAATGCCGGCTCCCAAGGGACGTGGGGAGCCGGCGGGACTGTGGGGGATTGGGGACCCCCACAGTCCCCAACGGAGAGGGCCAGTCCCGGGGGATGGGGTCCCCGGGGCAAGTAGTGGCCCAGGAGTGAGGCCACGCGGCCCCCTCCCCAAATATGAAAAATTTAAAAAATTTTAAAAAGGAAAGGCCGGCCCCGGGGATGGGGTCCCCGGGCCTTAAATGGCTAGAGGAGGGGGCCACGCAGCCCCCTCCAAAGAATAAAAATTAAAGGCCATGCCCCGGGGATGGGGTCCCCGGGGCCAATACAGGCCCAGGGAAGGGGGCCACGCGGCCCTCTTCCCGTTTTTTTTTTTAATTAAAAATTTAAAAAGAGGTAAGGCCCTGGGGGATGGGGTCCCCAGGGCATAAAAACAGGAAAAGGAAGGGGGCCACACAGCCTCCCTTCAGGGGACAAAACATTTTTTTTTTTTTAAACGATCGGGCCCGCAGGCCCCGCCCCTTCCTTCACCACAGGGGGCGCGTTTGCAGAGGGGAACGAATTCACCTTGAATACTGGGGGTCCCTGAGGCCAACTAGCCCACCTGGAACCTCCAATATGCGCCAGGGGCTGCGTTGCAGAGACGTGTAGAGAGGCCACACCCCTTTACACCTCTCTGCAACGCAGCTCTGTGGCGCTTTTTGGAGGTATATGGTGGGCTAGTTGGACTCCGGGGACCCTCAGGATTCAAGGGGACTTAATCCCCCAACTTAAAACGCGCCACGGGGCGCATTTGCACAGTGGTGAAGGGAGGGGCGGGCTTCAGGTGACATGTGTGAAACAGGCCCCGTGGCGCGTTTTAAGATGGGAATTAAATCCCTTCATCCTGAGGGTCTCTGGGGCCAACTAGCCCAACAGGTACATCCAGAAAGCGCACAGAGCTGCGTTGCAGAGAGGTGTAAAAGGGTGTGGCCTCTCTACACGTCTCTGCAACGCAGCCCCTGGCGCATATTGGAGGTTCCTGGTGGGCTAGTTGGCCCCTAGGGACCCTCAGGATTCAAGGGGACTTAATCCCCCAAATTAAAACGCGCAACGGGGCGCGTTTGCACAGATGTCACCTCAGGCCCCGCCCCTCCCTTCACCATTGTGCAAATATTCCTCTAAAATCAGCCGAAATACGAATTCCGATTTACTCACCTGTTATCAGGAGAGACCTCAGTGCTGCATCTTTCAGCCCAGTACTGGTCCTGAAAAGTAATTTTAACCGTACTTACCGGTAACTTGAATTTCCTTCATAGGCTAACATTAACTGGTTTCACTTGGAAATTCTTCTAAGTGTGGAGTTTTGGAACTTTAAAATATTCCTCTAAAATCAGCCGAAATACGAATTCCGATTTACTCACCTGTTATCAGGAGAGACCTCAGTGCTGCATCTTTCAGCCCAGTACTGATCCTCAAAAGTAATTTTAACCGTACTTACCAGTAACTTGAATTTCCTTCCATAGGATATCATTGCCTGCTTTTTGCTGAAAAAGTTTCTAAGTGTTGATTTTTGAAACATACAAATATTCCTCTAAAATCAGCCGAAATCCGAATTCTGATTTACTCACCTGTTATCAGGAGAGACCTCAGTGCTGCATCTTTCAGCCCAGTACTGGTCCTGAAAAGTAATTTTAACCGTACTTACCGGTAACTTGAATTTCCTTCATAGGCTAACATTGACTGGTTTCACTTGGAAATTCTTCTAAGTGTGGAGTTTTGGAACTTTAAAATATTCCTCTAAAATCAGCCGAAATACGAATTCCGATTTACTCACCTGTTATCAGGAGAGACCTCAGTGCTGCATCTTTCAGCCCAGTACTGATCCTCAAAAATAATTTTAACCGTACTTACCAGTAACTTGAATTTCCTTCCATAGGATATCATTCCCTGCTTTTTGCTGAAAAAGTTTCTAAGTGTGGAGTTTTGGAACTTTAAAATATTCCTCTAAAATCAGCCGAAATACGAATTCCGATTTACTCACCTGTTATCAGGAGAGACCTCAGTGCTGCATCTTTCAGCCCAGTACTGGTCCTCAAAAGTAATTTTAACCGTACTTACCGGTAACTTGAATTTCCTTCATAGGCTAAGATTGACTGGTTTTCAGCAAAAAGTTTCAAAGTGTTGATTTTCACAAACTACAAATATTCCTTAAAAATCGCCTGTATGACTTAAACGCATTCTTTCAACTGTTTACAGGAGATGCACCAGTGCTGGATCCAGGATCCAACACTGAGTAAGAAAAAGTAACGATAACAGTTTTTACCTGCTAAGTGAATTTCCTTCCATAGGATAACATTGGTGATTCTATGAGAAAAAGTTTCTAAGTGTCAACTTTTAAAATACAATAATATTCCTTAAAAATCACGACTGTAACCAAAACGCTTTTACTCAACTGTTTACAGGAGATGTACCAGAACTGAATCTAGGATCCAGTCCTGTGGTTACAAAAGTAATCCATAAAGTAACTAATTGCATTTAACTAGAAATTCACATTGAGCTGAATGTTGCATTGTGTTTGAAAATGTGTTGCCCATTGCAACAACTGTAACTACTGTACTTAAAAGTCTATTGCCTATCTGCAAAGTATTTAAACTAAAGTAATTCATTCTGAGAAAGTATTTTTTGTAATGTAATGTATAATGTAATTACAATGTAATTTAAAAAATAAAATATGTAAAAAAAATTGTTTCTAAAAATGTAGTAAATCAGTATGAAAAAATTAATATAACAATTAATACATTTAAAAATTGTCATTTACAAAACCTTTGAAATTCACTGAAAAAACCGTAGGTTTCAGGCACGTTATAGTTAGAAATTAGCATTTAAAAACCTTTGAAATTCACTGAAAAAACCATAGGTTTCAGACACGTTATAGTTACAAATTAGCATTTAAAAACCTTTGAAATTCACTGAAAAAACCATAGGTTTCAGACACGTTATAGTTACAAATTAGCATTTAAAAACCTTTGAAATTCACTGAAAAACCATAGGTTTTAGGGACAGTTTTAGTTACTTGGACATTGCACTCGTACAAAACCCGTGAAATTCCCACGTTATAGTTAGTTCAGCTAACTATAACTCGCGCCCGCAATGCACTGCTGATGACGTCACATATTATATCACTCATGACATGGTCAGTGACATCACTGATGACATCACTGATGACATCTCAAATGACATCACTGATGACATCATCCACGTGATAATCTGATGCACCTCCTCACACCCTAATATAACCTTTGATACACCCACTCTAAATTACAGACTGCCATTCGCAAAACCATAGACACTCCAACACCAATAACTACATACCCACTCACTGATTCTTAGGTCTACACACACACATCCACTCACTCACCCGTACAGTCACTCATACTTACGGTCACTCAGTACAGGACTATCATATGCACTCTTACTCCTATATAGACACTCAAACAACGCCACTCATCCATAGAGATACTCACACACCTAGTCAGTCATGCAAATAATTAAACACACTGCCATTTAATCACCTATACAGTTATACACACACCAGCTCACTTACTCATACAAATAGTAGCACATTGTTACGCTCTTATACAATCACTGATACAAGCACACACTCATCCATACAGCCACTATCACAATCACTCACTCTTGCTTATAGCTATTTATATACTCCAACACACATATATACTGCCTTTCACATATGTAGTTACTCACACATGTACCACTGGGACATACATTCACTCACTAACACACTCTTACACACACTTACCCACCCATACAGTCTATCACAGATGCACTCTTGAAACCATCCACCCAGTGAATCACCCACTCACACATCTATGCACAGAGTTGCACACACCCTCCCACACAAACACTCAAGGAACCCATACAGATACTCAGACAAGCATTCAATAACTAATAGAGACACTCATTTAGCTATTCACAAACACATGCAGCCACTTACACAGCAACAGACAGACGGATACAGACATTCACCCAGTTTAGTCACTAACCCATGCATTCAGTAAGATACGTTAAATCACTCACTTATAGAGTCAGTCACGCACCTACTAAATCATCCATACAGACACTTACACACCCACTCATTCTTCAATACGTCTTTTCCTATATATATTAAAAATATTTAAACTTTACAGAAACACACAGTCACTGGATGATGTCATCAGTGATGTCATTTGAGATGTCATCAGTGATGTCACTGACCATGTCATGAGTGATGTAATATGTGACGTCATCAGCAGTGCATTGTGGGGCGCGAGTTATAGTTAGCTGAACTAACTATAACGTGGGAATTTCACGGGTTTTGTACGAGTGCAATGTCCAAGTAACTAAAACTGTCCCTAAAACCTATGGTTTTTTCAGTGAATATATATATATATATATATATATATATATATATATATATATATATGCTCCATTTTGATCCCTTAGAACGGCTTCGGCGCTCGAAATCTGGGTGGTGCATATCTTCGGGCAGGGTCAAGCTGGTAAATATTTACTCTCGGTCTCGCACATCGTACGAGAAAAGAGAACGCACTCTCAGGATTTAGCTGCAAAGTGCTTTTATTGTGCACAAAACTTGTTACAACGCCCAACGCGATTCAGTCCTCTCATTAGATCTTGATCACGGGATAAACAGCACTTGAAACAGGGCATTGTTTATTTCTATTGTTACTCTCATTTCCTGTTCCGCCGCATTGCATCTTAGAACATTTAGTCGGAAATTATTAAAGTGACTATGTGCAAATTTGTAAAGTGCATATACAGTAAATAAAAGGTGCCAAAGTGCTGATGTGCAAGAATAATTTAAAAGTTACAATATATATAAACTTTGTAAAATTATTCATTTTATAAAAACTCGTGGCAAGTCTTGATGATCACAACTGTCTTTTGTGTTTGTGCCTTCATCTTAATGTACAATGTGCGAGACAGAGAGTAAATATATGTGTTTAGGAATATATATATATATATATATATATATATATATATATATATATATATATATATATATATACACACACTCCTATACATAATACATAAAAGTTTATACATGCATAACATTTTATTACAGCTTTATTTTGTTATATGATTAAAATAAATAAATAATCATTTACCTTAATATTTAACATAAATATATTTTACTTTTTTTTTTAATTTAAGTTTAATAAACTGTTTTAATGTTCACTATACTTTACCATATGGAGATTTTCAAATTAAAAAATTCTACCCCTATGTGGGTCACTGAAGGCTTGCCTACATGGGCAGCAAGCTACAGAGTGTTGGGTGTGTGACTGGAAGGATGTTACCTTTTCTTTTTTGATCTTATGTCTGAAGTGTATCCATGTCGTGCGTGATGAACACTCAGGTGTGTTTATCATCTTCTGGGATGTAGAACTTAGCAGTGTATTAGATGAAGGGGTGTGAGAGATACACATTTGGGTTTTCAGTAGGATGGCAGCTTTGAGCAGCTCTGCAGGTCAGTATTTATAACGATCATAGTAACTTAGCTGCTTCCTGCACTGGGTTGTCCAGCCTGATATTTTGTATGATTACGTTATATGAGGGCTTAGCTCCTGAGGTTCACGCACAACTGGACAGGACCTGATTATTTTCCAAGGTAAACCAGTCAGGTTGTTACACCCAAAACACCACCAAATTATTTAATTAATTGTAAGAGAAACAGGTTGCGCCAAATATATGTGCTTAAATTCCTGGGATAAGTGTCTCAATGTCCAGATATGCTGTGAATTATACTTAGTGTTGTATTTGTTTTCAGCCAAATGAAAGAAACAGAGAACAGCCGACACGTTTTTCGCCCGTATGGCTGGCATGCCAAGGGCTTTTTCAAGGCTGATTAGCACATCATGAACATAGGTCATACAGAACATGTATTGTAATCATAATAACACATATTGAACAAAATATGTATCAATTATGGGATCATCATAATGACACATATTGAACAACATATGTATCAATTATAAGATCATCATAGGGTCCAAAGAATAATCAGAGTAATATAGCAAAGAAAATGGCAAAAATAAGTAGGTGAAAACACATTAGTGTGAATGGAAATATGAAAAAGGTAGAGCAGGGGAAAGGGAAGCAACAAGGAAGAAGAACAAACGAAAGAGTTAATCGCCAACTTCGTATGTCAGTACTGTACAGGTAATAACAGATTTGCTCTTGTATCGAGGTATAACATGATTAGAATTTTTAATCAGCGACACATCCATCATAAAAATCCAAAAAGATTCCCTCACATAAAGCACAGTTATATACCACTAGATCAGTTAGTTGTAATAATTAACACCAGGAAGATAATCATGGTTACGTTTATGGTTAAAATTGTCAATCCTAAAATGCCTCAATATTACTTTCTGAAAGGAGGACAGCACCCGTGCCTGAAAAACATCGGAAAGAAAGTGGCAAATTCCCAATGGCATATTGTGCCTATGGCAAAGGAGAATCAAAGTCCTAATGCTACATCAGATTAGTTATAATGTTATGCCATAGAGAGACAAACACCCGTGCTCAACGATCATGGAGGGAAAAGGCGAAAGCGATAAAGAAGCAAGTTCCATGTTAGTACTGGGCCGAGTAACTGTGGGAGTATTTGCAGATCACAGACAATACTCACCAATAATTCGAAATAATATGTCCAATCTCTTCAAAATGACAGAAAGGAAAGGTGAGAATGGGAACAGGTAAGTAGAAAAATTACTCAAGGATAGAAACGTAGTAGGAGACATAGTTATGAGTCTATGCAGCCATATCATCAGCAGGAATTCATAACGAAAAGGTGCATCGGTGGCCGAAAAAGGGTACAAAAGTGCATTTGAAATCTACTGTCTATACTTATGTGGGGTCATAATAGAGGTAATAATCAAAATCTTTTGAAAAAGCAATTATTAAGTGTGCAGTATCTTAGGCAAATAACGGGCAAAACCCATGATCAAAAATCTTGAGGCTGAAAGTTATTATTTTAAAAAGCATGTTTCGATGTACTTACGATCGTCCTAGTAAAGTTTCCAGACGGGTTGAGCAAGCAGCAACAAGAGAGTCTCTGTGGTCAGATGCCGGTGATCTAACGAGAGCCATCTCTTTCCAGCCTGAATAGGCCGGAAGGGACAGGGTGCGAGAAGAGCCGGAGGGCAATACGACCTGTGGAGGCATATTGCCATGAAGGAGTAGAAAGGTACTATTTCCAAGAAAGGTGCTCGGCCATTTTGGAACTTCTTGAGTGTTGTAAAAATGCAATTGTCTCAAGTAAAAAAAATAGGCAGAGAAATATTATATAGCTCAAAGTTAAAGTCGAAAAAATAGGGATAGAGATATTACGTAGCTCTAAGTTAAAATCATTTGGGAACAGGCTGAAAAGGTCAAAAGGTTCAATGACCCATATAGGTGTTCTATGGGAAAGAGGCATGTGAATAGAGACAGCTTAAGCATGGGTGCATAATAAGTCAAGACTAGTGTGTTATTATGTAACCCCATAGTAGAGTGTATGATAAAAGCTTGACTTTTGACGCAAAACAGATTGGGCCTGATGTACGACCAGTTTTTGCGTGCGCAAACGGCTTAGCGACCCGTTTGCACACGTAAAAACCTACATGGCCATGTACAAACACTATTTTGCGACTCGCAAAACATTGCGACTCGCAAAATAGTGTTTTGCGACCCGCTATTAGGAAGGGGCGTTCCCTTCCTAATAGCGACTCTCTAGCCATGTATGAATTTTGCGACCGCAATCGCGGTTGCAAAACACTCGCAATTTACCGCCCTCTTCAAGAGGGTGGTAATGGAGTCGCAAATGGGAAGGGGTCCCCAGGGGACCCCTTCCCCTTTGTGACTGGCTATAAAAATATTTTTTAAGGGCAGGCAGTAGTCCCAGGGACCACTACCTGCTCTTAAAATGAAACGAAAACGTTTCATTTTTTTTTTTTTAAATGCATCCCGTTTTCCTTTATGGAAAACGGGCTGCATTAAAAAAAAAAAAAAAACACTGCTTTATTGACAAGCAGTCCCAGAAATGGAGGTCTGCTGAGCCCAGCAGGCCACCATCCCTGGGAGGGCCAGCCATTCCCAATGGGGTCGCAAATTGCGAGTGGCTCATTAATATTCATGAGCCTCACATTTTGCGACCCCATTGGGAATCGCAATCAGTGTTTCTGACACTGTTGTACATTCTAAATTGCGACTCGCAATTTGCGACTCGCAATTGAGAGCAAATTGCGAGTCACAATTTGAATGGTCGTACATCTGGCCCATTGAGCGGTTATGCAAGGTACCAACTATGGGTTACATGTATGGAATATGAGAGACAAAAACATCTGTCATGTCTTTTATCCTAAGCACAGGATATATTGATTCTCGTATATTGTTGTAGAGTATAAAATAGGGCGGATGGGTCGAGGTTTTTCTTTTTGAACAGTGGTCTAATGTAGGAGGTTTTCAGCTCGGGCTTGAATGAACTTAGTTCGAGAGACTTGTTGAGTAAGCATCTAGCTACCTCCCCTCCAAATGTTAGGCCAACAAATCTTTAAAGATTTTTGGAGGCACTGGGTGTGAAGCTGATCCTGATAATTTGCTTGTGATTATAATATTGAGGAAATCTTTTTCAGAGAGGGTGTTAAAGTATGTTGTGAAGAAAGGCTGCTTTTGTCTCTTTCTTTGTTGGTTGGGATATGTGTTGGGATGGTGTTGTCTGTGTTTTCCTTAACATCATTTTTTATATTTCTAATTTTTAGTTCAATTTTGTGGAGAATTTGTCGCAAACGTCTAGCAATTGTGGTGTTTCTGTGTATTGGCACTCTGGATTGCAGAATTCTGCTAGAATCTTGTGGAGTTCCTTAGAAGAGCAGTTGGCTTTAGTTAGGTCTTGCCTTTTTGTGGTTCTGATGGTTGTTCTGTAGGCTCTGTTATAGTGGTATAGAGTGATTTTGTCCTGTCTTGCTCAGGTGGTCTTTACTAGTAGCGTCTTGCCCAGTGCAGTGGAGATGCAGTTATTGGAATGGGTAAATACAATGATAATGAATACCATGATATGTACTGGCCCGACAACGGAAATACTAATAAATGTAATGTCAACGTATGCCATAACCTGTGCCTGCATAACAATGTCAATACCCATAAATGCAATGTCAATGTATGTCATAATCTTTGCCAGCACAACAGTGTTGATACTGGCAGTAAAAATGGCAATGTAGTCCATAACCCAGCACGCATAACAATGTTGTTAACAGTAGAAATAATCTTGATGTACGCCATGACCTAGGCACACATAACTACGTCAATCTCAGTAAAGACAATGTCAATGTACGCTATGACAACTGTACACAATGTTGAGAATGCCTATAAAAATGATACCAGTGATCGCCAAATTCTTTGCAGGAGTTCTCCCCATCAACTCAGAGTCAGAGATACGAGGTCAGACAGGTCCTGCAACCCATGCCTATCGAATGACAGGTCACAGGTGGGGTCTCACTTAGCCCAAAGAAAAATGCGCACCCAGGGAAAACCCTGATCGATCCCACAGATAGATAGTTGCACCACAAACAGGTCCAAGGAAATTGGCCCCAATAAATCCCGTTTGGCCAAAGGCTTGTGTACCCCAAAAATACCACAAAGCTAGATACCACAAGTCGATAGGAACATTCATCCAAACAGGACACAACATACATACCACACGTAGTGATCACACGCTACCACACTGGACAGCTGGACACATACACACTGGCCCACTCTAGCTCTCCCCGAGGTCAAGAGCCATCTGTGTCCTTATCAGATGTACAAATTTGTTAATTTATTACTGAGATGCTTTTTCAATAATGCAGAAATTGTTTTATTGTACCTCACTAGATGTATATAATGTCAGCCGAAACTTTGAATGGAGAGACTTTCGTCAGACGCGTTCTGTCGCAACTCTCCCGGCCGCTGTGTTTAATTAAACCAACTTGTTCCTGTTTAGCAAAATGCCTCTTGTCTTTTCACTTCTTTAAGGTAAATGCATATCCAAGCAACACAGTTGTACAAAGTGTGTACGTCTTGATATCACATATTTTTTCTTTTGAGATGGGAGTTGAGTTTCTGGAGATCTAGTCCATCTATTGTCTGTATGAGTGTTTGTTAGTTTTTTGTGTCTCTGAATTGTTGTCGATGATAGAAGTGTTGATCTTGAAGATGATGATGATGATGCGGTAGCTCCAGCTTGTGGGGGAATTGTCTTTTACAGTGGCCTCTCCCAAGAGGGCAAATATGACATCCAAAGTGTTTCCAGCAAAGTGAGCTGAGCTAAGCAATATTGATTGCGATAGCAGTGGTTAGATTCTTCTTGTTACTCCATATGTTAAGGTCTCCTAGAATGCATAGGTTTGGGTGGTTCAGATGCTTTCTATATTTCTCTCGCCATTTGCACCAACCATGCTTGTTGCAGAAATTGACCAAGTACCCATCACAAAAAAATGATCTGCAAAAGTGAGGAACTTTTTGTTGTTGCCTACCGTTTCACATCCAACTTTCCCCCTCCTAACTATAAAGATATCCTGCACCACTTTTTTTTAAAGGAGCTATACACCACAGTGACATAACAAGTGCAAAAGAGGTTTCAACACAGTACCACTTTGGCCACTCGGTCCCAGAGGTGCCCCCATCTACCTGATAACTTATGAGAATTCAACCGGTGTACTATTTCCCATTATAAGGGCCTCCTGAAATTTACTCTGAGGATGCATTTCCTGTAATAATTTCTTCTCCCAATTTAGCCCGTCATCCAGCCTTGAACTGCATGCTGCACTTGGGATGCCATATAGTCAGGGCCACTGGAATTATGTGATTCTGCAGCGGCTGCATTTTTTTGCATAATTATGGATGTGCCGCATTTGCCACATAATCCATTGTCTGCTGCATAATCTGCAGATTTTAACAAAAAAAATTGTTTCTAGCTCAAACGGATCAAACGTTACTAAAAATATGATGATGTGTCAGTGAAAGGCCCTTCTCAAAGGTTAACTGCAGCTGTGGCCCGTGCAGGCAGCGGTGGGGCAGTGGGGCCAGGTGAGGGGGGATTTTCATGGACGATGACGAGAGAAAATTAATTATTTATTTGATTTTCCCTCGTCATCGCCCGTCGAAATCCCCCCTCACCTGGCCCCACTGCCGCACCGCTCTTACCTGCACAGGCCGCGGCTGGTTAACTGATCATCTTTCAGTTACTTATTTTTGTAGTTGGTCGTTAAACTGGTACTAAAGAGTTGCAATCTTTGGCCAGACAGTATTACCATGTGTAAAAATGAGAAGATTATGAGCAATACTATCAAAATATGTGCTGCATTATGTTGCATAATTTGCCTTTTCTTGTTGCATAATTTAGTCAACACTTCTGCATAATTTGGTGATCCCCCTCCAGAATAATTCAGTGGCCTTGCACATAGGACTGTGCAATGTCAGGCAGTTCCAGCCCTTGGTGATCCCAGGGTAATTTCAAAGTGTTCAGCATCTTCATACTCTGCTTACTCATGCAGATTAACCATATGAGGAATTCATTGACTACTTTAAACAACTTCAATGGCATAAGGCATATAGGGGCTATTGACAAACTTACTTTTGTAGTACAGTTATTATTACTACAGTAGTACTAATCACGTACTACAAAATGCTATTCACTAACCTAAATGCACCTGCACCTCTCCTATGCTTTCTGTGTGACCTCCAAGCAGACTGCAGAGATTTCTGCACAAGTATGCCTACGTTATAGTAATAAATGGGGGTGGGACGGGGGAAAGTGGCTGGATAATAAGGAATACCTATTACTAAATGGGAGGGGTTTACAGGGGAGTAAGGAAGGGTTTGCGGACGGTTAAAAAGGAATTAGAGAGGTATATGCTCCCTCCTACAAAATAGATAGCCCATTGAGATTCACAAACTGCACTTCTGAAGGTAGTACAGCCATAAATGACCCAAAACAGTCAGAAATGTACTCCAGCTCAGACCTGGAGAAGGTCCATCACCACACATGAACAACCACTGGCACTGCAACACCCTCCCATGGAAAATAGCCAAATGTTTAACACAAAAGAAACTTCATAGAGAGGTTGAGACTGCTGTCCCCACAGATGTGGGGTCAAATTGTGTCCAGAGCACACTTCTGTCTCAGCAGATGCAGGGTCAGATTTTATCCAGGATGCATGTCGCCACAGATGCTAGGACATGTTTAATTTCATTTAAATGCACTTAAGAGAAGTAGAGGAAGTGGTCAGGAGGAAGGGTAAGAAATAAAGCCAGAGAGAGAAAAGGGAGACATCTAGGAACTACTAGAGGGACAGAGGTACAGAAAGGGATATAGAGAGGGACTGAAAGAGAGGCAGAGAGAAGGGACAGAGATGAGGATTGAGAGAGGGAGAGATAGAAACAGGAAGAGATACAGGCAAACAGAGAGATAGAGCAATGGATAACTGGATAGAGTGAGAGTGTTAAAGATAAACAGCTTTTCATAGCGATACACAGATGGAGAGATAGATGGAGGGATAAACAGGGTAAGAGCTAGATAGAGAGATAGAAGGAAAAGTAGATAGATTAATTTCAGGGTGTCCCTCTCTCCCCAATTCTTTCTCTCTCTCTCTCTGCCAATTTTGTGTGTACCTATCACTCTGTCACTCCTTGTCTAAATCTCTCGGTCTTTCTCAGTCTCTCTCTGTCTACATCTCTCCCAGACTCTCTTTGCCCCTTAATCTCAATCTTTCTCACAGTTTCTTTCTCGCCCTCCCTCGCTGTCTCTTCCAGTTTTTCTGCCTGTATCTGTCCTTCTCTAGCCCCCACTCACTGTCTCCATCTCTGCCTGTCTTTCTCTCTCTCTCTCCTGGTCTTTGCAGCAACTCCATGTCTAGCTCTGTCTTTCTCCGTCTTCAACAGTCTTTTTATTTATTTCTTCCTGTCTTGCACAGTCTGAGTTCTTTGTTCCCCGTGTCTTTCTCTCATCTCTCCCTATTTATCTTGCTCTACTTGTCATGCAGTGTCCATCTCTCTCTTTCTAGGATTCTCCTGTCTTTGATCCCCTTGTCTCATCTATCTCTCCCCTATCTCTCGCTCTATCTTGTTCAGTTTCTCCCTGTCTCTATCTTTCTACTTGTCTTTCTTTGACTCTCCCAGCCTCTTTCACACTGGCTTTTTCTATCTCATTCTATGTCTTCTCCTTTTTTGCCACACCGCTCTATTCTGTCTCTCCCTGGGTTATTCTCTCTCCCTCTCCCCTGACTGCCCTTTTTCTCCCTCTCTATGTCTCTCTCCCCATCTTGCCATCTCTTTCTCTGCCTTTGTCTCTACTATCTACTTATCTTTCTTTTTCTTTCAGTCTTTCTCTTGCTCCATCTCTCCCTGGTACTCTGCCCTGAACTGCTCTGAATGTATTTGATGAACTAAAAATATTTAGATGCTTAGTTTAATGTGAATTGAAGAGATTTATCTTTGAAATGCTGTGAATCGGCTAGGCTGTACAATTGCAAAGCTTTGAGTATTCAATGCATTAATTCTGTGTTACATGCATTTTGAAAATCTTAGTCTGTGAAGTGCTGTCAGTGTCTTGGGACGTTCTTAATAAAGTCAGCGTTCGACTTGATGTGCATGGATAGAAGTGGGGGTTTTGGTGTCTCCTTTCCCCCTCATCTGCAGAAAAAGTGAACATTTCCTCTTTGTGAATTTTTAGGTCAAATGAAGCATGAGCATCATGAGTGAACCTGTCCTGCTGCCTTACTCAACAGTCCCAACTTGAATTCCATTACCTCTCCCACGGTCCTTGCTCTAAGAGGCCCTTTTTAGGTCTCAATATGGACAGCTTTAGCTGTCTCTTGTGAGAGTTCTTGTCATCAATACATCAAAAAGAAGGGTAAAAAAAAGTAGAGCCAGAGACTAAGCTTTGGGTCAGCCCTCTTGATCCATTGGCTTCCATTAGTTTTTCATGATTCACCATTGCTTGGATGGGCTGTCAGTCAATTCCATGGCATATGGAGGATGATTACTGTGAGAAGTTGGCCTGGCATATGCTGTCCACTAGTTATAGTGGGCACCTTGCACCAGTCCAAACGACCCTTATTGATGATAGGTCTAAAGACAACCTTTATTGAAAGCTATCCTAGTGGTAGCTATGGAGAGCAGCCTTCAGGCTAAGTCTTAAAGGAGTGTAAAGCAGCTTGGTTTACCAGATTATAACCTCTTGAATGACTAAATGAAAGGAGAACCACACAAGATATATATAAAATATATGTATTTATTTCTATACACTAACTACTAATCTCTTTATGAGATTAGAGTTCAAGATGCACAGTATCACAGTATTAAAACGACAGTAAATAGCACAATACACAGTGGGCTCCAGGGGGAGACCAAACCATATACTAAGAAAGTGGTATAAGAACCACGACTTGACTAGACACAGTGCCTAGAGCACGTAGAATCGCTGGGACCCCAAGGAACCACCCAAGGTAGTGACACAGGGGACCCACGGGGGATGTGTGCAGTGTGTGAACACAGCCGCGAGCGCCGTAGGATTCAATGCGGAAAGTCGCAATCGGAATTTTAAAGATAAAGGACACTTAGGAGAGGACTTTCAGCAAACCCCTTTAGACTTAAGGGGTTCTAGGGCCAACACCCATGTGAGCACCGGAGTACTCGAGTTACCTCACCCAGGAAGCCGGGTGCATAGGTGTCAAAGGGTGTCGGGAATCGTTGTCGTTTTCAATGGCGATCTGCTGCAAAGTGCTGCTGCCGTGAAGGAGAAAAGTGTCCGGTGTGATCCAAGCCTGGATCGAAGATGTGAAGAACCTGAAAGCAGAGGGGACAGAGTCTGGGTCACTAGCCAGTGACCAGGAGCGGAGCAATCAAATACCCACCGATGTCGGGTGCTTCAGGTGCGAAGAGGTGAAGCTTGACTCTGCAGCCACGGGGTCCTGGAGACGACGACCGGATTCGAGCTGTCCCACGAAGGATGTCGAGTGCTGGGGTGTCGGTGATCGGATTGACCACAACAAGCCTTGGCAACAGCAACCCACGCAGGAAGAGAAAAGATGCTTCTGTGCGGACCAGCAAGGTCCTGGGGACTCACCAAGCGATGGAGAGTCAGGGCACATCTGGAGCAACCAGGGAAGCCCAATAAAAGTTAGAGTTGCCTTCTTGGGGACCCACAGGTCAACGGACCAGGGATCGCGACGGGACCTCGAGAGGAATCACAAAATGGCCTGCAATCTTCGGTGTAATTACTGCTCGGGTCAGGGCTACAAGTAACCCAAAGCTCAGCCTCAGGGGTCGCCGGAAAGCTGATGCTTCTGCAAATGGTCGCGGTGTCCAGGGGTTCCGGTTGCACGGTCTTCCACGAGGGATACGGGCCTCAGACTTGCTGTGGGCACAGATCGACCTCAGAGACCTAGGAAAACCCCCCTCCTGTGTGGCAATATTCTTCGGAGTCCGTCGGAGCTCGGAGATGCCAACCGGTCAGTTGCGTTAAAGGTGCCTGCCTTGCAGGGGAGTAACTCCTTTACTCCAAGGGAGATTCTTCAGTCGTCCAGCATCGTGCAGATCGTCGAAGTACTTGGTTTCTGGTATCAGAGTTTAGTCCAGGTGTAATCTAAAGTCCTGTAGTCAGGGTTTCCTACTTTATACCCAAGGAAGGGGTTGGACAAACTCTGGGGACCCACCTATGGGAGGGTCAGGAAAGAGGGGTGGCTACACCTATCTCCTTTGTCCAGTTTCGCGCCAGAGCAGGGGCTGTGTGCCCCTGCAACCGGTTTGAGCTGGACTATGCACAGGGACACCAAATGTGCCCCCAGTGCAGACTTCAAAGCACTCTTAGAGTGCACCCACCCAGCCCCAATACAGGAAACCTATTGTCCAGGCCTCCCCTGCCGGAGTTTCGTCCAGCAGCAGGAGGGCAGACTCGTGTCTGTGGCTGCAGCATCCATTTTGTGATGCCAGGGTTCTGTTAAGCTGGTACCGGGTGTACCGGTGATGCCATGTGGCTCCCTCTAGAAGGGAGGAATCATACCTCCCACCCCAGTACTGGGTTGGAGGTATGATTCCAAGGTGTTTGACACCAAACACCACATGTTTCCATGCAGCCATTCTCAAGTTAGCATTTACTGCGGGGTTATAATGCACTTAAGAGTATATGGTCTGGCTGCATCACAAACAACTCCGGAATAAAGATTCCGAAAGCTGCAGAGGGGCTCTGCTCATGCATGGGCACCCTCTCACATGAAACCCAGCACCCTGCCTCCTGGATTGTTAAGGCCTGCCATAGGGGTGACTGATAGGTTTACATGTGCAGTGATATGGAGAGATATAGGGAACCTATATCTCAGTAAGGGATGGATACACCACCTTACACAGGCTGCTGTAGCAGACCTGTTGTGTCATTTTAAAAGGCTTCCCAGGGGTGGCACAATACATGCTGCAGCCCCTGGTAGGCCTCTGGGGTACCTATGCCCTGGGTACATAGTATACCATATACTAGGGACTCACAAGGGTACCCCAGAATCCAATCTGTAGTGTACCTAAAGTACATACAGTCAATTTAGAGTAGAAAGCAGATAGACTGGGTTCCTGATTAGCAGGGCCTCAGTCTGGCTAAGTCGAAAAACAGTGAAACATCAGCAAAAAGTGGGGGTAACTATAAGAAGCAGATCCTACTCTCCTACAATTACATCAAGTAGTTAAACTATATCTGCAACACGATGTGAAGGCCGAAACTAAGTTTCAGAGTGGGTGTGTGTGCTTTTTATGGCATAACATTTTAATTGCTGATTTATTACTTTAGTGCTTGCTGCTTGGCTACCTAAACCTCTCATAAAATAAGGGCACAGTGCTGTTTACTAATTGCCTGTGACATTGTTATTTTACGGTAATGATAACACATTGTTCGTTTTTTGGGGGTTTTTTGTGTTCAGAAATTTTTATTAAATATACTTTATCATACATAAACACAATACAAATAATAACACCGAATTATAAAGAATAAATACAATGCAATTATAAGGAAATATAACGCATCATTTTGCATCTAAATATGATAATATAACATTAAATGTCAATTAACAAAGGATAAAAAACAAGAAGGGCTACATTGAAGGTATACAGGCAATTGAGAACTATAATACTTATTTTAAATTGAAGAACAAGCAGTAATATATGAATCCAAACTAGACCACATGTTAGAACTGGAAGAAGATGGTTCAGCACGAGTATGCAAAAATGAGGGGTGCCCACATCTTAAAAAAATAATCCATTCCCACCAAGCCTTGACTGAAAGCAACTTAGCATCTTTCCAATTGAAAGTTATAGATGTCAGTGTAGTAGAAATAAGGAAATCTAAAAGTTTACAATCCGCAGGAGATAATACAGGTTTATGGGGAAAAGACTTAAAAAGTAAGATAGAGAATTATAAAGGTGTTTTGATATCAAGAATCTGAGTTATAATATTCCATACATCAGACCAAAACTGAGAAATAACAGGACATTTGTATAATAAGTGTTGTAAATCTCCAGTCATGGTATTACAATGCCAACAATTCGGGGTATCTAAAAGTTTAGCTTTAAATAGTTTATCTGGAGTCCAAAAGCATTCGTATAGTAAATAAATATTAGTTTGTAGGAGGGTAGCCGGGAGATGACCAGCAGTGTTAGACTTCCAAATTTCCTTCCATGCCACACTTGAAAAGTGGATATTTATGTATGATGACCATTTCTGAGTAAAATGTATAAAGGAGGACATAGGAGTAGAAAGCTTTTTATATGCTTTAGAGGTTATGTGTCCTGCATGACTAAACATGTTAATACAAAACTCCATAATAGAAAGTTGGGTCATAGGTAATATTTGAGGATACGCATTAAGAATGGTATTACATAGTAACGTTTATTTAGGAAATTCAGACAAAGGTAAATTATATTTGGCTTTAAGATCTTCAAAAGTATAAAACATATCTCCATGAACCAGAGAGAAACTTTCTTGGTAGATGTAATGGCTATAGAGAATTTTTCATCAAATGACAAGAGGGCAGTCTTTGAAGCCAAAATAATGGGTGATCTTTTACCAACTGAGCTATTGGCCACGGTAAGGAATGCTGTTAATGGATACGGTGCCAGTTTATTCTTCTCCAGAGTAAGCCATTTAGGAGAGTTAGAAGGAGAGGGATTATGAAACCACAACAAACATTGCACTACAAGAAATGATACATGGTATCTTTTAAAATCTGGAAGACCAACCCCTTCCTCACATTTGGGCATTTGTAGCTAATGTGTGCAGGCTTATTGTTCCAGATAAACTTATTAAATAATTTATAAAGGTTTACAAAAAAAGTGGAAGGAAAAAAAAGGGGCAACATGGACAGCAAATAAAGAATTTGCGGAGTTATAGACATTTTAATTGCCTCAATACGTCCCCACCAATTTAAATGAAGAGTGGACCATCTATCCAGTTTCTCTTTAGTACTGGCTAATAATATAGAACAATTGGTTTTAATCGAATTGGTAAATGTTATGCCTAGATATTTGAGTGTTTTTGGAGACCATAGTATATCAGTATTTGCCAACATTGTAGAATTACAAAGCGCATTTATTGGAAAAAACTCTGTCTTGTTAATGTTCAATGAGTAGCCAGAAACTGCAGCATAACTATAGGATAATAGGTAAGGAAACAAAAGGATCATTAACGTATAATAACAAATCATCAGCATATGCAGAAACTTTAATAGTAGTATTCTTCAAAGCAACAGCAGTACATTTGTCACTAATGCAGAGAGAACACAAGAGGGGTTCTATAGCAATAAGAAGTAACAAAGGGGAAAGTGGGCAACCTTGACCCGTGCCTCTATATAAACGGAATGGGGATGAAGAAGCACAGTTAACATAAATAGAAGCTGAGGCTGCCGAGTACAATGCTTTAATCACGTTAAGAAATGTTGGCACAAACTGAAAAACTTCCACTGTATTGAATAAAAATTGCCAGTTTACTTTATCAAATGCCTTCTCCGCATCTAAAGCCAATACTCCAACTGGACAATTGACGTCTTTAGCAAGAGATAGGACATGACAAAGCAAGTGAGTATTATGGGCTGACAACCTACCCTTCATAAAGCCCGTCTGGTCAGGCTGAATAATTGAGGGGAGATGGGGTGATAATCTGCTTGCTAAAATTTTGGCATATACTTTGCAATCCTGATTAATTAGAGATATGGGACGATAGTTAGAAACCAGAGTAGGATCCTTGTTTGGCTTAAGGAGGACAATGATTGTGGCTTCATTAAAAGAGCCACCCATCAGGGAAGTGTGTTGAAACTCCGTAAATAAGGAAAGTAGGATAGGAGATAGTTGGTCTTGAAAACATTTGTAAGATTCAGCCGGAATACCATCTGGACCAAGTGTTTTATTGGGGTTTAATGTTCTAATAGCTGTGATTATTTCTTGAATATCAATAGGTTTTGTAAAGCTAGTCTATCAGTGTCAGAAATTTGAGGTAATTGACAGGTGTTAAGGAAATCAATTATGACTTTATTTTGCAGGGCGAGAGGTTCATGGTATAAGGAGGAATAGAAGGATAAAAACTCTCTCAAAATGTCCTCAGTATCTGTCAGCAGAGTACCGTTACTTGTTTTGATGGCAGGAATTTGAATTTTATCACGCTTAATGCGTATATAGTTAGCTAACAGTCGGCCAGATTTGTTAGAGTTAAAATGAAAATTTTATTTTTCTTTCGAGATAAGTAATCCTGCTCTTTTACTAAGCATACAATTATATTTATATCTAGATTTCTGAAGTTGGCACTGATATTGCGGATCTCAAGATGAAATGAAGTGTCTTTTCAAGGTTGCTGTGTGTTTTTCTAATTTGGAAAGGTGAGCATTAAATGATTTATTGTCATGAGCCATAATAGAAATTGTAACTCCTCAAATATAGGCCTTAAAGGCACCCCAGTGGACAATTTTAGAGGTATCACATGGATTATTATGCAAAAAATACACACTAATGGCCGAGGCAAGTTTTTTAGAATTAGTTGGATTAAGAACTATATCAGAGTTCAGTCTCCATCTTTTATTGGGAATCTGAGGATCCGAAAGAAATAAGGAAAAAGGAGATTAGGGCATGATCAGAAATTGTAACAGGGTGAATAACTGATTCATTAATCATATGGCATAGGTTCCGTGAAGTCAATAGATCATCAATCCTAGAAAAAGAGGAATGAGCATTAGAATAAAAAGTAAATTCTTTGTCAGTAGGATGTTCTAATCTCCCGAAATCAACCAACTTAGTAACAGACAACAATGATTTCAAAGCAAAAAAGGATTTGTTAGGTCAAAATTTAAATGCAGAGGAACGGTCTAGCAAAGGGTCTCTGATGAGATTAAAATCACCACCCACAATAAGGGACGAGTTACCCAATTTTAATATTTTAGTAGAAACGAACGACCAGAAAGAAGGGTCATCTGATGTAGGGGCATATATATTGACAAGGTTTAAAATAGGTTTGTGACCCTTGACTGGAGCATAAACAAATCTACCATCTGAGTCTTGGTGGTGAGACATTAGCTGTATTTGTGCTTTACGGGAGAAAAATATAGCTACACCATTTTTAGGTCTCGGCCTGCACCAGCGCTTGCGCTGGTCTGGCCGAGAGTTTTAGTAAGTGGGTTTTGGAAGTGCAAACACTGGCTTTCGGCTGGCGACCAGCTTGCGTTCACGATGGCGTGCACGCGCGCAGCTGCAATCTGGGTTTCCTATCTCTTCCTCATTTCCTCGTCATGGCTCATTAACTCTCTGGACTCTGATGTTTCAATCGCAGCAGCAGCTCACATTACCAACTGAGGGCCCTGGACTACAGTCACATGAAAAACAACAGCGATTAGCATTGAAATGCAAGCTTTTTTGTCTAGTTAGAAATATTGCTTCGGTGGGTTGATTTCACCTTATATCGCTATTTGTTTTATATTGGGAGTCACAGCCTAATTACCAGAATTTTTGTCTCTCACTGTTTTTTTTTTTAATATTTATTCGCGCAAAGCTATATTTAAGGTTACTTTTTCCGCGTCACTTCTTCACTCTATTTAAACTCCCCCCACTCTTATTGTCTCTCTCCTTCTCTCTCTCTCCCCTCTCTAATTCTCTCTCTACTTAATTAACTCTCCCCTCTCTATCTTTTTTAGCCTTTCATTCTCTCTCACCCCTTTATCTGTTTCTCTTTCAAACTCCTTCATTCACTCTCTCTCCCTTCTTTCTCTCTCTCTATCCCGCTCCACTCTTTATTCTATGTACACCCTTTCTCTCTCTTTCTCTCTCACCACCCTCTCTAATTGGGCATTATATCTTCACTCTATCTCTCACTCGGCAACACCACAGCATCACTCAGCGCAACCACAGCATCAATCAGAGCCAGCACAGCATCAATCAGAGCCAGCACAGCATCATTCAGCACAACCACAGCATTACTCAGCACAACCACAGCATCACTCAGCACAACCACAGCATCACTCAGCGCCACAACAGCATCACTCAGCGCCACCACAACATCACTCCGCGCCACCACAGCATCACTCAGCACCACCATAGCTTTACTCAGCGACACCACATCATCACTCAGGGCCAACACTGCATCACTCAGCACCACCACAGGATGACTCAGCACCACCGCAGCATCGCTCAGCGCCACCACAGCATCGCTCAGCGCCACCACAGCATCGCTCAGCGCCACCACAGCATCGCTCAGCGCCACCAGAGCATCGCTCAGCGCCACCAGAGCATCGCTCAGCGCCACCAGAGCATCGCTCAGCGCCACCAGAGCATCGCTCAGCGCCACCAGAGCATCGCTCAGCGCCACCCCTGCATCGCTCAGCGCCACCCCTGCATCGCTCAGCGCCGCCACTGCATCGCTCAGCACCGCCACTGCATCGCTCAGCACCGCCACTGCATCGCTCAGCACAACCACTGCATCGCTCAGCACCGCCACTGCATCGCTCAGCACCGCCACAGCAACTGACGGCCCTGGACTACAGTCACATGAAAAACAACAGCGATTAGCATTGAAATGCAAGCTTTTTTTTGTCTACTTAGAAATATTGCTTCGGTGGGTTGATTTCACCTTATATCGCTATTTGTTTTATATTGGGAGTCACAGCCTAATTACCAGTATTATTGTCTCACTCTGTTTTTTTTAAAAATATTTTTTCGCGCAAAGCACAAAGCTATATTTAAGGTTACTTTTTCCGCGTCACTTCTTCACTCTATTTAAACTCCACACCCCCCACTCTTATTGTCTCTCTCCTTCTCTTTCTCTCCTCTCTCTAATTCTCTCTCTACTTAATTAACTCTCCCCTCTATCTTTTTTAGCCTTTCATTCTCTCACCCCTTTATCTGTTTCTCTTTCAAACTCCTTCATTCACTCTCTCTCCCCTTCTTTCTCTCTCTATCCCGCTCCACTCTTTAATCTATGTACACCCTTTCTCTCTCTTTCTCTCTCACCACCCTCTCTAATTGGGCATTAAATCTTCACTCTATCTCTCACTCGGCAACACCACAGCATCACTCAGAGCAAGCACAGCATCAATCAGAGCCAGCACAGCATCACTCAGCACCAACACATCACTCAACGCCATCACAGCATCATCAACGCCATCACAGCATCATCAACGCCATCACAGCATCACTCAACGCCATCACAGCATCACTCAACGCCATCACAGCATCACTCAACGCCATCACAGCATCACTCAGTGCAACCACAGCATTACTCAGTGCAACCACAGCATTACTCAGCACAACCACAGCATCACTTAGCGCCACAACAGCATCACTCAGCGCCACAACAGCATCACTCAGCGCCACCACAACATCACTCCGCGCCACCACAGCATCACTCAGCACCACCATAGCTTCACTCAGCGACACCACATCATCACTCAGGGCCAACACTGCATCACTCAGCACCACCACAGGATGACTCCGCACCACCACAGGATGACTCCGCACCACCACAGGATGACTCCGCACCACCACAGGATAACTCCGCACCAACACAGGATAACTCCGCACCACCAAAGGATGACTCCGCACCACCACAGCATCGCTCAGCACCACCACAGCATCGCTCAGCACCACCACAGCATCGCTCAGCGTCACCACAGCATCGCTCAGCGCCACCACAGCATCGCTCAGCGCCACCACAGCATCGCTCAGCGCCACCACAGCATCGCTCAGCGCCACCACAGCATCACTCAGGGCCACCACAGCATCACTCAGGGCCACCACAGCATCACTCAGGGCCACCACAGCATCACTCAGGGCCACCACAGCATCACTCAGGGCCACGACAGCATCACTCAGCGCCAAGACAATATCACTCAGCACCACCACAGCATCACTCAGCGCCAAGACAATATCACTCAGCACCACCACAGCATCACTCAGCACCACCTCAGCCTGCTCTCGGAATCTGGCATCTGTTGATTCTCCCCTGGCGTCTGGCCGCTGCTAGTGTTATAATACAGGTACTAGTTCCCAACCTTCACTCCGATTGTTTATGCCCCCTCAAAAAAAAGCTTTAACAAACAACCATTGCAATAGGCAGAAACAAGTTGCCAGCATTGCAAGAACAAAAGAAAACTGAGGATTTTTTTATTGTAAATACTTTTTTAATATGGTCGTTCAGTTTTACATAATGCCTTCTTGGTCATATATAAAGTAACAAAAATGCTTCTGACACTTTTTTATTATAACTTTTCAGCATGCCGCACAGCAGCCACACTTCTCTACAGCACAGCTTGAAGACATTGGCAAAGTCAATAGCTCTGGCTAAACACTTATAAGGCCCCAAAGGCGAGACCTATTGGCTATGCCATTGCTTGTTACGGTTTGCAGCAGCTGATGAAACTACATTTCCCACCCATCCCTTAGACATAGCATGTAACATTTTATCATCCACATGCGTTTCTTGCAAGAAACAAATATCCACGTTAAACTTCTTTAAATATTCTAAAATTTTACGTCTTTTAACACGATGCCTCAACCCCTTAACATTGAAAGAAACAACAACTAACTTATGCGGTGTAGCCATAACAAGTTGTGAAAGAGAATAGATTGATAGAGAAAAAAGAGAGAAGGAAAAGTAGCCCATATAAAAAAGACAGACAACATATAAAGAGGTCGATATCCAGGACCTCATATAAAGTAGAGCAGTAGAGACGGAGGTACAAAGCAAGAGTAGCCACCTTGTGTGCACCAGCTATAATGAACAAAATAACATCCTTTAATAAGGGGAAACACATTAGCCTGCAGATCCGGAGGGTAGAGAGTCCGTGAGAATAGGGTCGTGCTGGTCCAGAAATTGTATCAAATCTGAAGGTGAAGAGAAAGATTTAGAGATATCATTCTTTCAAATGCGCATAACAGAAGGGTCAAAGAGGCCATACTTGTATCCAGCTTCAGGCAGACGGGGTCTTAGATCAGAAAACTGACGTCAGATTTGAACTGTCTCTTTTGCAAAGTCCTGATGTATGAACACTTTATTTCCTTCTATCAAAAGAGTTGGGATCTCTCGTGCAGCTTTCCTTATAAGAAGTAGGTGATGATGCCTCGGAACTTGAAATATGATTTGTCGCGGTTTAACCTGATGGGTTTACGAATAGAGGGGATTCTATGAGCTTTATCAATTCCGAACCGTTCTGAAAATGTGATGTTTAAAAGCTTGGGTAATAAATTTTCTAAGAAAAGACGACAACTTTGTCCTTCAACTCCTTCTGGAACATTAAATATGAATAAGTTGTACTGCCTATTTCTGTTTTCCAAATCCAGTAATGAGCATTGAAGAGAAGCAACCTGGGGAATAAGTGGAGCCATATTTGTAATAGCTCTAGTATTGTCACGAATTTTAATCTCATTGTCTGCAACTTTCACAGATAGGGAGGCAATGTCTCTCTGAATATTTTTAATATCTGAGCATATGTTGTCAGTATTTGTATGAATAGCTTGAATTTCCTCCAATATTTTTAATAATGAGGTGTCATGTGAGTCTATAGCTTTAGACTTCGCAGGAGGCGGAGAAACAGCTTGCTTTCGTTTATTTGAGTGGTTGGACATCGATTTGGATTCCATGTTGTAATACAGAGAGATATAAAATAGTAATAAGTGAATTGAAATGTTGAAATAGCTGACAATAGTCAAAAATGTGAGATAGTTATGGCTATTTTGACGATTTATCAATATAAGCTGAGGAAATACACAGAAAAAGAGCTTAAATAAAGTTCCAATGTTGAAATATGGAAAAAGAAAACCTTTAAAGTTAACAAGTAAGGGATTCAGGAAGCCAGGTTGAACAAAATCCCTTTAATGGGGCGGTAAGCTTCTGAGAAGGGGAGGTGTTGAAGGAGAAATGCCCACCCTCCACCTCACTTCACATAGAGCCAGCAGATTGAAGGAGCCTCAACTGAGGAGAATAAGAAAGAGCCTACCGCGCTTCACACATCCTCTTGAATTGCCTCAAAACACTCCTGTAGCTTCTCTAGGGGACAGAAAAGGTCTGCATTTGCAAACTGCTCGTCGAAAGCTCCCCTATCGGCAGAAAAAGACCGTCAATAAAGCAGGTGAGCATGAGCTCAAATAGCGGCGGCCATCTTGTTTCGCGTGGGCTGCCGTCTCCCATATTGTTAGTTTTAATGTCCATTTAAAAAAAGTTAAGATATGAAAGCACATAGCCTGTCTTCAAGATAAAACAAAAATTCCATCCTTTTGTCAAAAGTGTAAGCGTACATGCTTCTCAATGATAAGGCTATGATTTGTAAATTAGAAGCCTACAAATGCTTTAATAGTGGAAACATTTAAATAGCAGACAAAAATGTTTTTATGTCCCAGCATACCATACATCACGTACCATACCTAGCCTACATACTATACTAAACCTAATCTTTCATACATAGTGAAGCTACGCATCATACCAATTTACTTACCATAGCTACTTACCTATCATACCTAACCTTCAATACCTACCTATCATAACTACCATACATACTTATTTATCGATTCCATCCTACCCCAGTAATTTACTTTACCTACCATAACTAATGTACCATACCTATCATATCTAAACTACAGCCCATTCCTTATCTACTATATCTAACTTACCATACCAACCTGCCATATCTACATCTACTATAACTACCTAATGTACATAAGATACCAAACCTACTCTTGCTATCAGAGGTATCTAAACAAACTTATCGACCATACCTACCCATCCTTTCGACCATACTTAAAATACTTAACCTAACAATATCTACATTTCCATATCTACCTATATGACCTATCGGAATATAAGTAAAGTAGGTAGGCCCTATAGTTAGGCTTGATAGTAAGGCATGCATGATAAGTTAGGTATGGTAGTTTGGTAGGCTAAGGGAGGTATGGTGGGTTAGGTATATGCAGGAGGTTAGATATACTAGATTAGGTATGAAGGCATGGTAGGCTAGTTATTGTTAAAGTAGTTACATATGGTAGGTACAGTAGGTAGGTATTTTTGGTAGAGTGGAACATATGTTGTAAGGTAGGTATGACATAACATATCTACTGTACCTAACATGCCTACCCTATCATACCTCCCTACCTTCCCTAACAAAACTAAGAGCCTACTTACTGTACCTTCTTATCTACATGCCATTCCTATCTATCTTACCTA
This sequence comes from Calotriton arnoldi, assembly GCA_963921515.1. Taxonomy (NCBI): domain Eukaryota; kingdom Metazoa; phylum Chordata; class Amphibia; order Caudata; family Salamandridae; genus Calotriton; species Calotriton arnoldi. The sequence continues at coordinate 299,432 of CAWUFW010015070.1, forward strand.
ACTCAAATACCATGCATACCCACCGACTGGTATTAACCTACTTTACCTACAATAACTAACCTACCATATGGGTCTTACCAGCTATACCCAACCTAAAACACCTACCATACTAGCAAACCCACGTAACACACCTGCTTAGTTATCATACCTACCCATCTACCACACCTCTTTACCTACAAAATACATACCTACCATACCTAAATATACCATACATATCATATTTACAACAACTACCGTACCTACAATACCTTACCTACAATAACTTACCCACCATGCTTAACCTACATACCTACTATGCCTAACCTACAATACATGTCTCCCTACCTACCATAAGTACATTTTCCTCCACCTCTGCAGTGCATATAGCTAATGCCTGCCCTAATATGCTAATTGTGGAATAATTTTGATGTCTGAGTTGTGGAGTTTATAGTTGTAAATTTTGGGAAGAAATGTATTTATAATTAATTTATGATTTGTTGTTAATTGTTATTAATGTAAAATTAGTAATGGAAATTGTGTAAAAAAATTTAAGTGTGTGTTTTGGTGTTTATTGGGGTAGAGGGTGCAAAGTAATTTAGTTTAAATAAATTAATCATTAGTTGATCATTAATATTTATTTATTAATTGATAAATCATTTTGGTAATTGTTTTGTTTTAACTTTGGGGATTTAGGTTCAATAGCTGTAGTTTTTGGTTTTATCCCCTCTGCTATCCAACAGTTTCCCTACTGTTGCACTCATTGGAGTGGGAATAGTAATGTATTCCCCTCCGCTATCCAACACTTTCCCTACTGTTGCACTCGCTGGAGTGGGAATAGTAAATTATCCTTCTCCGCTATCCAACACTTTCCCTCTTGTTGCACTTGCTGGAGTGGGAATAGTAATTTTTACCCCTCCGCTATCCAACATTTTCCCTACTGTTGCACTTGTTGGAGTGGGAATAGTCATTTTTATGTCTCCGCTATCCAACACTTTCCCTACTGTTGCACTTGTTGGAGTGGGAATAGTAATTTTTGTCCCCTTCCCTATCCAACACTTTTTCTACTGTTGCACTCATTGGAGTGGGAATAGTAAATTATTCCCGTCCGCTATCCAACACTTTCCCTACTGTTGCACTCAATGTAGTGTAAAATGTAGTTTTAAACATGAATAAATATTTTAATAATTTAATTTATAATATATATAATTTTTTATGTTTAATGTTACAGGTGTATTATATATATATATATATATATATATATGTTTATATAATTTTTAATATATTTCTAACATTTTATAATTTATTAAAATAATTATTTATTAATTATTATTAAGTAAATATTTATATTACATTTTATGTGTTTGTTTAATTTATTTTTATATTACATTTATTACTTATAATTGTTAACATTTTCTAATGATTCTGAATATTTTTTTAAATTATATGTATTTAATTTATTTTACATTATTTTTTATACATTTAAAAAAAACGATATTTTTAACTTCGATAATTTTAACAACTATATATTTTTTCTCGATATTTTAGTACTTACCATTATGTAGATAGGATGTCGATATTTTTGACATCGATATATATATCCCGATATTTTGGGAACACGATATTTTGTCCTTCGATATTTTGTCAGTGATCCCTTCCTGATGGTCAAATAAATTCTGCCAACCCATTGATAACTCAGTGCTTTCCAGAAATATTTATGCTCTTGTTTCAGTCCTTTGTCATGAGGTGCAAGGGGAGGGGGCTGAAAAGGTCATCTTTTGTCCTCCTCGTCCTATACAGGAATGTCACAGTAGGCTCTAAAGATGGCATCAACAGTGCGGTCGAGTATATCAACTACAATAGAAGCAGACATGGAAAGTGGAGTCTATTCTGGCAACAGGTCCCTGAGCCAGCCCCACTCACCCCTCACCCTAAAGGGCTGGCAAAACTACAAGGGATCTGATCTGTATGTAGAAGGTGGGGGCTCCCAGTATCATCAGGTGAGCAGCGACCATGATCCGACCATGCTCACGTCCCCTACTAGCTGTCTCCGTCTTCCAGGTCATGGAAGCTTGCCAGCAGCCTGACGTCCAATGTCATTTTCAAAGATAACCAGGATCTCCAAGGGCTCCATCCGCACAACATTTTTCATTGCTACCCAATCAGCAGCCCACGTCCAGTGTAGGAGAGAAAGGGACCCTAATTCTTTCAATCCCAGAAGGCTCTGATAGTGGATCAATACAATTTAACAGTTGCTGCATTGGTGGTTCTACAACATTGTTCCAGGCTTTCTTAGGCACACAATGCACTGGCTTAGCACAAGAAGAGTTTGTGAGAGCTCCAGGAGTTTGTGACCACCTTCATGCTTGCTTTTCTAAACAAAAGCATAAAAATACAATTTTTGGAAAGCTTATTAAGTTGTGCTAAATGTAGTTTATCTTTGGGATTTGGCAGAGTGGCCCCACAAAAGAGAAATCCTCAATGGCACCCAAGTACAGGGAGACACCTCCCTGTAAGTCAGGGCCAGGGATTTTAAGGACTGACGTTGCCAAGCCCTTATAATTTATAGTACAATTATGAACATATTATACTTAGTTATAAGGGCTTTCAGCCAGCCTTTTTCATCCAGTGGAATGTTGTTCAGTCATTCACATATTCGTTCCGCTAACTACAGCATAGGGCATTCGGCACATGGAAGTGATTGATGTGTAAAAAACATAAGTGCCAGCGTCCAAAGTTTTGCTCGTAAGCAAGCGGCAGGTGCTATAAAAAGTAGGGACATTAAAGTAAACAAAAATGTAATGGATGGAATGTTGGGATTAATTTCAGCCACTGGTATTTATTTGGGCCTGATCCCAATCCACCGTTATTTTGCACACCATGTCACCTCAGTTTGGACCCAGCAATTTGCAAATCAGACTTGGCCCTGCTCCAATTGGAACAGACCAGCCCAACTACCAAGCCAGGTCCTCTCTGAACCAGAACACAATCAACCAAGGGTCAGTTTCACCCTATTTATGGGCTCATCAGCTGGTATAGCTAGGATCCAGTGACAGAGTGCGCAGGGGACCCACATCTGAGCATACCCGTCCAACTTAGGGTGACACACTAAAGTATACAAAAAAGTGATGGACGGAATGCTTGAAATAATGAATTAATCTCAGCCACTGGTAGTTACTCAGGGACACATCCCAATCCATTGTTATTTTGAACATGATGTCTCCTCAGTTTCGGCCCAGCTTAATGCAAATCAGTCTCAACCCTGCTTAAATCGGAACAGTCCAGACCAAACTATCAAGGCAGGTCCTCCCTGAACTGGAACCCTAGCAACCCAGGACTGGTTTCGACCTAGTTATGGGTTCAGCCAGGTACACATTGGTTCCAGTGACACATTGTCAGGGCATACCTGTTCCACTTAGGGCAGCACACTAAAGTATACAAAAAAGTGATGGATGGAATCCTTGAATTAATCTCAGCCCCTGTAATTATTTGGAGCCGCATCCCAATCCATTGTTATTTTGCACATCATGTCACCTCAGTTTGGACCCAGCTATATGCAAATCAGTCTCAACCGTGCTCCAGTCGGAACAGTCCAGCCCAAACTGTCAAGCCAGGTTCTCCCTGAAGCAAAACACAAGCAACCCAGGACCGGTTTTGCTCTTTTTATGGGCTCATCAGCCGGATACATTTGGTTCCAATGACACAGTGTGCACGTGACCCACATCTGAGCATACCCATCCCACTTAGGGCGACACACTAAAGTATAAAAAAAAAAGTGATGCTGGACTGCTTGAATTAATCTCAGCCCTGGTAATTACTCGGAGCCTCATCCCAATCCATTGACATTGTACACACTCAGTTTGGACCCAACTATACGCATATTAGCCTTGACCGAACAATCGTCAGTGGCTGAGATTAATACAAGCATTCCACCCGTCACCTTGTTGTTTTTGCATTTGATGGCCTAAGTGTGCTGGGTATGCCCAGATGTGTGTCCCGGGCTTACTTTGCCACTGGAACCTGGCTGAAGAGCCCTAATTAGGGCAAAACCGGTCCCAGGTGCTAGTGTTCCGGTTCAGGGAAGACCTTGCCTGGAAGTTCAGGCTGGACTGCCAGGCCAAGACTGATTTGCATATGGCTGGGTCCAAACTGAGAAGACATGGTGGGCGAAAAACGATGGATTGGGATGGGGCCCAGAGAGATCGCCAGTGGCTGAGATTAGTTCAAGCATTCCATCCATCATCCCGTTGTTTTTGCATTTAATGCCTTAAGTGCGCCGGGTATGCCCAGACGTGGGTCCCGGGCTCACTGTGCAACTGGAATCAAGCTATACCTGGCTGAAGATCCCTAACTATGACGAAACAGGTCCCAGGTTGCTTGTGTTCCGGTTCAGGGAGGACCTGACCTGGCAGTTCAGGCTGGACTGTTTCGATTGGAGCTGGGTCCAAACTGATGTGGCATGGTGGGCAAAAAACAATGGATAGGGATGCAGCCTGAGTGATCACCAGTGGCTGAGATTAATTCAAGCATTCCATCCATCACCTTGTTGTTTTTGCATAAAAAGTTGGGAAGCCGAACCAAGGCTACATAGACCTGATTCAACCTCATGCCTCTTTAATCCACCACCAAGCACTCGCTGTCTCTTTATCTCACTCTTGCATGTTCTTTTTCATGTCTGCTTTCTCCTTTTGTCATTGTTTTTCATTTTTCTCTTCCTCGCTTTAGTGCTTTTCTCACTCTTGCTCAAACTCTGTTGAAGAAAAATAAGTACTGGGCCCCAAAAAAGGACTGCTGGTGGGGCCCACCTGCAACCACTGGCTCAAATTAAGTATAGGGGCAGCCACTTTTGCCACAGGCTTACTTCGCTGTTAGTGACAGCATTCCCATCTTTGTTAAATGTGCACCTACACAGAACAAACACTGGCAAAGCCAATAGGTCTTGGCAATGCCTGAGATATTGGTCTTCTCAATGTGATTGTCTTTTAGATATGTTGTCTAGCAGCACATCTGCTGTTCAGCAGGCTGAAAGTCACTGATAGCCCAGAATCATAGGATCTTGAGCCAAGTCTCTTCACCCCCCCATGTTGAGTTTATTGTCCTAACCCTCCTAACACAAAAAAGCGATATGATGTGGCCTGCGCTGGCAGCATCATAGCACTATTTCAGTGACTTTCAGCCATGCTAAACAGCAGATGTGCTGCTAGACAGCATGGTTAAAAGACTTTCACATTGACAAAGCCAATAGCTTGGGCATTGCTGAGATCTATTGGCTTTGCCAATGCTTGTTCAGTGTTGATGGAGTCTTGTTGAACAAATGAGGAAGTGATAGTGAGAAACAGTTGAGCAGCTCTGAAGTAAAGTGAGGATGTGGCATAGCGGCCAGAGCTGCCGGCAGGGCACCTAGGGAAACAGGTTCGAATCTCAGTATCAGTTGAACAGTTTGTGATTCTGGGCAAATCACTTACGCTTCCCCCTGCCTACCACAATAAATATGTCATTGTGTAATGTAACTGGTTAGCACTTAAAGCGCTCCAATACCATCGGCTGGTGTTAGCATTGTGGCAAGATGGAGAGCGGAACGAGCGCTCCAATACCAACGGATCGTACAAAAAAAATAAAAGCAGCAGCGACGAGGGAGCATACATGCCAACCCTCCCAATTCAGGTGGGAGACTACAGATTTCAAGGCTATTCTCCTGCCTCCTGATTACTGCATGCAGAAACCTGATCCCTCTGCGTGCTTCAGCAGGCAGGGACTGGCTTTGTGTGACTCATGCACTGCCAATAATCTGCTCCTGCAGGCCAATGCACAACATTTTTATCACGCTCTCGGTCTGCCATAGCGCTTTCTCAGTGCTCCTCTCAGGTAAGAAAAACAGAAACGTATATTTGCATTTCTAATACCCGATCTTGTAGCAGCACACTTGCAAGTCCCATACGTGACAATAACGCAATTCAGGTTCCAATAGACGTCAATGGGGGAAATGAATTCGTACTTAAAGCTCTCTAATACAATTGGCTGGTGTTCGCACTATGGCAAGACGGAGGATGGAGCGAAAGCTCAAATACCATTGGATCATGCAAAATGGGTCTTTGTGTAAAGTAACTAGTCCTAATGTAAAGCGATCCAATACCTTCAGGTCATGTTGGCGCTATATAAAACTGCACAAAAAAAAAGTAACTGGTGCGAATGTAAAGTGCTCCGAAACCTTTGGGTTGTGTTGGCGCTATTTAAACCTGCCACACAAAAAACCAGTGAAAAGCAGAGTCGAGGAGGAGAGGATATGTGCAACGGAGTTCAACAGGGCAAGCAGCGACGAGGGGAGGTGGACGGGCAACCAAAAGCAAATGTGTGCTGCCATGGGGACATTAGGGTATTTGGCCGTAATCACAAAATGTGGAACTGACGCTGAGGCTAGGGAGACAATGTGGCGTACTCTTTGGAGAGGATGTGGCGTAAGGACCACAGCTGCCGACTATGGAGCTGGAAAGCCGTGGTCGAGTTTCGGCGTCGGCTGAACATCCTTGAAAATTTGTCCAAATAACTTAATCTCCCCATGCCTACAAAAATGTGTGTCATTGTGTAAAGGAACTGGTGCAAATGTAACACGCTCAGATACCCTTTGGCTGGTGCTATATAAAACTACACAAAACAGTAAGTGGTGGTAATGTAAAGTGCTCCACTACCTTCAGGTGGTGTTGGTGGTACATAAACCTGCACAAAAAAAACCTGAAAGAATCACAGTGTTAGGCTGATTTAAAGTAGTAAACATTAGGAAATACGTTGCATCGGCAACCATATTAAAAGGACTTCTATTGGCATGGACACTGAGAGCGAAGGAAGACCTTGATGACATCAAGACTCAGCCTGGCTCATTTGAAGAGCATTCAAATTAAGCAACAATGGCACACAGAAACACTTCACTGGTGAATGCGGAAAAAGTAAGAAAGTGTCCCGACAGGAGAAATTAGAAGGAATGTAGTCCCACCCTATGAAATGAGAAGCAACAAGGTGAGACATAAACAGTTCAATCATTCTGCACAGGAGTAACATGGCTATGCAATTACAGCAGAAGACACGGGTATTTTAGAAGCTCTGACATGCTCTGTAATAACGCATGCCAGATTCACTTGAGCTCTGATTTTCCAGCTATAAAAACCATTGCTGAACAACCACATATGGTATAAACCCACACACATCTAGTACCCACACATGTGGAAAATAAACAGAGACTACACGTGTGCCAAGTAAAGCAGTCGTGCAAACATGCTTTAATCGGCACATCAGCTATACACTAACAGGACATTAAAAGGCAGAACACCAGAACTCACTAGAATGAAACGGACTACAATGGGGGTTTAAAGCAGTAACGGGGTCAGGGGAGGAATGATTTGTGGATGGGGCAAGAACTGGGAGGTGCGAGAGAGCAAGCAGAGACGGGAGGGAGGAGGTGGGGGAACCGAAAAACAGCAACAAAGGGAAAAGCAGTAACGGGGGTGATCTGTGGACGGGCAAGCACCAGGTGGGCTGAGGGAGCAAGCAGTGACAGAAGGGTGGGGTAAAATAAAAACAACAAATCAAAAAGAGGGACTGGGGGCTTTTTTTGTGAGGTCCGGCATACATGCCCAAGTATAATCAATTCAATGAGGTATGCAGTTCCTACCTGGTTAGGGGGGACAGGTCAACTAGGTGGTCATAAGTCCTTACTTTTAACAGGAGGAACGGGGAATTCCTCCTTTTGGAATTAGGGCCCTCACACACCCGGCTGGGTGTCATGCTTCATCATAGGGTGTGCTCCTCGTCGTGTCGGCGCTGCAATACCTGACGGGCTCCCTATGAGGGGCTCTTTGGCAGAGATCTTTTATTCCAATAAGCCGTTTGGTGCTGTGGGGGTGAGGGGCCTAAATGTGTAGATGTAAGGAATGAAGGTCAGTGGACCATGGGAGGTTAAAACAGGACTTGGAAGTGCCAAAGAAGAAAAGTTTAATCAATAAGGCTTCCAACCTGGTTAAAAACAATGTGGCGCACTCCTGAAATAATGTATCAGAATACTGCGCTCTGTCAAGTGGTCAACATGTTTCTCGCCTAGTTGTCCTATGATCTAGCGGCGATTCGTTAGGACCAGAGTAAGTGAATCTATCTACAGACTAAGTGGTTGTCCAGTAAAGTATCCCTGATAAACCACCTAAACACCTATAATGTGGCACCTGTAGTTTGGTGGTATAGTTGGTTTTTAAACTCAAAAAAAAATTCAGTCAGGGCAAATGTGGCACATTCCAGAACAAAAGGAACTGGTGTAGGGGAGGCTTTTAACGATGCTCTGTACTTAGGCGCATTATCTTCCTCCCAAATTACGTGGACACTCTCTTATGACTCCACCCAGGACACTGGGAATTCTGAGTGTCGAACCTGCCGGGAGTCGATGGTGTGAGTTACCGACCCAAACTGGGTAAGTTCTCTTGTTTCTGCTTCCGTGATGGGGTTTCTACCACCCCGTTTTTAAGAACCAGTATATCACAATAGAGTGTGACACACACGTGGCTCTTATGCTACATTACAATTGTTTTTATTCTCACCACTGTGTGCATTGAGCATGTAGGTTTTTAGGGGACACGCGTGATGTGTATTGGATTGCACTAATTTTCCTTGTCGTCTAATACCTGTTGTTTTTATCATATTAGGTCGGTCTTCAAACTACAGGTACCACATTATAGGTGAGTTCCAAAAAAGAAAGAGAGCAGCCGGGTCATAGAAGACTGCACAACCTGGACAAGTCACAAAGTATAATGATACTGCCCACCTCAAATGATCAGCTGCCCCTTGATCATAAACATAAATACATATACTGATTGGATGAGAGGCAATATAGTTGAGAGACAAGTTTCACAATTAAGCACAGAAAGAAAGGTCGACCTGAAGACGCCAGGACGTTATCCGGACACGGCTCCGTATCGCACACACAGTGAATACCGTTTGAAGTATACCTCACTACTGAGTGTGGTTCTTCCCCTGAACTGAATAAAACCAACGAACCGCATAGGCTCTTATACAGCCATTCTCTTGGCTTTGTGTACCGAGGACACAACAGAACTCTTATCTCTCTTTGCCCTGAAGAAGCCCATGTTTGGCCGAACGCGTTGGCTGGTCCAATTGATCACATACCAAGCACATCTGAGAATAAAACAACGAAAAAGACTCCATGCTGACGACCTTTCTTTCTGTGCTTAATTGTGAAACTTGTCTCTCAACTATATTGCATCTCATCCAATCAGTATATGTACCACATTATAGGTGTTTAGGTGGTTTATCAGGGATACTTTACCAGACAACCACTTAGTGTGTAGATAGATTCACTTACTCTGGTCCTGACGAATCGCCGCTAGATCATAGGACAACTAGGCGACAAACACGTGACCACTTGACAGAGTGCGGTATTCTGATACATTATTTCAGGAGAGCGCCACATTGGTTTTAACCAGGTTGGAAGCCCTATTGATTAAACTTTTCTTCTTTGGCACTTCCAAGTCCTGTTTTAACCTCCCATGGTCCACTGACCTTCACTCCTTACATCTACACATTTAGGCCCCTCACCCCCACGGCACCAAACGGCTTATTGGAATAAAAGATCTCCGCCAAAGACCCCCTCATAGGGAGCCCGTCAGGTATTGCAGCGCCGGCCAGACGAGGAGCACGCCCTATGATGAAGCATGACACCCAGCCGGGTGTGTGAGGGCCCTAATTCCAAAAGGAGGAATTCCCTGTTCCTCCCGTTAACAGTAAGGACTTATGACCACCTAGTTGACCTGTCCCCCCTAACCAGGTAGGAACTGCATACCTCATTGAATTGATTGTAAAATAAAAGCAGCAATGAAAGGAAAAGCAGTGACGGGGAAGGCGTGATCTGTGGATGGGGCAAGCACCGAGAGGTGCGAGGAAGCAGGCAACAATGGAAGGGAGGAGGTGGGAGAAACGTAAAGCAGCAATGAAGGGAAAAGCGGTGATGGGGAGGGGGTGATTTGTGGCAGGGCAAGCACCTGGAGGTGTGAGGGAGCAAGCAGTGCCAGAAGGGAAGAGGTGGGGGGAACGAAAAGCAGCAATGAAAGGAAAAGCAGTGACGGGGTCGAGGGAGGGGGTTATTTGTGGACGAGGCAACCACCGGGAGGTGCTAGGGAGCTAGCAGCGACGCAAGGAAAGAGGTAGGGGAAACGGAAAGCAGCAACAAATTGAAAAGCAGTGACGGGGAAGGGGGTGATTTGTGGATGGGCATGCACCCGGAGGTGCAAGGGAGCATGCAGAGACGGGAGGGAGGAGGTGGGAAAAACGAGAAACAGCAATGAAGTGAAAAGCAGTGACTGGAGAGGGGGTGATCTGTGGACGGGGTAAGCACCAGGAGGTACGAGGGAGCAAACAGTGATGGGAGGGAGGAGGTGGGGGAAAAGAAAAGCAGCAACTGAGGTAAAAGCAGTGATGGGGGAAGGGGTGATTTGTGGACGGGGCAAGTACCGGGCGGTGCGAGGGAGCAAGCAGCAACGGGACGGAAAAGGTGAGGGAAGCAGGGAAAGTGAAACAAAGGGAAAAGCAGTGACGGGGAGGGGGTGACCTGTGTACGGGGCAGGCACCAAGAGGTACGAGGGAGCAAGCAGCGACAAAAGGGAGGAAGTGGGTAAAGCGAAAAGCAGCAACGATGGGAAAAGCAGTGACGGGAGAGGGGGTGATCTGTGGATGCTACATGAAGGCGGTGGGAGGAGAGGGAACTGGTAAAATCATGAGCACTGTGTAGAGTGCTGAAAAAGATAGAAAAAAGCAGGTCCTAAAATGGTCATAAAAACAGGAGCAGTGGATGTTTACAAGTACTTGGTCCATGCTCTGGGGGAGGGCTAAACACAAGAAGACGCTTGACCATGCATGCCAGGGACAAATGGTGACAAAGAATATGAGACAGACGATAGAGTAAGCAAATGGAAAGCCAGTGACGGGCTGAAGCCTACAGATTAAACACAACATGTCTCTTCAAGACAGGGTATGCGCTGTCTAATCGAGACCTACAAAGTAGTCCCCTTCAGTGCTAGGGACGATTGGAATCACACACAGTTTACAACAATGAAATGTCTGGCCATTGAACGAAAAGCTGAGACTAGATATATGCCAATGACTACATTTCCAGCCTTGTGTGTTTCTTAGTGCTGCTATAGAGGCAGCTTTAGCTATTTAGACAGCTTCATGTTTTTCAAAAGATTAATACAGACACAAGTTTAAACAAGCATTGGCATAGCCAATAGGTCTCGCCTTTGGGACCTTGTAAGTAAAAAAACCAAACTGAAGTGTAAGACTTCACGTTTACATTTACTGCATCCTAAATACGAAGTAAATGTAAACGTGAAGTCTTATACTTCAGGTTTTTTTTTTAACTTACAAGGTCCCAAAGGCGAGACTTATTGGTTATGCCAATGCTTGTTTACAAATACGTTTTTTAAAGTACTTTGAGTTAGATATTGTGCACAGCAGAGCTACAGAGGCCGGTGTGACAGATCATGTGATAAAAGAGAACCCAACTCTCCTGTGTGCGAGAGGAAGACACTGGTTGTGAAGTCAGTGCAAAGAACACGAGGGCCTTGGTGCAGGTCAGGTCTCAGAGTCCTGCAACGTCTGAGGACTGAGGTACACAATACCTCACAAACAGTAGAGCACAATGGACTTTCATCTTGGCAGGACACCGTCTTGGCAAGACACTGGCTGAGGTGTGGCCAGTAGAAAGAAAGAAAGAAGTCTTTATTGCACGATTTAAAAAACCTTTGCAGGGAACATGTCATTAAAACTTTTTGATGCGTATTGAATTAATACAAGCATGAGATAAGAATATATACATATATATATATATTTTTTTTTTGATCCTTGTTAAATTGATACGAATAAATAGATAAAAATTTGACGCTTATTAAATTGACTAAAAATGCGATTCCAGTTGCAGTGATAAAATATGCCTAGCCTTCCACATAGCCGAGATCTCTTATTTATGTCCGGCACCTCCAATACCATTGAGGACAATCCTTTCAAAGCTGTTGAGATCAAGTTTATATTTTATGACCCAAGGTATCCATTCTGTGCACGCTTCCCTTTTGCAGTTCTGGCGGATTTCCATATTTCCGGGTGTCTTCAAAGCAGAAGTTCTCATTGTTATCGCGGTCCGTGGATCTGCGCCTCTAGCTGGGGTAACGATCAACATCTCCCCTTTCCTAATTTTTTTTTTTTTTTGGCTGCGCAGTCCATAAACCTCACCAGTGCGCAATTTAAGGTTGTGTTCCGTGAGTCGAAACAGGCCAATACTGCCGATCTACATGATCTAACTTCCTTGTTGTTCCAGGCCTTCCGTAGGAGGGACCTTCTTTCTTTCAAGAGGCTTGGGCATAGGCACACAACATGAATTATGTCTTCCCTTTGGTTGCCGCAAAATCGACATATCTCTTGGACTTGCTCTCTTTTCCATTTGGGAAGGTGGCAGGACAAATTGATCACCCCCAATCTTAATTTTAAAAAGCAAAGTTTAGTGCGTGCATTGAAGGTGCAAGTTAGGTAACTCTGAGGTGTCAGCTGAGCATATGAACTGAGGGTCATCCAACCATGGCTTCTTTTTGCGAGGCTCGCATTGTCTTCCATTGAGGAGAGCTTTTTTGCGCTTGATTTTGCTAGCCTTTTAAACTCATTTTGGCTGACGTATAGGTCCCATACATCCTTCATGCCGAGGGTTTGTAGCCCACTCGACAGGTATCGATGCCCCGCTTGCCATCGTTTTGTACTCAGATTGGACCATAGATGTTCCGCTAAACTGCCCTCTTTTGATAGCCTTAGCTTATGGCAGCACGTTAGAAAGTTCGCCATTCTGCCCAATGTTTGTTTGCAAATGCCCAGTTCCAGCCTGATTTGTGCCGGCGACGTGGAAGATGGTAACTGGAAGACTGTTCTAAAAATGTTTGTTATGATTGTGTCTAAATGACCGCTGTCCAGTCCTTTGAGCACCTCGCTTCCATATGTTAAAGTTGGAATGACTTTTGCCTGCGCCACCTGTAGTGTTGGAGTGAATGTTGGCCCAAGCAGTTTCTTATGGAGGCAGCTGAGAGCAAATGCTAGCGCTATTCCTTTCTTTTTTTGCTCTCCCAGGTGGCTTTTGTATCTTCCGTTGTTGTTGAATAAAACACCTAAATACTTGTGATTTTTAGATTCTGTGATTCTTTCAGCGTTTAAAACCCATGTCAACTTTTTTGGCCTTCCTGGGCGAACCGCCAAGATTTTAGTTTTCTTGTTGTTTATCTCGAGCTCGTTCTTTTTTGAATAGGCGACAGTTGCATCCATAAGTCTTTGTAAGCCCACCTTTGTGCTACTCAAGAGAACCACGTCATCTGCATATAAAAGATTTGACAGCTGTAAGTTGCCTAGTTTGGGAGCGTGGGAGTTGACTGTGTTAAGGACACCTGGGAGATCTGCTAAAAATAAATTGAAAAGTGTAGGGGCCAGGACGCATCCTTGTTTCAATCCTTTTGTCGTGGGAATTGGTTGTGACAGTCAAGAGCCGTCGCCAATCTTAATCCTGACCCATGTGTCCTGATGCAGTAACTGTAAGGCTCTTAGAAGACCATCTGGGATATTCAGAGCGAAAAGCTTCTGCCATAACTTATCCCTGTTGACTTTGTCGAACGCTGAGCTAAAATCTATGAATCCCATATAGAACGATCTAGTGCTGAGCTCCGCCTGGTCTATCAAACATGAAAGAGCCATAAGATTAACCGTAGTGCCGATTCCACTTATAAAACCAGTTTGATTTGGAGGGATTATTGAGTGTCCCTCGGCCCAGTCCCGTAATGAATCCAGCAAAATCCCTGCAAAGTATTTGGCTTCATTGTCGATGAGAGCGACTAACCGATAATTGCTCGGGGCTTTTTTGTCGCCTCCTTTAAAGATTGGAACAAGAATCGATCCTTGCCAAGAAGATGGAATATTATTTTTTGCTAAAATAGATGTGAACAGTGGAGCAAGTTTGGACGCCCAAAAGCTGGGTCCTCCTTGAACACAGCCGGAGGAATTCCTCCTGGTCCTGGGGCTCCGTCTTTCCGTCCCTTTTTTATCTGCCTTTCAATTTGGTCCTCTTGCACTGTGCTATACTCAGTGCAAATATCTTGATTTTGTCTCTCTGTTCCCTTTTTGATTTTTATGCTTTTGTGGGAAAGCTCGTCCATTGGTAGCCCTGTTTGAGAGCGGTCTGAAGGTGAATTCAATTCTGTCAGAGAGTTGTATCCCTTTGTGCCTGTGACCTGATTAAAGGTGTGATTTTGTCGATTGTTGAAATGGCTGTGCAGAAAGAAATACCACTCGGACTCCAGTATGTTTGATGAGGCAGCTTTCGGGGCACGACCCCCAAGACCATTTACAGTTCGCCAAAATCTCGCAGAGTTATTCGTTCTTATATCTTGATATAATTTGGCCCAGAAGGAGTTCCACTGAGCCCTTCTATATTCTCTTTTTGCTGCCTTCAGATCTCGACGAGCTCCTCTCAGTTTGGTTATAATTAATGTGTCCATTGGCTTTGTTTTTAATTCCCGCCATAGCCGGTTCATACTTTTTTTGCCGATCGTATCACTGGATCCCATGTGGTCGACTGTTGGAGCTCCGTCGCTTTTGCGTGCGTTATTGGCTTTGCATATCTTGCTGTTAGCTTGCTTGTGAAGCTGGTCCAGTTGGTAATTTGGTCTGCAGTTGCCTCAGCGATGGTCTCTATCATGTGCTTTGCCTCTTTAGATACTTGCTGTAGGTTATTGACTGAGCACTTGATACGTTTTAAGTTGATCGTGAAGCTTTCAAAAGCTAGTGCTCCCGCCTCATCATGTTGCTCCATTTTGATGCTAAGCAAGATTTCTTGAGGACTATGATCGCTTTCTGGTCTGTCGCCAAACCCAAAGGCGGTTACTTGGTTCAAGAGAGAAAGATTGACAAAAGTATAGTCAATTAGAGATGCGCCGGTATTTGATAAAAATGAAAGGCCAGGTGGCTTATCCGGATTGAAACGCCCATGGAGGGCTCTGAGGCCAAGATGTTCTAGATTTCCTTGAAGGGTACGACCTTTCTGATCATCCTTGCGCCATCCTGGGCGATCCTGCGGTGGTATGGCCCAAACGCTTTCCTGTGATTTAATCACCTCGTTTTTTGGAGGTCCGACATTAGCCACATATTGAAGTCTCCAGAAAGTATAATGTCGGCATTCGGAAGCCCTGATCTTATTCTTAGCACTGTCGCTATCAGTTCTTTTGAGAATTTTTGCCTTGACACGGAATTTGGGCGGATGTACACATTCAGTAGAATTATGGTCCTGGGCTGGCCTTGGGGGGTATTAAAGGAGATTCCCACGGACTGGAAAGAGTTAGAAGGACTTGCGAGATCCCACGTTGTAATTGCATTATTTGATGATATAAAAATAGCTAGACCTCCGCTACCTCGTCCAAATGCTTTTGCTTTGATAGCTGGTTTGTGGTGAGTTTTGAACCCTTCCAAATGCTGCGGCTCTACCAGCCATGTCTCTTGTAATAATATGATCTCGAATGACCGTAAATAAGAGATCATGGCTGCATCTCCCAGTTTGTTTAAAAGCCCGTTGATATTCCAGGAGCAGACCCTTAAAGGGCGACCTTCTTGTTCCTTTTGACTGCTGATTTGTCATCGCAGCAGCCGGGTTGAGTTCAAAGAACCCGCCAGCCATGACCATGTGCAGGTCTGTTCCATTCCCCCTTTTGATTTGTACTGGTCCACTCCTAATTTTCGATCTTCCAAGTCGGGGGTAGGAGTCTTGTCCCGGGCACTCCTCAAAACCGAGTAAACTCTTCCTTGTTCCGCTCGTGGGCGCTCTGTGGCTCGGATTTCCTGTAGGACATATGGGTATCCTGGTTCCCTGCCGGGGAGTATGGTAATCCCCCACTGCTTGAAAGTATCTGTATGGCTTAGGATCATATTCATTACCTCACTCGATCGCCAAGTGACCTTCGTAGTTTCGTTTGTTTGCCCCTGACCTGGCGCTATAAATTCTATCGAGATAATATCTCGTGAGGTTACCGCGTTAGACAACCCAATGGCTTCTATCAATTTAATGATGTTCCCACGGTTTAGAATATCACAGCTGCCCTTGGACTTATACTCTGGATATAAATGCGAGATGGTTGTTGCTCCGTGAGAAGGGGCCATATCAGCCCCTTGTGGGGATTCAAGTCTTGTCACACAGTGAATTGGGGTTGGTCCTATCCAGGGTCCGAGTATTCCCCCTTCACTATTTTGTGCACTGGTGCGGGAATCGGCCTGTTCAATGCTCTAGGGCTGTTTTGAATTGTAGCACATTCGTTTTGTGCTTTATCTCCTTTGTCTTGCGCCATTGGTAAAAGGTTATCCTGGTGAGCATTGTACTGGCTGCTGATTGGGGCTTGATTTTGAGGTTTAATCCTGCCAGGTGACTCTATAAGCATGGTGCGCCTGTGTCCCACGTCTCTTGTCGAGGGCATGGGGTCCGGTTGTAGGCCTTCGATGTTGGTGCTTGACTCAAGTTCCCCCCTTTTCTTGACTGCGCCTGGTCTGCTCCTACGGTTTCTTTTCCCATCTCAGGCAGTGGGGAGCCCATCTGATGCTGCTTTGGATGACTTGACTGGATTATTGGGGTTTCTATTCCCTTAATTTCCTCGTCTATTCTTGTTAGGTCGTCTTGCCCAATTGAATCTACTCGCTTGTGAATATTGAACAATGGATAGAGGTTCAGCTCTTGCCTGGGCCGTCGATTCTTATTGCGGCCTTTTCGCTTCTTTTGTCTTTTCCCCTTTCCATTAAGATCGTCTAAGTCTTGATCCAAGTAGGATGGTAGGGTGGTATCTGCTTTGCCTGCGGCTGGAAGTTTTTGTTGGTCAATCATTGTACTGCCAGTGGTCGGAATTTCTCGAGACGGTGTGGTCGCCCTGCATGCTGCCCCTCTTTCCGCTAGTGTTGCCACTACCTTGGCCTTATTTGTGGGGCATGATGCATCCTCTCTTTTACATGAAGGGAGAGGCTTTGCATTTGTAGTTTCTTTTATATCCTCCAACAGTTTTGTCATCATTTCTGGCAGCGTGCTTAATTTCTCAATGATTGGTGAGCAGTCGCAACCTTGTCGCGGGGGGTCGGCGTCCGCTTGGACCCGTCTGATCAAATTGTTTACGTTTGTAATTTTGTCGTCTATGTTAGCGACGTACACCGCTAATGTGTTTAAGAGATTGATTTGTATGTCCATTTTGTTAGCTTGGTAGATCATGGCGTCGGCTGATTTTTGTAAGATGTCCAAGGCGGTGGCCCATGCCGTCTCCTGTTTAAAGTCCTCCTTCTTCCCCTCATTTAGGGATGGTGGTGGCCTAGGCTGATCAGGAACGTCTTTGCCATATGATGTAAGCATGTTTTCCCATTCTTTTGATTCGAAGAAGGAGAGGTCTCTCTCCTCGGGGTGTGCCGCTGCCTCGGCAGGCAAGGACCCGCTCTGCCTTTGGTTTGAGGGCTGAGCTGGAACTGTGACTGTATCGCCCTCCCCCAAAGTGGTGAGTGTTCTCGTAGTGCCAGCGGCGTAGTTACGAAAGAAGCCCCTCCTTGCTCCGTTGCGTCGGTTGTGCTGCCCTTTGTAGGTAGTGTAACCTCGTCGGACTTGGGGTCTGAGATGGTCTGGGGAGAGGATGAGTTATTGGCTGCCAAGTCACCCATTGGCCCTAGATGGATTGACGCGTTTGTTTGTAGTATGCGTTCTGAAGCCAAGATTAAAGCTGGAGCCCCTAGTCTGCTCGGCGTAGTCAGGTCCCCTCCCCCCTGTTGTAATTCTACTTCATTTGACTTGCCAATGTCGGTTACTTGGTGTATTGGTGGCGTTCTTAACTCTGTAGTGTCGCCAAAACTGTCCTTGCAGATGGTCACTATGGGGCTCAGAGGTTCAGGTAGCCCAGTGATTTTCATGTTGCTTGAAAAAACAGCTGACCCTGCGTCTTTTAAAAAGTGAATTTTGTCGTTATTTTTGGTTGGAACCCAGATGGTCTGTGTCCGACAGAACTGGCTTCCTGTGAGTGTAGGTAGGATGCACCCTCAATCATGCCTCCAGATACGCTTGGTGACAGGTCGAGAATCAGATCGCTGGCAGTACTGACTGTCTCAGTCTTTCCTCTCCGTTTCTTTTTGTATTGTGGAGGTATATTCCTCAGCTTCCCTGATCGCATCCTGTGCTTTATCCTGAGCTTGGGCCGATTTTATCTTAGAGGGCCAAGGTCCCCGTCCCAAGCCCACTCACTGGCTAGCAGACCCTGACAGTCTCTTATTGTGGTTTGTCAATTGCCACTGCTGTTATTCTTCCTTCCTTCCAGCAAATTCCCCCTGCAGTAAAGAACGTGCAGCTAACCTCTCGCGTGTTGCTTATGAACCCCAAATAGCTCAAAGTACAACCAAGCGAGGAAGCAGGAGAGAAAGGGAGCAAATGGGCAGTTATGTGCAGATATGAGCAGATATGAGCAGATGTGAGCCTCAATCTCCAGCTCCCTCTCTATTCTGCCCGTCCGCTCTCACCGGCAACCACCGCCAGCTGCCAGCCTCCGGTGCAAGGAGGCACCGCAGCACCTCTCTCCAAGGTCGCGGGCCGCGCCGAGAGGAAGTGCAGAGCCTCCCCGTCTGCCGTCAATCACCCCCATCGCTCACCTCAGTCTGCTGCGGGGTAGGGGACCTGGGAGGCCGGGGAGATCCAGGAAGATCCCACCGCAGCTCAGGAGCCCGGGAAAATCGGGAAGACCGGTACGCCCAAGCCGCCACCGCCAACCACCAATCGCCAATCACGACCCACCGGTTGCCAGTCGAGGCAATGTCGAGGCAAAGTTCAATGAAGCCGCGGCTCACCGGCCGGGAAGCCAAGAGACCGGGAAACCTCCGGGAACCTCCGGGAAACCTCCTGCTGCCGCCGCTCTGCACGCTTGCTGCTGCTGCTACTGCTTAGGCGCAACGAAAACCTGGCACTGGATCACTGGACAGGTGAAACCCTTTCTGCTCCCGGTGTGGCCAGTATAAATATATAATTCACTTTACTAAATGCGGTAATTACTGCAGACTCCATGCAGAGACGTTTTAAGGCACGGGCAGAGCGCACAATTGACCAGGGACCCCGACTTCCAAGGAGCCCTCTAGGCAGTGAACATTCTCCCTATTGGGTCTCTGTCGGTTCTTTCTGTTTCACTATCTAAACCTCTCTTCCTTTGTCTGTCTTCCTCCTCCCCGCAGCGCCTACCTAGACTTCAAAGCGCAGGAGACATATGACTGGGAGGAGAAGACAAGGCGCCGGCCCCAGTGAGCAAACAAATGCCAGACAGGGAGGGGCGGGAGCGACAGGTTTATAGAAGAGGGGACGAGAGAGTGAGAGATGGGGAGGCAGGGGTGAGACTGTAAGAGAGGGCAGGAGTGCTGAAGGTGAAAGGGATGGGGAGAAGGGGCGGGAGTGTGTGGGGTGGGAGTAGTGAGGTAAATGTGAGGGATACTGAGAGGCTGTTGAGATCGTGAAGGACGAGGGGAAGAGAGAGAGAAATAGAGTTGTTATCTTTTATGTAACTCATGTACTCTGAAGTCCTTAAGTAATGTAACAGGTCCTATTGTAAAGCGCTCTGACGCCTTAGGGCAAAGTTCCCGCTATATAAAAACGCATAAATAAATAAATTTAAAATAAATAAATTTAAACTGCGAAGGATGGAGCGAAAGAGCGAATGCAGGGAAGGGTTTGGAGGGTGGGGGTGCTCCTATCCTGGGACTTGCAAGAAGGCTGTGGGCTCTAAACAGCCTGGAAATCATCGTTTAACTCCCGACCCACAAACCCCGTATAGTTGGGATTGTGAAAGTCAATCAGAAAAACACGTTTGAAAAAATAGAAAACTAAGTCTGCAATTTTTCCAAGGATCGGCCTGGGGGTGGGAAGTGATTCTAAGGTTATAAGTCTGGGAAGAATCTATTAAAAACAGCATTGGCCGGGCGGCCGCAGGAACTGACACGGCCGCGCGGCCGTGAAAATGATCAGCGGGTTTTGTAAGTGCAAACAGTGGCTTTTGCTGGCGACCAGCTTGCGTTCACGCGAGCGTCCAGATGGTGAGGGAAGCCATATGGCGCCTGATCGCGCGTGCACGCTCGCGTGAACGCAGGCTAGTCCCCAGCAAAAGCCACTGTTTGCACTTCCAAAACCCGCTTACTAAAAGTCTCGCCAGAGCAGCGCATGCGCGCTGGCTCAGGCGAGACCTAAAAAACTACATGAATGTATTCCAGGCTTGCTGAAGTCGGACCTATTGGCTTTGCCAACGCGTGTTTCTTTTGCAGACCACCTCCTCTTACTTTGTGGTTTCGTTTCTGCAAAAAAAAAAAAAAAACACATCTACCAGCTGTAATGGCGTGGCAGGCAGGCAGCATTGAAGTTTTGCCGAGAGTGCTTCCGTCACGCCGACAGGACAGGAGCACTATCGGAGAAAAGGCTGCCTGCAGAGATGGTGCTCATTATATGGTGGGCTGAGGTGTACCAAACGGGCCGACGCAGGGTTTAACTGCCACCCCATGAGGATATGCAAACAACCAACTAGGCTCTAAATCAGCCCATCAATCTTGGGAGATGCTAAGGGGCACTCACTTATCAACACTGGAAGGATGAAAGGTTGATGGACCCAATAGGTTTTAACCTACCACCAAGAGGTAAAAAATAGATTTCTGCAACAGACACTGAGCCACAAGACCCAACGAAGGATGCTATCATATTTACAGCAATAACTTAACATGGAACCACGTATTGACCATTTTACTAAGTTTCAGGTTGGAGCAGCGAACTGATGAGAAGCAAGATTAGAAACTGACCATCTTTAATAACAGTAATGAAAAATCATCAACCGATGCTTTTTATACAAAGACATACAATGCATAACAATTAACAAAGGCATCAACATACAGGTAATTAAGACCTAATAAGTCCATATAAACATAAGATCCCATTTCAAGCAAATTAAGTATTCTGTGTATTAATATCACGAAGGATATTTCAATGCATTAAAAGTATTCCATGATGGTATCATTAGCATCGAATTAAAGTCCAGCAGAGGTCACCTCCATAAATGTGGTAATGTCAGCTTCAGAATCAAATGCCCTCCAAGTACAAAATTAAAACATACAGTGAATCCAGGCCCGGGGTTGCCCGCAGAAACACAGAAAGATCTGGTCCAGATGGGCAATATACCGGGGCATAGACTTGCCTCCCCTGCCGTGTACCGACCCTGCATGTCTCGGACCTGTACACACCTCCAACCAGTGGGTTGCCTGGGACGATGCGCTCTGTCATGTATTTGTTTACAGCTAATCATGTGTAGTTTGGGGAACGGTGTGGTAACCTGTGTCAAACGTTCTGTTATCGCGCCTGATGTTCCACAGGCCAGTTTGATTTGTGCATATAATCAGATGGTTGTATTGCGATGTGTATCAAAATGTATGCTTCGGGCACTGTTCGCCCTGTACCATCGAAAATCAATAAAATTTGTTGTTAAAAAATAAAAAAAACATACAGTGAAGAATTTAAAAATGTAACACTTTGAAAGAAAATTCAGAAACCCTTTTTGCAGACCACTCTCATTGGCAAATTCAATAAGAATAAGGTTTGGGATGTTTATAAGTGAAAGTGATTTTTCCGTTGATTGTTGAATTTGTATCGGTGTTTGTTGGATGAATGAGTGAATTAAAGTAGTTATGAACCAACAGCTGGATGGTTGAGTGAGTGCATGGATGGATGAATGAGAAGTAGTGCAGTGCGAGTATGGAGCGAGTGAATTAATGCATTAGTAAACAGCTGAATAAATTAGTGGATGGATGGATAAGAAATAATTAATAAGTGAGTGCATGGTTGTATGCAGACAGATTACACCAGACTAAATAGTTGAGGCCTCAGACAGCAGTAGTATTAGTGTTATAAAAATGCCTAGAATTACCAACTTTATGTCAGTGCAAGCATTACACTCGGCTTGGTAACCATTGCGCCAAGAATGTCCACAATACATGTCAAGAAAGAACAATTAATTGTGAGGACAGCCGAACCAGAGTAGCGAGGACAAGCATTACTCTAAGAATGGGCATCTTTGTTCCAAAAGTGTGCACCGTATATCAAGAATGAAAGTCAGTATGCCAGTGCAAGCACTACCCAATAGTGAACATCATCGTGCCAAGCATGTCCAGCATGTATAAACAATTACCACCATTATGCAATACTTAAATGTGGCCGATTACTCAGTGAACATTAGTGCATGTCCACATTTGTGCCATATTTGGGTGACTGATTTTAAATTTTGTAGATATCATAATCATGGGGAACATGGTGTCCTCGTGCTGAATAGAATAGACTCGGGGAATGACAGCGTCTTTACGCTAAAGAGTAAAGGGGTTCCTGAAATGAACATGGGAAGTTGCTGAGCAAAGGGTCTCAACAACCCACACTTAGTTCGGATTCCATTTCCGGCTAGTCGGATCTTGAGAATTAAAGGTGATGTATAAAATGAGGAGCAGCCAGGTGACTGACACAAGAGCAGAGACAGCAATTTAAATGAACTGCCTTTCGGGATTGGCAATCGTGTAGAGGATCTTGATAAGGGGAAATATGCAACCATTTGTTCAGACCTGAAATAGGAAGAGCTCCTGATCAATCAGAAGACGCCCCCTGAATTATCTTAAGGAAGATGGGGAGGGAGACTGTCAGAAGCCGCCAAGCGGTCCAACAGAATCAATGCCCACTCCCCTCCATTGACAAGTCCCATGCATGGTTCATATGAAACAGCAACCAGGCCAGTGCTTCATTCTACCCATACATTCAGATCCTATTAGAGCTCTGATTGGCCAGTGAACACTCATCTGATGCCACTCTCTCCGGGCAACTCAACTGCCAGTGCGAGGTTTCCTAAAACCCAGGAAGCACAAAACGGAGCGCGTGTCTTGGAGACTTTTACTTCATTTACTTGGACCCAAACTGCAGTCTTGCAAGTTCATGTCTTTCATATCTCTAATGAGATGTGAAATATGTTAATCAAGACACATTTCCGTTTACATTAAATGGTTTTCACTTTAAGTGATTTCCAAGCTCAATTGTGTCTTTGCTTATGAAATAAATACGTATGCTTTTCAATAGGTGAAAATTACAAGTGCTGTTTCTGTTCTTCTGTATCTGGTAATATATAGTGTGTTAGCGGTTGATACATATAGTGTTAAAAAAGTAAGAAGATTACCTCAGAGTGCTAAATAAAAGCATAACATGGTCCTAAATGTCCTTGTTTTTTAATGAATGCCTGACATTAATGTGAAGAGTTTGAATTTGAAAAACGAATGTGTCCTTCTGTAATGTAACTAGTGCTCATGTAAAGCGATCCAATACCTTCGGGTCGAGTCTGCGCAATATAGATCTGCAAACAAAATGATAATATACCCAAGAATGAAGAGCTTCTTAGAGCAGACTCTTCATTACTCCATTTTGCGTTGTATCAGGCCCCTGACCATCGGATTGGCAGTTGCTAGGTCTGCTATGATATATTTACTGCATATTTATGATTTTATTATGTCTGTGCATTTACTTTGTCAATACTCCTTTATTGTTTTGTCTTTAATGTTGCTTGTAGTGTGTTGTAATGTATGCTGCAAGTGAGAGCATTTGATATTGCCCAGTGCTCTACTGTGTCCAATAGAAGGGAGCTGGTGTGGAGAGTAAACAGGAGAGGGATTAGAGTGGACAAATTGGGCTAGAGATCGGTGAAAGTGGTAGTGGATAAAAGGGGCTGGATGTGAGGAGGAGAGTTAATTCCGGAAATAAATGAAACCACTGTTGTTCGATTAGCTTTTGGTCTTCCTTCTCTAGAAACAGGCTCCACTTGGTGAATGATAAACCCTCCACTTCTCCTTATAACCCGGCCCCTGTCCCAAACAGCCCTCAGGCTATGTTAAAGTCTATGAAATATAATAAAATAAACAAGTGTGTTTTATATAGGTTTCATGAAGCTTTTACCATACTAGTCTGTTTTCTAGCTTCTTTAGGGAATGGTATCAATGTCATCAATGCATTACGTGAGAATTCCCTGCAGTTGTGTTGACGTTCTATGTCAGTTACACCAATAGAGGCAATGAGATCACCATGGAGAAGTGTACTACAAATAAACCTCGTTTTGACTGTTCACTTCTTGGTGGTGCCTTTACATCACCATAACAAATTAACCAACCCCTCACTACAAAAAAATTGGATGTTCTCACTTATGTCTTAGATGTCCTTACTGCTCCGGTATATGTGCTCCGTCCTCGGCCATGTATTGCACGACTTCACACCTTCATACGCATCTTTGCTGCACTAATTTCTCACCTGTGACGTCTTTGCTTGATTCCTCGCATATGGCATTGTGCACCCACTTCTCTGGTGTATTCCGCCTTTTTTCCCCCTCACTTTATATTTAAGACTGCAGTAGGGTTTGTGTTCTTGGGCTGTTCTTCTAGCTAAATATTTCTGTCACACTGGTGTTCGCAGTGTGGAAAGTGGAGCAGCTGGACACTGAAAGGTGGCTCAGGTCGTAGTATTAAACATATAAGTAATAAAGGGGTCCTATGCTGATTAATGATGTGCAACCGTGTTGTTTAAAAGGAGAATGAGGACAGTGTAACAGCCTATCCACTATGCCTCTTCTATCACACATGCAGACTGTCATCACTTCCAACCTACACTCTGGAATTCCACATTGCTTGTCTATGTTCTTCTACCTGTTCTCACACGTCACGTGCCTGTGTTTTTCACAGGGCAAACATGTCAAGAATACCTCAACTCTACACCTGTGTAGTGACCTGGGGAAGGGCACTAGGACCCTGCCAGAGACAGAGGGGTCAAGGGGGAACCGGACACCACATCCGGTCAGGGGTGTGGGGAGGTCAGCATCGACGGAAAGGGGAACAGGGACGGATGTGCACAGCCGGCTTGCAAAGAGAGCAATAAAGAAACCTAACCCTACCGGTGTCCTGTGTATCTGTGGGTCCGGGGGACGCGACAACTGGCGACGAGGGTGGGATCCTCATCTGGCGACCACCGCTGCGTGAGGGACCGACGACGACGTGTGCAGGAGAAGCTAGAAGCTAGAAACGGAGCCAGGAGCCCACCCTGGTCCGCGCCGTGGAAAAACATCCGACCGCCAGAGAAGCGGTAAGAAACTGAAGTGCCCTGCTGCCCTGCAAGAGATCGTGCCTGCAGCCCAAATAGCCGAGAGACGCGCGAAGTTCAAAGGAACTATCGCGAGAGCAGGGCGGCCATTTTAAAAACAGGCAGATTGGACCAATCAGGAGCGAGGAACAAGGGGCGGCCATTTTGGAAGGTCAGGCAAAGCTCAGAAGACAGAAACAAACCTGCCAGGGAGAGACTCACCACGAAAAATAGTCGCATATGCCAGCAAAAGCTTAACAGACATTGAGAAGGCATACTCGCAACCAGAAAAGGAAAGCCTAGCAGTGGTCTGGGCGTGTGAACACTACCACATGTTCATCTACGGGAAGCCATTCACCATCATAACTGACCACCAGGCACTGGTAACAATCTATGGCAGCCCGGCCGCCAAAATGCCACCCAGGATCGAGCGCTGGGGCATAAGGCTGATGGACTACGATTTCACAATTGTACACAAGCCAGGGAAGGAACACAACCCGGCAAACTACATGTCGAGACACCCGCTGCCGCAGGCACAGGCAATGACATCCATGGCAGAAGAGTACCTAAATTTCATACTGAAACAAAACACACCGGCACCTATAACAATAGCGGAGCTAGCAAAGGAGACGGAGGACGATGCAACGCTGCAGCTGGCCATGGAGACAATGAGAAGGCAGAGATGGAAGCACGTCAACAATAACTGCACATGGGGAGAAGGAGTATGCAAGGAAGAAATGTTGGCTTTAAAGAAAATACATGAAGAGCTGTCTGAGACAGACACAGGAATAATGATGCGAGGAACCAGAATAGTGATCCCGAATGCACTCAGGCGGCAACTGGTCAATTTGGCTCATGAATCACACAGAGGCATGGTAGCAACGAAGAAACTGCTAAGAGAGAAAGTGTGGTTCCCTGGCCTGGACCGCATGGTGGAAAACACCATCATGACATGTCACCTCTGTCAAGTGACGGGCTCACCAGCCAAGCCTGAACCACTACAGATGTCCGAACTGCCAAGAGCGGTGTGGACAACACTAGCAGCTGACGCGACAACCTGTTCCACGAGTGACAACCGTCTTCCTAGTGTTTCCCTGCTCAACTTAGAGAGAACGATGCAACATGGAATGTTGAGTTTGTCATTCTTTGATTGATATGGCAGTTGGGCCAATGGGAGGTGGAGAGGAAGAAAGAGAAAACCATTACGCTCCGGGTGAAGCTTCACTTGTAGCTTTATATGAGTAAAGAAATATTGGCGGAGTCCTGCACCGAAAGACATTTTCAAGGAGATTGCAACAACATGGCTGCATACTCTCAACTGGTTTTCCGCGTCCTTCCTGCGACTTGCTATTCTCACACCTCATCTTTCTTTTGGTTTCCCCCAGTCTTCACTGGATATCCCTGTTGCCCAAGCTCCTCTGCTATTTTCTGGCCGTCGTCACGCCTCATCTATGAATTGCTTGTCCTCGCTACTCTGGTTCGGCTGTCCTCACAATTAATCTCGCATCAGGCGTCCCTCATTTACCCAAGGTGGCCAAACTATCATCCCTAGCCTATCTGACTTTTGGCTTGAGTAGCACGGGCTCAATTCATCCTAACTCCTCGTGCCAGCTGTAACTGTGACTTCATTCTGACCTTTTCTGACCCCTGGATAGGACCCATATAAATGAGGACTCCCTTCTCCTAATGTCCCACTTACCACTGAACTTCCGTACCTCGCGTTTCGCCTACTCATCTCGTCTTCGGAGTCGTTCTTGCCTGCCCACCTTTGCCGCCCCATCACCCCTGCCCCACGCCCCAAATCACCACTTAAGCGTCTAAAAAAATCCTGTGCGCACAGCCCATTCCACTTACCACAGACCCCTCACGCCCACCCACGTACACTCATAATTTTGACAATTTCCTGACCTTACCCAAAAAGCACATTCTCCTCCTGTCATTCCCACCCGCTTTGCGTGGTCATTTGACCCCGAAACCCCTCACCTATGGTTATTTCCACCTCCACCTGCTCCTCCTGCACGGTCCTATAGAAGAGCAGGGATATGGCTTGTTCCTCGGTCGAAGACTCTTCCAGGAACTCAAGTATCCGCTGCTCGTTCTCTCCGTCGTTCCGGGTCACCAAGTCCTCGAAGCAGGTAGGGTCGGACAAGCTGAATGCGGCGTACACCCGGTCCCGCAGCCATTGCACCCGCCGATCGTCCATTCCTCCCGGCACAGTCTGTGTCAACTCCGAGCGTCCCTTCACTATGGCAACAGTGTGAGCGGAGTTACGGAGCGTCACAAAGTGAACTGCGCGTGCGCACGTTGTTTAATGAAAACTGATAACGGACGAAAGAGCCTTGCCGTCATTCCACCAATTTAACTTCTACCGTACACGTGTAGAGTTCGGTCGCAATGAGACCTATGTTAGACATTGGCAAACTGGGGGCATATTTACAACAAAATGATGCAGCGTGGCGCCGCATCCATTTTGTTGCGCCGAGCTGCATCATTTTAAAATCACAGGGATGCCTCATATTTTTTATTTTTTTGCACATTTATATAGGGAGAACTCGACCCGAATTTATTGGAGTTACACAAGGACACATTCATTTTTTGGTAGGCTCGGCGAGATTAAGTGATTTGCCCAGAATCACAGGAAGCTGAGCCTACGCTGAGGCTCGAACCTGGTTCCCCAGCTCCAAAGTCAGCAGCTATGGCCGTAGGCCACATATGTGGCATCCCTGCGCTTTATCCTGTGCTGGCACACAATTGGCTGCCATGCGCCAACACAGGCACCCTTCCACCCTGGTGCAAAGGTGTCTATGTTTTAGGGGGGATGTTTGTTTTTTTTTTTTTTTGCAGGAAGGGACACCTTTCTGCACAAAAACAATCAAGGGGGGTGTTATCTTTCTATATGTGCTGTAGAATGCAGCACGCATAGAAAGAGGAAACAAGCATTTGCAATGCAATAGGTCTCACATTTGCAAGAGTTAGAGCTATTGGCGTTGTAAATGACAATGTCTTATCTATGTGCTTTCCTTTACAGTACAGTGGCCTTTGGGACCTGATAAGTGTTTAGCAATGCAGTATATTATCCTGGATGCTGCCTGTGATGTTCATCGGGTTAATTGGCTGGTTAAGAATCGAAGAGGTTTTGTGTAATAGCAGTAAACACTGCGCTCTTCCCTCCTTGTGCATTTTCATATGCTTGCGAGCATGTGCTCAAGGTGTTGGAATGCCAAAGATACACTCGGCGAGAGAGAGCCTTTTCAATGTGACCTAAATTCAGTTTGCAACGGCCTACTGCCATGCCTGCCCAGATCTAGAAGGCTTTTTTTATGCAGCTTTGAACATAAAACAAGTCGAGCACACTGTGTGATCCTGGGCAAATCACTGTACCTATTAATGCTGTACTACCCCAATC
This sequence comes from Calotriton arnoldi, assembly GCA_963921515.1. Classification (NCBI taxonomy): domain Eukaryota; kingdom Metazoa; phylum Chordata; class Amphibia; order Caudata; family Salamandridae; genus Calotriton; species Calotriton arnoldi. The sequence goes on from CAWUFW010015070.1 coordinate 328,051, forward strand.
TGCTAAACACAGGTGCCAAGAAACACAGCAAGTGCAGCATTGTTTCTTTTATTTCCTTGTATTTTAGGGACTGCTGAGTGTACAAATGGACTGCTGAGTGTACAAATGGACTGCTAGGTGTACAAATCCCCTTTACCTGGTGGGTAAGAATGTAGGACCCTATCTTGGTTCACGAGCTTGACACTCCTCATGGAGATGGTAGTCAGCTGCTGGGCAAAAGTGTCAGCCTATGGAGACGTCTCGATGTCAGCAGTAGTGCCTCCTCTGACTATACCAAGAAACAGATGTTTATTTAAATTTAAAAAACGCATTCTTGCCTTGGGCTGAGATTGTGATCAGGCTACCATTGTTTGTGTGATACAGATAGCTGTGTCGCAATATGGATGAAAATAACAAACATATTTGCACAAAGTACGTGTAGGTCTTGTACATAGCGTCAGGGCAATATGATAGTGTTCTTGCGAAGTTGACTCGTGTAAGCAAAGTCAGTGTTTCCAAGAAACTAACCCAAAGTGTCGCGAATGCAAATGTGTGTCAGAAGTCGATGTGACAAGTGAAGGCAACTTCAGGAAAGCCCTGTGTTCATGTAAAATGGCATCATTTCCTTCTAGGCCTTACCGGGACACATGACAAAATGTTGGAATTTTTGTGATGCTGGATGCACTGGAGGGCGAAGGTAGGCATCAAGTAAATCCATAGATGACAGGAAATCTCACTTCCTTAAAAAATCAAGAATGTCTTGGAATATCATCATCTTGAATCTCACATGTAGAATGTAAAGTTCACTGTTTTTAGTTTTGGCACAGACCTGAAGTTCCCTGAGGATATCTGTACTGCCTGAAAAAGTATCAAATACACTCCCTTTCCTCTCTGATGAAGGGAACTGGGTCTATTGCTGCCTGCAATAATAATTTTAGAATCCTATCCTGTAATGCCTTTCTTTTCACTGGATTGGCTGGGAGAGGAGTACTGCAAAACAAATTTGGAGGAACAGTCTGAAAATACAATTAGATACCCTTCTCGGATGATCTGCAACATCCACTGGTCTGAAATTGAATTCTGCCATTGTTCTGAAAAGAAGTGAGGCTACCTCGCACTGGATGCTGATCTGATGTTATGGCATAGTCATGATTTTGAGGATGATTCTCCTGCATTGCCACTATGCTGCTGCCACAGGATTTCATCTGATGGAGGGACTCCCCAGCCACACCGCCTCCCTTAAAAGGATTGATTAGCAGCTTTAGCTTAAAAGGCAGGCCAAATAGCTCTGCAGTTCCCAAAGAACCTAACCTTCCTCTTCTTGACAAGGGTGGAGCCATCAGTTTTTTGTCCTCAGCCAAGTTCTTTACCACAGTCTCCAACTGTCTTCCGAATAGTCTAGCCCCAGGAAAGGAAATCTTCATCAAGAGGTTTTTCTCAACAACTTCCACCTTCCATGACCTGAGCCAAATCTGATCCCCAGCTGCAAATGTTGGTCTTGTTGCTGTTGCATTCAAAGTATAAAAAGAGTAATATGTCCAGAGCACCACATAATTAAAAAATTCTTCTTGGTCCATCAACCCGACAGGTCCATATGTTTATCCGCAAAGAAACTAATACTTCTTCACACATTCATCAAAGTCCAAATATAAGACACCCTTTTAGGTCTGTAGTTCCAAATGCTTTAATTTTCAAGGTAAAGTAACCTCAATTGTGGTCCAAAGATGAATACAGCCGACATGCGTTTCGTCATTTGACGACTTTTTCAAAGCTCAAAAAGATCCGACGAAGCAAACGCGTTCACTAGTACAGCTTAAGAATTTGCATGCATTCCTCGGAGCCCCGAGGATGAAAGTTGCTTAGATAACAGTAATTCCCTTTAGGTAATAAAATCCTAAAAACGTCCCAGAACCAAGTATATCAGAACAGTACTCGGTTGTCAAGCAAAAATGGTAGGTAAACATGATAGTCTTTGGGGCTATGATAGGCCCGTAATTATCCATTTCCAAAGTAATGGCACGTCCGGTGTTCTGTCAGTGTAAACGCGGGTATCAGAAAGAAAACATACCTATTGATCCATCAGAGCCGGAATCAACTCTGCTGCCTGATCCAGGAGTTCTTCCAACTTCAGAAAACTTTAATCAGGGACGGAATAGTGTAACTAGAATAGGCAGTCGCTCTAACAGAAACATTTGTCAAAACAAAGGCACATTTCATAGCAAGATCAACCTGCTTGTCAATAGAATAAGCTGGGACTACCTCCCCCATGAAAAAGTATGGATAGGATATCTCTTTGACAGGAACCGAGGGAAAGAATGTTGGTCTGTATCCTTCCGCTCTTTTCCCAGGTCTTTCTTAATGGCACTATGAAGAGGAAGAATTTCTGCTGTAGCGTTTACCGGGCCCTTACTTACTTTCTAATCATTTGGTCCTCCGATGGACCTTGCTCTGTGCTGAGAGGGGTTGGATATTCGGGGGAACTGGCAGTTACCCAATGAGGACCAGGAATAGGATAACTGTATCTACAAACTAGAAATTAAACTCATATAGATGAAACTCAGGAAAATACAATAGATATAAAATATGATCACTGCAAACCCAAATCTCCTAAAGAAACTTACGCGCGCAAGGATCATGCAAACCAGGAGTTCCGTTATAGCAATAAAGAATAATAGCATCAGGTTTTGATGATCAGAAACTTCACTCTTGCACTTCTGTTTAGTCATAGGATAATCCAGAATAAATGCACATTCACAAAGGACAATAAGTCAAAATAGCAGATTCAAGTCAAGGCAGTTAATTTGGTTTATCAGATTAAATGGAAACAATTTACATTTAATAACTTTAGCAATTTAGATTGAATTCAGATTATATTAATTTAATGAATACCGAATCTCAAGATTCAGGAATGATAAGGAAATCAGATAGAGGCAGTCTCTCTCAGCCGAGGTAGACTCCCAGACACACACAGCGTATGCGTCGATAGGTAGCTAGGTAAGCCTTTGCAAAGACACATTCAGGAAAGTTCAGCATAGACCACATAGAACACAGTTTTGTTTAGAAATTCTGGTAAGAAAGTTGAAAGTGCTTGGTTATAGAGAGTTGCCATTGTCACCTTGTAATGCACTTTGGCGCATGAAATAGCATAAGGTCATTTACAAACGAAATGGCAACTCGCTATAACCAAGCACTTTCAACTTTCATACCAGAGTTTCTAAACAAAACTGTGTTCTATGTTTTGTCTGTCCCTCTTGTCTTTCAGGTCATTTTAATATACAAGGTAGAATCTTGCCTTGTCAACGTACAGCGTGACTGGTTACTTGAATTATCTGCACACACAAAAGAATCAGTCACGCAGTAGTGTAAGATATTCTTTCTAGGTCCTAATGAATTGCTATTAGATCCCTTTGGGGCAGCAGTAGGCAAGAAACATGTTGACCACACAGCTTTAAAACTTATCACGACTGCTCTCTAGGACCACACGAGCAACACTGGTTTTAATTAGGTTAGTGAGCTCCATTAATAAAGTTGACTCAAACCTAGCATCACTAAACCTTTTTTAATCACCTCTTTCACTACACTACTCACCACACCCCACACACCCACACTCATCAACCTCAAAAATCTAAAGATCTCCGGCAAAGAGTTCCTTCGCGGGCGCCCATCGGGCATTGCAGCGCTGGCCCGACGAGGAGCACGCCCAGATGATGAAGCCTGACACCTCTCGGGGTGTGTGAGGGCACTTACTCCAATTGGAGGATATTCCACTGACCTGATAGATTACTAGTAAATTGTCCTCTTCCTAGGAACTGCACACCCTTGCATCTTAATTATTGACGAAGGGAGCACGTGTGCTGGACCTAACCAATAGCTCCCGGTTTCTCTTGTTTGAATATTCCTAAAAATTGTCATCATCTGGATCCTTAGCTGGAGGTAATAAGGCAGCTTTATTGATAAAACTCACAGAAAATGATGTCACACAACATCTGACATCAGTTTCATGCCATAATGTGCCATGTATAAGGCTAAGAGAAGATGAAGAATGTTATGAAGTGGAACCTCCTGTAGTGACCCCACCTTACCTATCCCGGGAGACCAGTCCTGTGCTTTTGTCACATCTTTCGATGTCATATCCACGAGGAACAGGCACATAAAGAGGTATCTGCCATCTCTCAGTAGGATAAATATGAGATGCCAGCCATAATGCACTCCTATTGCCACATTTTTTACCAAACTCACAGCAGCGGCATCCATTCCTCGAGACAAAAATATCTGAGACTGGTATTTAGACTTATGTGGTTCATTTCCCCCCTTTCTGATAGAAAAGAAGTCAGAACACTACATCCCCACACAACATAAACAAAAACGTACTATTCCCTAACAGTGATAAGTTGCTCAGGAGGTTTGAAGTTTTGGATGGGACTAGATGACAAGAGACACAACGGAGCAGATCAGTAGAGTAATAAGAATACGAAGAGGAGCAATAAGAAGGGAATGCTGACAACACACTGGAGGCAGCATCACAGCCTAATTCACGTCACAGTCAAATGCAGCATGGTCAACACCAGTTCATTCTGATCCACTTGAATCAACAAAAGCCTGCACGGTTTAGATTGCTTTACAATCGGTCGTAGCTCAAAGTGTGCCACATGAAAGTGTTAGAAGTATGACACATTTCGAGTGGCGATATGGCTGTTGCGCCATCCGGTGACCATGGAGTCTCTGTCAGTGATGACATGAGGCCGAGGGTCATAATTGAGATCATCTTTGCAAGATCCTCAAAGTCCATCAAGCTTTTCAAGGGGACTTTAGATTTTGACAAGTTGTTGGTATTTGCTATCTGCAGTGTTTTCTTGAGTATAGCCATGAATCTTTCCACAGTGCTGTTAGCCTGTAGACACAGCAGTGTTATCCTCTGGTGTTTGAACCCTAAACATGCAGCAAACTCCCTGAATTCCCTACCATTAAAAGGAGGCCCATTGTCAGATTTGGCCAGAGAAAGAATGCTTAACGTGGTAAATACCTTGTTCAGTGCAGGAATACTTAGCATTAGCTGAAGTGCTTGGGACAAAATTATTACCAAGGCAAATGAGAATATACATCCATTGCCACTAACAAGTAAGTACTGCCCAGTTGCAATATGTACGAACAAGGAAATTGCCATTTCTTCCCAAACATTGGGTGGTAGAGGTGACATTTGGAGTGGTTCTGGAGCCTTGTCCTTTCCTAGGGCATGACAGACCTGAAACTCCTCTAAAGCCTGCTCTGCAAGCAAGATAAGTGAAGAAGTGAAGGGAACCAGACTGTCACAAGAGATGCTTGGTGGCAACAATGCCTCAATGTCGCTGAGCTAAATCAATGACATCTCTGCAGGGAACGAGATATCACAGGGCAAGTACCTCTGAACATCAATCTGGAATGATGAAGTGCTCGCTCCAGTAGTGGCTTCTCCGCTAAAGCGGAGGAGCATCGCCCCACTGAGCAGGTCTAAAAAGGTAAATATAAACTGATAAGAACGCATTGTTATTATCATTTTATTTTCCCCTTGCTCAGCTGGGTAGGGGTGGGGGTGCTCTGCTCACAGAGCAGGGCAGGGGAGGAGTGGTTTGCCCACTCCAAGTGCGCATGAGGCTTTGGCCAGTCGTCTCGGGCCAGCCAAACCGTCATGCGCACTTTGCATGTTCTCCATGCAGACTGCATTACAGTCTGCATGGAGAACATGCCCGGCCTCCTATTCTCTGGCTGCGCGCCGAACCACGGCGCTCAGAGCAATCACAACTGCATTGCAGTGTTATGATTGGCTAATGGGAGGCTGGGAGCTTTCTGCCCTGGAAGCGGGGAAGAGGACCATGAGGAGGAGGCGGCAGTGACGGCGGGTGGCAGTGGCAGACAGGTACGTGTGTATTTACATCTTTTCATTCCCTTCTCCCCCCCAACCCCGTGACCCTCACCCTCCTCCACCTTCAAATACCAGCCGCAACTGGCTAGCTCATGAACTTATCTAAAAACTTTGAGTTCATCCAATTAACTTTCTTCGAATGGCTTGTGAGTACACCCCAGAACTTTCCTTCGTTGAGTGTTTATGAGATCAACCACAACTTGGAGAGTGGGATCTTCGCTCAATGCTTGTGTGATCAATTATTTTCTTAGATCACTGGGGTATGCTTACTTAATGGCATATTGAAAATATTCTTATGCAGCTGAAGGCTTTGTTCATGTGAAATGATCGGGTACCTTGACGCAAAGTTTTCTAGTTTACGGTCTTTACCCGGGTGGTGGATGATCCTAAAAATTACAATCCTGGAGGAGGAGACACCATCTTTTGCTTCTAGAAGGCATCTTTGTTTCGGGATTACCAAAAATAGATATCACAGCCTGGTGGTGAGTAATTATGGTAAATGGCTTACTGTTTATGAACAGATACACTTTTTCGTAGACCCACACAACAGCCAGGCTTTCCTTTTCCACCTGGGAGTAGGTGTGCTTAGGATTAACAAGCCTCCTTCTGGCATACAGCAAGATACATCAAATATATCGAAAATTGAAGTGCTGTTCCGCTGTCTGACCATAGGATAAGTTTAAGCTATGGCCTTACTATATTCATATAGGTACAGGGGTTCCTAATTACAGGGAATAATTGCCCTCACCCACCTAAGTGGCATGCTTCAACATCGGGCTTGCACCTCATTGGGTGGGCACCACAATGCCCAGCGGGCTCCCATGGACTGGGACTCTTTTTTATATCCTGGCCCGGTGTTTGCCAAGGCTCAGGTCACTGCTCTAATGGTTTTATGGGTATAGCAAGTAGATTGTGAATGTGAGTGGATTAAAATTGGCTACAGGTACTCCCTGTAGGCTCTTCATTCGTGGTGAGTACCTGTGTCAGGATTTAAAACAATGCTTAACCAAGACGGGCAATAATGAGCCCTTGGTTGTGTTCAGTAGGGTCAACATGTTTCATGTCCACAAGTGCCGAAAGGTCTGGGCATTTCATGTGGACCACATTTAGATCCTGATCTACGTAGGGAAATATTAAATATTCCAGTAACTAAAATGAAAGGAAAGAAAATGTATAGTGCCCCCTTGACCAAATTAGTTGAACATAAGAGGCCTTATAGGGAAATTCGGAGCAATGGTGCCTCACTAATATTCAGTATGCAGAAGACTTGAAGAATCAGATCAAGGAATTTCGTGAAGTGAAGCTGCATTTTAGGAACACCACAACATAGACGAGGATCAACACGTAGCTGCTTCTATTGTGACTATCCAATAACAAGCAATGAGTCAACGCTGACTGGAGTTTAAATAGTAAACCACATCCAAAATGGCCTCCATTCTCGCAAGATTTCTAAATCTCGTGGGAACGTGTCACATGGGATTTGAAGTTTAAACTTGAAAGTGGGGTGTGTCCATGCACGTTGCCTCTTGCATGCTGCCACACAAGTTGAGTCCCAGGGCCCCATTCCATTGAGACACTCCTGAGAAAGGCACACAAAGCAGTGGTCACATATGTCCCAAATGTATGTGGTAAAGTGTGTGTGAAGGAGGTATACAGCTGTCGAAATATGGACACCACAAAAGGTAAAGAAATGGGGTTGCTTAAAGGTAAGTGAGTAGGTTGTGTGTATGGAAGAATGGTGAAGTGGAGGAGGTAAAAGCAAATAGATGCAGAAAAAGAGAGAGACGATTGTGCCAAAGAAGAAAGTGATGATGTGTGGCATGCAGATGGAGGATTTCAGAAAAATGTAAGGAGAAAAATACCGTGTTTAACAGAATGAGAGACTGCAGTTGAAAGTGGTGTGAACGGAAAACAGGAATGATCAAGACACCTTAAGCACCGTTACCCCTTCCAAAGACCTCAGTAATGTTTAATTTATAGTCTCATATTTTCAATTCTAATATTCACAATAAAATCATTGTTGTTACTCTTTAGGGTTGTGCGAAATTCAAATCACTTGCTTTTGTCTAATTATGCAAAAATTTGGAAAAACTGGCTCATTCCACAGAGCCAAGTTTCCTTCTATGGAATTGGTGAGGGCTGCTCCTGTCTTAGACATATGCCAGGCTGCAACATGGACGTCATTCATACATTCACTAGACACAACTATCTCAACAGTCAGGTCAGCAGACTGCCAGGTCTCCAGACAACCTCTCCTGAAGAAGTTTTCTTTCTTACCAACACCCTATGTTAGGGGTCTCCACCCTTTTCTGCAATAAGAGCTACTTATGTTCAATGAAACTCATCGAGAGCCATTAATAATATTAATGTAAATAGTGACCATATCAGACAAGATTACATTAGTGGTCACCATATTCAAGATTAGTACCAGCGATCACTTCAGTGCATCAGGCCTTGACAATATGGAATTCCTCTGCATAGGTAATACATAACAGTCAAAGCTGCAAAGCCTCTCGTACCAAGTTAATATTTGTAGGAAGCTGGCTCTGTATATACTATACCAAAGTAAGGTATACTGTACACGGAGTTCAGTGGATCCCCAGAGGCTTAAGGAGATAATACTAAAAGCTCTATTTGTGGTAGATACTGCACCACCAGCGGCACTGGGGCGGCCGGGTGCAGAGGTCTCTGGGCCCAATGTTAGTCAATTGACACTGGGGGCACGAACAAGAGGTGCGGTTTGCAGGTAGGTAACACCACCAGCGACACAGGTGCAGACGGGTGCAAATCGACCAATAATTTTCAATGGGGAATCTCGGTTGCACGAAGAGACTGCAGGCTCAGACCAGAAGGCTGTATGAAGGTGACCACTGGATGGGCAGGTAAGTTGAGATGTCGAAGGGGGCTGGGCTCCATCAGCTGGGCTCCCCATAGTCGGGGGGGTGAGGATGCAGGGGTATTTTTTGGTGTTGGATTTTCTTTACCGGAGCCGGTCGCGATCAGGGGGACCCTTCAAGATGAGGGTACAGGAGGAGTCTTTGTGGTGTCTAGAAGAAATCAGCCAGAACTGAATTTGAGGTGCGGATCGTTGGGGAGACTTCTCTGGACAGGTGAGCCACTCAGACTTCAGATATGGATTTTTTTCCCGTAAGATCAGAAATTCTTTCTTGTTGGAGTTGAGTTTGAGGCAGTTGGTTCTCATCCAGTCGGCTACATTGGTCATGACATCTCAGAAGTTTGTTCAGGTGGTGGCGGGGGAGGAGTTGAGTATCGTCTGCGTAGGAAATTATGTTGAGGCCATGGGATCTGACGATACCTGCGTGAGGGGTCATGTAGGTGTTGAACAATGTGGGGCTAATGGAAGATCCTTGGGGTATGCCGCATACGATGTTCTTGGGGTCGGAGGTGAAAGGAGGCAGCCAGATGCTCTGTGTGCATCCTGTGAGGAAGGAGGCAATCATCTTGAGGGTGTTTTACTGTATGCCTATGTTGTGGGATCTGTTGATGATGATGTGGTGGAATACTGTGTTGAACGCAGCAGAAAGGTCGAGGAGGATCAAGGCTACCATCTCCCCGTGGTTGAGGAGGGTTCTGATGTCGTCTGTGGCAGCGATCAGCACGGTCTACATGCTGTGACTGGCATGGAATCCTGGTTGGAAGGCATCAAGCAGGTGGTTTTGTTCCAGGTATTCGGTGAACTGTTGGTTGATGGCCTTCTCAAGTACTTTGGCTGGGTAAGGGAGCAAGGAGATCGGTTAATAATTTTTGAGTTCGCTGGGGTCAGAGGAGGGTTTCTTTAGGAGGGGTCCGACCTCTGCGTATTTCCATCTGCCAGGAAAGGCTTCTGTGGAGATGGAGGTGTTGATGATGCTGGTGAGTTCCGAGCTGATTTGGTCTGTCCCGAGGTTGAAAAGATGGTGGTGGCAGGGGTCAGTGGGTGCCCCTGAGTGGATGGATGACATGATGGCTGTGGTGGTCTGTGCGGTGAATGGAGACCATGTGCTGATCACTCGGCTGGCGTGCGCTGGTTGGCCGAGGCCGTTGAGGTTGAAAGCAGTGGGTTGAATGTCAAAGCTGTTGTAGATGATGACAATCTCGTTGTGAAAGTAGTCTGTGGAGTGTCACAGAGTTCTTGGGAGGGGTGGATTGTGTTCTCTGTGGCTGCCGGGTTGGAGAATTCCTTGACTATTTTGAATAGTCCTTTTGTGTGGTTGGCTGTTGTGTCGAGGTGAGCTGTGATGGCTGCTCTCCTGGCTTCCTTGATGTACGCAGGTGGTATTTGCTGAGGGCTGCTCTGTGAGTGGCTCTGTCGGCAGGGGTCCTGGTGGAGAGCCATCGCTTCTCAAGACGGTAGCAGTTGCGCTTGGTGGTTCTGAGCTCAGGGGTGTATCAGCTGGCATGTTTTGAGGTTATGTTGGTTTTAGCTGGTTTCTGTGGGGGACTCTGTCGCCACATTTGGTCATCGATACAGAGAAGTTCTGGACGGCTTGTTCTAGGTCTGATGATGGCTCAGGATTGGGTGGAGCTGAGAGCTTGAGTCCACTGATGCTGTGTTACGTTGCCGCAGTGGGCGGAGCTGTGATGTTTGGTGCTGGTGTGCTGAGAGTCGGAGATGGTGAAGTGGACGATGGCGTGGTTGGACCAGGTGAGTTCTGTGACGTGGCTGAACTTGACTCTGTCGCTGGAGGTGAAAATGGGGTGGAGTGTGTGTCCAGCTCTGTGCATGGGTTCAGTGACCAGTTGTGTGAGGCCAATATTATTCAGGTTCTCCAGGAGGGTGGTGGATCTGGCATCATTGGGGTTCACATGGAAATTGAGGTTGACAAGTAGACCGTTGTGGTAGGAGTTGATGGCTAGGAGGCCGATGAGGTTGGAGATGGCGTCGCAGAAAGCAGGTCGAGGTCCTGGGGGCCTGTATACGAGGATGCCTCTCAATGTGGTCATGACGTCAGTCAGTCTATAGCTGGAAGTTGATGTGTTCCATGGGGGGAGTGTGGTCGTCATTGGTGGCAATGCATTTGATGGTTTCCCTAAAGGTGATGGCGGTGCCTCCACCATTCTTGTTGGTGCGGTCGCGGTGGATTATCTTGTAGCCGATGGGTTTGGTGGTGGCGATGTCAAGGTTCGACAAGGGGCTGAGCAAGGGTTCGGTGATGTAGGAGATGATCGGGGAGAGGGTGGTGATGGGGTCCCAGGTTTCTGTGGTGTGTTTGCAGAGGGATTATGTATTTAGCAAGATACAATGGAGCAGTTTTGGTTGTTCATGGTCTTGCGGGCGGATGTGACGTGGGATCCTGTGTGGACTGATGGTCCTGTGTTGCAGGAGAAGCTGCAGTGGCAGCAGGTGTTAGGGTCCTTTGGTTGTTCGTGGGGAGGAGGTGCAGCAGTTGATGTTTTGGTGTCCGGGGTCCAGGAGCTCCCTGGCTGTGTAGCAGAGGGTGGCGGGAGGGACAGGGTTCCTGGCGAGGATGGGCGCAGATGGGCTTGCCTTGGTGCACCGGGGGCGTGGCCGTGCTTCGACCTCCACTAAGTAGGTCCTGGGAGGAGTGCTCGGGAGGCGGGAAGAACGGGAAAAATGGCACAGGAGGAGCGGGAAAATGATGAAGTGCTGGTCCTGGACCTCGAGCACAGGAAACCTCGGGGCTAAGCCTAGGGTACTGGACCCATGTGGGCTGGCAAGCCAAGCTGGCTGGTGAGGCTGGCTTCAGGCAGGAGCAGCCTGACTGTGGCGGCATGGACAGGCGGCAGGAAGAGCTGGTCAGGACCTGCTCAATGGGGCCGGGCTACAGCCTCTATTAAGTAGGTCCTGGGAGGGGCGCTGGGGAGACGGGAGGCAGGAAGAGCGTGAAAAATGGTGCAGAAGGAGCGGGAAAATAGTGAGGTGCCAGTCATGGGCCCAGGTCACAGGAAACATTGGGGCTGAGCCTAGGGTAATGGACCCAGGCGGGCTGACAAGGCAGGCTGGCTGGTGAGGCTGGATTCAGGCAGAGCCTGGCAGTCGCGGTGCTGACATGCAGCAGGGAGAACTGGTGAGGACACGCACCCACCACTCCCCAAAAATAAATACCAACACATGCAAAATAAACCCAAAATTAAAACGCCCCCACCATAATCCCCTAAAACCCTTACATCCTGCCCTAGAACCATAAACAAAATAAAATAAAAAGTAACAAACAGTAAACACATAGATCACCACTCCTCAAAAATAAATTACACACATCCTCAAAAAATTTAATTATCTGAAAATTAAAACACTCCCCACTCGAATCCCCCAAAAGCCTTATATCCAGCTCCTTGAATTTTCAATAAAAACAACGTTCCAAATGAGGAAAAAAATAAAGAAATATTTGTAAAAAAAATAATATGTAAATAAATACCCACACCACAACAATAAATACACACATCTAAAAAAAAAAAAAAAGTAGATTACCCTTTAACTCTTAGTTCCCATCCCCCTAAAAACCCTAATCACTTATAATTTTTTTTTTTACTTTTTGGGGTAAACCCCCTCAATTCCTCCTAAACCCCTTTTTATCATTTTACTTTATTTTTTACTTTTTGGGGCTATACCCCAACCTCTTTAACCTTAACCTTTCCTAAACCCCTATTTGCAACTTTTTGTTTTACCTTTTGGGGCGGGGGTAAACTCCCAACCCCTTTTTGACCCCAACCCCTCCTAAACCAGTTATAACTCCTTGTATTTTACTTTTGGGGGTTAAACTCCTGAACCACAAAGAAGGGGTGTCCAGTGACCCATTCAAGTCTAAGGGGAGGTGTACCAGGGAAAGAATGTTGACCCTTCAAAGGCTGGGGTGTGCTATGACTGTCAGCAATCTGGGTACCATAGAAGAGACCCTGTTTGTTTCAAGAAGCTCCCCATAGGTGAGCAGTCCTCTGGGATTGCTAGTGTAGGGATTGGGGTGGATGTTTGCCCAGGGAATACCAAGGGTATACGGACGTCGCCTTAGTATCGGTGGATGGGGTGGACGTGGACAGGTTGGTTTCCCAAAGAGCAGACAATCCTAGATCTACTACACAGAATAGTTGATCCTGAAAATAAAGTAAAGTTTCACACCATGAAAGTAGCGAGCTTTGAGGGGGAAGGGGCTAATGGCCTGAAGAAGATAGCTGTGTCTCCTGCCATCCAAGTGGAGTGTCTCCTGGGAATGATCTTGAAACTTCTGCTTGGTCAGATGTGGAGAAGAACATTCATGCAGAGATGCTGGGTCTCCCTGAGTGGTTATGTGTGGGACCACCAGGGCCCAAACAGCATGTCAGGGGAGTCGAGGAAGAGTGGATGCTGGAATAATGGGCCTGGCCCCTACAAACAAGAGGAAGAGCAAGATGTCTGGTAAACTAATTTCAGAGATTCACATGGCCCAGATGGAGTCTGTCCCTCGGGGGATGGACTTGGAGCCTGAAGTGTAAGCTACTCCCTGAGACATCTGCCAGAGCTTGCAGAGCTGCAAGTGGCTGGAGTAGAGGTGGGCGAGCCAACAAATTAAAAGGATGAGCTTAGCCAGAGCCAAGACAAGGGTCTGGCTTGGCTCGAAGAGCCCGTGCATGAGCCAAGGACTGAAAATGTTGCAGTGTAAATCAAGCAAAAACAACACATAAAATATGATAAAGTCTCTTCAACATTCACATCAGTGTATTTCTTTAACATGCAGAAGCTTTGACATGAATATGTCACATTATATCACTGACCCGAGAGGTACTGATTAAAAGTGCCCTGGCGGTAAGTCAGTTGTGATGTGTACTCTGTATGTGACCCAGATTCTTATACATAGAGCAGCGTTATAGTCTTTAAAAATATGTTTTTGTACAGCTCTTATTCTGAACTCATGTATTTGAAGGTGCTTTCCTATGTGATAAGGATGACAAAGAAGGATTGAACAAATAAAATATTTGCCCAAGATCACACAATTTGGTCAAAGGGAGAAGCTGGGATAAACCCCAGGTTTTCTGATTTCACTTCGTAGAAATCACCCACTATTTAATTGGCATCTATTTGTTTCTTCTTTTTACCTCAAATGTTAATGCTCTGTTTTTAACTTTTTGTGCATGAGGGTAGAGGTGGGAGGCAGGAATAAGCTACATGAAAGCTTGGCTCGTTTTGGGCTGGAGGGTCAAAGAGGAACTCTAGCTGAGACAGAGCCAGACAGCTGGCTTGAGGCTGGCTCGAGCTTTCAGTAGCTTGCCCACCTATAGGAAGGAAGACCCTCCAGGGAGGAGTTTTGCCAAGCCCTACACTTGAGGGCCTTTGGCAGCAGGCTGAAGTCTAAAATCAGTGGAGCCCACAGGATCTTCTGGGAGGATGGTATCTTGCACAGTGAGGCAAGGGAGCCCAAATCTGCCCCTAAACAGTAGAGGGTATTTCGCTTCAATCTGGCCCATGGCAATTCCTTGGCAGGGCATCTGGGGCTGACCAACACTTGGGAGAGCCACTTTTACTGATCCCAGATGTCAGAATAAGTAAAGGAGTTCTGTAGCTGCTGCTTCCTCACCCGCCAAGCCAGTGGCAAGACAGAGAGAAAACCCAAAGGTCTCTTAATTCAATTCCACTACCAGTGGTGTGGACAATTTTGAGAGGGTGTTGGCTCATAGTGTTGGCCCCCTAGGCCCTCCAACTGCTTCTGGCAATCGGTTCATCCTAGTGGTGGTGGACTATGCCACAAGATACCTAAAGGCAATATCCATCACACCCACAGTGGCCCGAGCCTTGCTTGGTGCATCACCAGAGTAGGGTTTCCTAAGGAGGTGGTGTCTGACAGGAGCACAAACTTCACGTCTACCCTTATGAAGGCTATGTGGGATCAGTGTGGGGTAACATAAGTTTACTACCCCTTATCACCCCCAGACAATGGTTTAGTTGGGAGTTTCAACAAAACCATGAAAAGCATGATTATAATTTAGCCTTACAAACTCAAAAGAAGGTGGGATATCTTACTGTCATACCTGCTATTTGCCTTCAGGGGGGTACTCCAAAAAGGAGTGGGCTTCAGCCCCTTTGAACTGATGTTTAGGTACCTTGTGAGAGGTCACTTGAGCCTGGTGTGAAACAGTTAAGAGAAGCCTCCGAAATAACCAAAGCAGGACATTGTGGACTATGTACTGAGCCTGCGGTCAGGCATGGCAGAGAACATGTAAAAGATAAATAAGAATTTGGAGGCTAGCAAGGAGCTTGTGAAGCATTGGCATGACCAGAATGCTGCCTTGGTTGAATAACAGTCAGGTCAGAAGGAGTGGGTGCTAGAACATGTCATTCCCAAGGTCCTCCTAGACAAGTGGACTGGGCCTTACCAGATATTGGAGAAGAAGGGGTAGGTCTCCTACTTGGTGAAACAAGGTACCCCAGACACCCTCATAGGGTGATCTATGTTAACAGATCGAAACTCCACCATGACAGGGGTAACATGACAATGCTCAAGGTGACAGATGGAGGTGAAGAAGTGCAAAGTGCCCTCTCCCAGACCTTGTGTCAAATAATGACAAGGATGGCTCAGTGGAAGGAGAAGCAATCTCTTTCACACTGACAGAGCAACAGCAGAAGGACTGTCAAAACCTGTTAAGACAGTTTGCTAGTTTGTTCTCTTCCAGACCAAGGCAGACCCAGTGGTGCGTTCATGATATGGACACAGGTGACAGTTTACCTGTCAAAAGCAAAATCTACCACTTGTCCAACCAGGGAAATGCCAGCATCAAAGATAAGGTTGCTAAGATGCTGGTGATGAAGGGTGCTTGAGTCTTGTAGTCATTCTTGGTCAAGCCCACTGATGCTGGTATCCAAACCTAACCCAAAAGTTGGAAAGCCAGAGTTAAGATCTTATGTGGACTACATGGGACTCAATGGAGTAACTAAGACTGATGCTCACCTTATCCCAACAGCAGGTAAGCTCATAGATAAACTTGGGGCTGCCAAATACCTGAACACTTTTGAGTAGCAGATTGCCCTAACAGAAGGAGCCAAGGAGAGGTCTGCTTTAGCCACATCAGAAGCCCACTTCCAATTTAACGTGATGCCCTTTGTATTAAAGAAATCTGTTTGGACTGGAAGCATTGACAGAAGCATATCTTGATGGTATTTCTGTATTTAGCTCAGCTTGGCAGGATCACCTGGCCTACCTGAAGGATGTGCCTCAGTTCCCGCAGCACGCAGACCTGACTATTCAGGCAAGCAAGTGCCAAATAGGGCAAGGGGCTGTTGTGTACTTAGCCCACCCGGTAGATGGGGATGCACACGTACAGAATATCCAGGCCAAGATCCAGGCAATTCTGGCTTGGGCACTTGCTAAAACTCGAACTCCGGTATCTGGCATCTTCCCCCAATTGGGAGAAACTTGGTGAAGAACTAGGTTACTAGGGGGAGTTGCTCATTATTCTGAACATCCTTCAGAGATGTGCCCACAGATGTGACCCAGGTAAGAGAAGTCCTGACATTCTGGATTTGGGCAGAGATGCACTCTGGGATTGTTTAGTGCCAATCTCATAGGAAGTTTGTGGGAAATTGTAAAAGTGCTGTATTATGACCATTTGGACTCAATGATAATCATCTCTGGTGACTTTAATATGCACTTTTTCACTCGCAAAAGCCCCAATATACCCACGAAAATTCTGTCCCAGTTGATTAATTCTCAATTTATAAAATTTAACCTTAGGTTGCTACAGGATGATGGACAAACACCCACATTTAAAAAAACTGGTAACTTATCCATTATTGACTATTCATTAATTTCGGAGAAGCTGTTAAATTCGCTCCAAAGTTATCGTGTAATACCAAGGATAGAAAGTGATCATAATCCGCAAACAATTTCCCTGACACTTCCCCTGGATCATCTACCGGAAGCAAGAACAATTAAAACTGTTCCAACATCTTTTAACCTTAAAAGGCTAGTAAGGAATCAGAGAAATCAAAAGGAAATATTGGACGTTTTATCTCTCCTAATCTCAAAAGCCCAGGAGGAGATAGTAGAAGGAAAGTCCATGGTTGACATCTGGCCTTGTCTGTGCATTGCTCTTTTGGATCACTTTCCGTCACCTACAACATCAAAAGGTGCGATTATGACAACAAAAAAGTCAGGATGGTATTCTAACCGGTTACTCCAGCTCAAAAGAAATCTTAATAGAGCAACTAGGGAACTCCACAGAAAAATGAATGGAGTATTTAAATTCTTGGAATCTTAACAACTGATAAAATTGAGAAAACGATACAAGAATTAAATATGGAAAGCTAAACAAGCCTACTATGAAGGAGTATGGACCAAATTACATTCTTCATGCAAAACCCGATATTCAAAGTCATTCTGGGGCATTATCAATAATCTTGAATTTGGTAAACATAGAGGGAACAGTGCTAACATTGAAGAATCTAGTTGGGCAACTTTTATCTATAATCTTTACGTTGCCCCCTCGGTCCCACAATCTGACTTTAACAATGCCTGTCAAAAGATAAATAAATTAAGTAGTAAAGAATATAGGAAATCCGACTCTGCTCATTATAACAAGCAAGAAAAGTCAAAAGATGACGGGTCGGGCCCTAGGGTTTATGATTTGCATATCCTACATGATGTATTACAAGACAAGGAGCCTTGGCCGGTAGAGCAAGTTAAAAAGGCAATGAGCAAGATCAGATCGAATGGAGCGCCTGGTTCTAATGGAATTCCAAATTCAATATTTAAAGCAAATCTCAAGCATTGGCCAGAGGTTTTAAAATTTTTATTTAATAGTGTTCGTAAAACTGGATTTGTTCCTGAGTCATGGCAAGGAAGCATTATACAGCCGATATATAAAAGTGGCCCACAAGACAATCCCGCAAATTATCGACTAATCGCCCTAACGGATGTAGAGGCAAAAATATTTGCGAGCTGTCTTCTTGAAGAACTGGAAGCATGGGCATTAAGGAAAGAACGAATTCCAATTTTCCAAACTGGTTTTAGAAGAGGTGAATCGACTAACACAAACTTGATTTTATTGACTTTGTTGGGTGACAGGGCCAAATATAGGAAACAAAAGTTGTATATTTGCTTTATTGACCTTAAAGCTGCCTTTGACTCAGTGCCACGTAATCTATTATGGGCCAAGCTTTTGAATTGGGGTATCCCAAATCATTTATTAGATATGATTAAATTGTTATATACTAATACATGGGTCCAGATCAAAGTCGGCGATGGCAGAAACACAACTCGCCGTCTTGAAACTAATACTGGTCTGAAACAAGGCTGTGTTTTGGCTCCTTGTCTTTTTCATCTTTTTATGTCCGATCTCCCTACACATTTTAAAGATGTTAATGCTCACTCTCCCACGTTACTAGGTAAAGAGATCAAATATTTACAATATGCTGACGATACTGTTTTATTGAGTCATTCTGTTATAGGCTTAAGATTAGTCGACTCTTTTAATCATTATATTACCCTTAATGGACTTAAAATAAATACTAAAAAGACAAAAATAATGACTATAGGAAGAACCAAATTTGGAATGAAAGAATGGAACATCAATGGATTACTTATTGAAACGGTAAAATCGTACAAATACTTAGGAATTACATTTGATGATAACATGTTGTTTGGGAAGCATCTCAGTAACCTCGAAGCAAAGGCAACATCTTTATCATTTGCTTTTAGAAAGTTGAGGGATAAGCTGTCATGCCCAAACCATGAGCATCTGTTGAAGGTCATGAGGGCAAAGCTGATTCCATCTTTGGATTACGGCTCGACGATTTTCCGAGGTAAAGATGCAAAAATCCTTGATGATATACAAATAAAAATTTATAAATCAGTTTTTAGGATCCCCAGATACATAGGTCGTGCCAATGTAAGATTAGAATTTGGTCTGAAAAGACAAATTTTGGTGCGACAATCTGCTTTTTAAAAAACGTTACTATCATTATCTCGCTCAGAAAAGGGTTCTCTTGCAAATCAGTGCTGGCATGAGATGATGAGGAGTGAGTATGCGAGTAGTTGGAGAACATTTTTAAGTGAGTGTTTACGTAATTTTGAATGCCCAAATTTAGAAGAAGAAATTAGGAGCAAAGCTGTTTTAAAAAAAAACAATAAATCAATCAGCCACTCTATTAGCAACCATAATAGATAATGACGAGCTGAGGAAAAAAAATCACTCCTGGTCAGTTGCTAATTCTTTTAGTAAACTGGAACCCCAACCATATTTGTTGTCCCATCTAAAACCGCTATTTAAGAATACATTTATGTTATTACGGTTTGGGAGATACCCGACTAAAGACGGAACTCCAAAATGGGAAAAAAAATGGCCTTCTAAACTTTGTAGGTTGTGTGGCTTATATGATGAAACATTAGTTCATATTGTAACCTTATGCCCCCAATTGCTAGAAGAGCGGAAATTCTTTTTAAGATCTATTATTAATGAATTGGGGGTAAGGACTTGTAGAAATGCTATCATTACATGCCTTACTGGGGCCTCGCCACGTCTGATTTCTCGATTTGTTAAGTTTATTCTTATAGCTGAAAAGAAACTATTATCCCAATATGACTCTGTTTTATAATATAGTAACACTCATTATTGAGGTGGTCGTATGAAATGAAAATTAAGTATCGTTTTTTAAATATCATTTTAAAAATTGTTATAGGATCAGTTAATCAAATTAATTTTAGAGAATAAATGTTCGAATGTTAGATGGGATATTACAATTCAAATGTTAGCACAAATGCACTTTACTTTTTGCTGCTTTCTTCTGCTGCTAATTCTATTGTTCTAAAGTTTTTTAGGGTAATGTAGTGTATATTCTAAACCATAGCTGCTAAGGATTGTTAGCACAAACGCACTTTATTTCCTACTGCTCTCTACTGCTGCTAAGTCAATTGTGTTAAGTTTTTTTTCTGGTGTACTGCAGTGTATATATTTTATGGATATAATGATTTCGTAAAATTTGTTTTTATACAATTTTATGCTGTAGCCATTAAAGACATGAATTGGCCATAGGGCTGGTCAGTTAAATTTTAGATCAAAGATAATGTATGTTATTTTATTCTTTCATTCTGTACGTGGATTTTATCGATTGTAACGATTTTAATTAATCAACAAATACATTTTTCATCATAGGAAGTGATGTAAGAGTGGGTAGGATTGTCCCATGTGGATTTTGCCCCCATATGTTAGGGAGTCTTTCCCAACCACAAACTCAAAATTGGCATAAAAGTGACACTCTGGACTACCAACATCAGAACGCTGATGAAATCAGAAAGAAGAGAAGAAGGAATTCACCTGTTGAACCGGTGGGCCTCAGAAAGAAAAGCTGCACCAAGAAAGACTGCACTTACTGAACGAAAACAGGACTCCAGAAAGAGAAAGGCTGCTCCTGCTCTTGAACCTATGGCGAGAGACCCCAAGAGCTGGACCTGCTTTCCCTTGAGCCAAGGACCAGTGATTGGACTCCAAGGGCTGAATGTGACACATTACAACGCGTACTAATACCACGCGTGTCATTACAACGCAGTTATTACTACGCCTAGTCATTCACCACGACCTACCATTACCATGCATACTTTTACCACAAATATGCCTTTACCATGCATGCCATTACAATGCCAAGGCATGCGTGGTAAAGGTATACTCTTGGTAAAAGTATCTAAGGTAAGTTACACTACCCTGCCCTACCCTAAACCCTAATTTAGTAACCCTGCACGACCCCCCAACCCCCAATCCTTTCACTACCCTAAAACAGCACCATAGCATGACCCTCCCCAACCCTCTCCCTGCCCTAAAACACTACCCTGCACGACCCCCCAACCTACCTTACACTACCCTGCCCTACCCTAAACCCTAATTTAGTACCCCTTCACGACCCCCCCAGCCCCAATCCTTTCCCTACCCTAAACCCTAAATCACTACCCCTGCATGACCCCCCCAACCCCAAATCCTTTCCCTACCCTAAAACACCACCCCTGGATGACCCTCCCCTAACCCCCAGACCTCTCCCTACCCTAAAACACTACCCTGCACAACTTCCCACGACCCTACCCTAAACCCTAAAACACTACCCTGCAAGACACCCCGACCCTACCCTAAACCCTAAAACACTACCATGCACGACCGACCCCAGTCCTCTCCTTACATTAAAACACTACACTGCACAACTCCCTGACCCTACCATAAACCCTAATACACTACCCCTGCACGACCCTCCCCCGACCTAGAGTCCTCTCCCTACCCTAAAACACTACCCTGCATGTGAGGAAACAGAAGAGCCTCAGTTTCCTCACAACGACATGGATCGCCTACATTTTTTTACAAGGTATGTGCTTTTATCACACATACCTTTACAACGAAATTCGTTGTAGAGGCGTCGTAATGACTTTCCCTTTAAATTTGTTGTAGAATGTCCTCATTTTTATGGGCCGCTTTCTATGTTAGTATGATTTCAACTAATATTTAGAACAAGCCAACTGGTTCACATAACTTAGGGGCACAGCTAGTAAGTACCTTGAGAAAAATTAATACTGAAACTTAAGATGGAAAATATTGTATACTTGCACACATAGAGGATATGGGCCATATTCGCATATTTTAACAAATGGAATATATTACTGGCAGATAATTTAAAAAACTTGAAATGATGGTTTTTAATTTTTTGGACTGTGTTTTTTAATCTTTGAAATTAAATGAAATCGCGCCATGTTTAAACTTGTGTAACTGCTTTATGGATGTTTTTTGTCCATGACACCGAATAAAGCAATATATGACTACGCATTGTTACAACGCATGCGTGGTAATGCTTGCGTTGTAATAGTATGCGGGGAAACAGCCGCATTGTAATGGCTGTTTCCCCCAAGGGCTAGTTGGCTAGCCTCCTGTTAAGGTTCAGGGACACAAAAGCTAAAGAAGTCCTGCACCTGTACAGTGCCCATCAGACCAGTAACCACTGGACTTGCCCTGGACTCTGCTCTGTGAAATTGAGTCCTAGCTCCAAGGCGGTGTCCCCAAGGACCTAAACCTTTGGCTAGTGCTAGAGTGTACTCATTCTACCCACAGAACTGCATCTTGTGAGCGTAAAGCAAAAGATAATGGTTTTTGGTCACAGATTCGGAGGCTCATTCACTACTGCTACTTGCCAGTTTTTAGCTCGCCTTGAATGCCGTTGAGAGGCAGGGTTTCACTGGTCCGCTGGACTTCTCCTGTCCATCGAAATCAAACCCAACTCCGGACTCAAGCTGCAGAGGACCCCGCCGATGAGCCCACCGACAATAAAAAACCAACCAGAAAGGTTTCTAAGTGCGAAGGTGAAAATTCGACCAGGACCAACCCGGACCCTGCATCCAACATGTGCTCCATCGCAGTTGGCCTGAAACTTTTACTTTAGTCCAGAACCTCACATTCGAGGCTCATAGACTACTGCTACAAGTGAAAAGCAGTGATTTATAAAAGTTTTTGGAGCGACTTGCAGTGACTCCCTTCATCAGATTTTTGGAGTATTGAAGTCTATTTAAAGATAAAAATATATACTATTTTTATAACTTGAAGTGTGGTTTTTATTGTGTCATGTGTCCTACTTATTAACAGTTTTGGTACTGATAAATGCTTTACACTTGCTTCCTTTGATTTAAGCCTGACAGCTCTGTGCTAACTACCCAGGACTGAGCTAAGGTTTAACTTGAAGTAACCTAACTGGACCTGAATAGTGATATTATCACTTGGTGAGGTCTTGCAATCACTCCAACTAATGATACAATATTCCCACACAACCCTTGTTCTTTAGCTCCATTGAGGGGTTTCCCATGACATGATAATCAACCATAAGGCAGCGTGATTTGTAAATGTCACCAGAACTCCATAATGTTATGTTATGAAGTTTTTGTATTATATGTTTTTTGAAAAAGGAAAATATGTATTGAAAACAAGACTACATAATATTGTTCGGCATTTTCACTTGTACAGTGATAATACTTTTTTGTGAATTAAATAAATCATAGTTATGTCATCATGCCTATGAAATATGAGTATTGAAACCACAGCTGCAAAGAGATTATAATTATGATCCTAATCTTAAAAGAAATTGATTTTTACCATTTATGGTTAGATGTGGTATCATATTATCCCCAAATTCGTAGCTCCAGCATGGTAGTGGCAATTAATATCCCCTAGGTGTATGGTTCGACAGTCACCAGTACTTAGAAGGCCGGGGTTTACAGTAACAAGTGTTAGGCAGTCCTTCAATGGGCTCCTGTTTTTCTGGTTCTTTTGTTCCTCCTCTACCACCATCTCCAAAGAAGTACTCAACAAACAAACTGAGATAGGGGCATTCCTTTTGTAGTCTTTTCTTGCCCCCATTTGACAGCCTGTTAGCTCTCTTATCTCACACAGGGTATTTAAATGCTTTGGAGTATTCAAACTGATCTTATGGCAGGCAAAAGTACCACCTTACGTCTGAACATGCTGCCCAAGGAAACCAGAACAGCGGTCTTAGTCAGATGGGCTTCAGACTTGTGAGGTAGATAGGATCACTT
Source organism: Calotriton arnoldi (assembly GCA_963921515.1). Lineage (NCBI taxonomy): Eukaryota > Metazoa > Chordata > Amphibia > Caudata > Salamandridae > Calotriton > Calotriton arnoldi. The sequence continues at coordinate 351,406 of CAWUFW010015070.1, forward strand.
CAGGGTTTGCTCAGGAGAAAGATCCTTAGGCAGCATGTTCATAAATAAGATGATAGTTTTGCCTGCGATAAACTCAGTTTGAATACTCTAAAGCTTTTAAATACCCCAGTGTGTGACAGGAAGGAGAACAGGTTGTCAGATAGGGTGCAAGAGAAGACTATATAAGGAATGCCCCTAACCTGAGTTTGTTTGTTGTGCTCTTTTTTGGAGATGATGTTAGAAGAGGAACACGCCAACCAGAAAAGCAGAAGCCGACTGTAGGACTGCCTACCACGTGGGACTGTAAACCTCGGCTATTAAATGCCACGCACCTTGCTGGGCAGAAGCATTCCAGCAGCAATGTAATGTCATGAATATGGTCTGATAAATGTTCCTTTTGAGTATGTGCTTATGCCATCAGTCCATTCTTTTAAGCAGGGGCTGCCGGCATGACTCGCAGGTGGGGGGTCAGGCGTGGGGAAAGTGGGTACGCAAGCTGCTTAAATTTAAAATAAAAAAAAAAACGTACCTTGTCGCCGCCGGGTCCCGCGTCTTCTCTCCTGCTCGCCTGTGTCCAACTCCAGGTCGGAACAGGAAGCAGGCAGCCAGGCTCCCACCCCTAAGCCAATCACATTGTGATGAAAATCCTAGGGAGGGGGAGGGGGTCATAATTTTGGTGTCCCCAGAAACATTGGTTCATGTCTTTATTTCCTTGGGGGCAAGGGGCTGCTGCAGCTCTTGCAGCCCCCCATGACAATTTCCAATGTTGTTAGTGGTGCCCCTGCCCTTTTGAGGCCACTACAAGAAGCAGAAATATATATAAATTAACCCAACAAGGCATTATGGGAAGCTCACTCCGTGGAGAGCAGTGAATATTGATGAGTGGCTTTCCCACTGTGCTGGGGAGATCCATTCTTCCTTTTTTTGACATACTGCCGTAATTTTACGGGGCGATGGTACTACCCAGGCACACTGGTTTGCCAATATGTTGTTAGCGGCGCAGGGAGCCTACCTCTGGCTTCCCCAGCCAGCTCCCTGCCCTGTCAGCACTCATTGATGCCTACACAAGAGCTAGCAGTGTCCTTCTCTCCTGCCCACTCCATGCGGGCAGTCTATTTTGGTATGCAGTGACTGCCCCAATCCCCCCAGACCCAGGGGCAAAGCCACAGCTATTGGGGGGCACAACGACGCTCCCCCTTACTCCTCTGCTAGTTGGGGTTCCGGAGATTGGGTTCCTTACTCCTTCCTTCTTTCTTGGGAGAGGGGCACACCTGTGCTCCCCTCTATCCACCTCCATCAGACCCCGGGGAGAAGTGGGCTCCCAGAGACTATTCTAGTTGAGGGTAGGAGGGCCCATGCACACCCGCCCCCTGGCAACATTTTTAGCAAAGACTGCTTAGCCCCCCGCCCCGCGGAAGTCAGGAGAACCCTACATGCTCTATTTCTTGAAAAAGGTCAACATTCGCCAACCTTAAAATGGCAATCACTTGGACCCATTGGATCAGTTTCGAAGTCCTTGGGCTCATTTTACTCCTGGAGGCGAACTCTAGCAACCAGGGGCCATTTTAGCAAACCTCCAAGGCAGTGTACTTTGTAGGGAGCTGGTTCCACTGACTCCCTGTGCCAGCTTTCCTCCTGATCTTTGTCCCTGGTGCTCCTTTCCTCCTTCTGGGTGCAGAAGTCCAGATATTTCCCCCAAGTGGTCCTCATGGATTGTAAAGGCCAACCTCACTGGCCCTTAGAGAGACCCACTGGTCATCAGAGGGTTTCTCCTTCAAGTTGTTCATGGTTGCTGCTGCCGCTGTAGTGTAGCTCCTATTTCCCTAATAGGCTCTGCGCATTGGAATAATATACCCTATAGGTTTGACATAGGACTAAGGTCAATATGTCCCTATCGAGTATATTAAACTTAATTACTTGTGCCAGCTAGCTCAGAGGCCACTAGAAACTCCTTGATAAACGAGAAGGGAGTAGTTACTGGCAGCCGCAAAACATGACAACTTTGTTTCCCTTTAGAATCAGAACGTGTCCCAGAGTCGTGGAAACAATAGATAACTATTTCACTCAGCTCAATTGTGCATGCTTAGTTTTCCTCAAAGTTACACAGAAAGAATAGACGGGCGTTTCAATAAAAGATTTATTGAACAGTCTTGTTTCTCGTGTAAGTAATATGTGCTGTTACGATCACAAGACAGTATGCAAGATAAATAATGTACAGCGTAAACAGTAGAAATAAATAATACTGCGCTAGCATGATCTTTAGTAGATATTCATTTACATAAATAACATAGACTAAAAAATGCGAGTACTCGTACGATGCGTTTCTAAGCTAGTTCTACCCCAATGTACCTAACCTAGGTGTAGGGAGAGGTATGAAGTAGGTGAAGTATTCCTTACTATGGTATACTAAGAGTATATTAAGCCTAGTATGCCAAGAGTCCCTCTAGGTTTCTAGTCAGCTCCATACCTTAAGAATGAGAGAGGTGGGAATCTTTTGCCAGACTCGAACTCCAACACCCCGCGAGGGAAGTCAGATCACTGGAAGCTGGACTCTCTGCGTGCAGGGATGACAGCGTCTTCTCAGTGCGTCAGGCCGGGAAACGGGCTCCTTTGAAGTCGAGGTCTCCTCTGATTTACAAGGGCTAGGGAAGGTATATTTATATCTGAGAGGTACCTCAGAATGTTAGCACTGACGTGAATCGGACAGCGGAAGACGTCATGAATGAACCCCTAAGGTATAATGGTTCATGCATAATAGATGAGTCCTTGAAGAAATCAATAGTCCTGTGCTAGGGAAACTCCCGAAGCCCAAGGGTCTGTTCTTCAAGAACTCGTTGTGACGTTAGGGTGGACGGATGTCGGAGACCATGCCTGTATTTGGAGTGCACGGTTTAATGCCTAAATAAGGACTGGGATTTTATGCCTATATAAGGGCAGGGCGAATTGTGCCTATATAAGGACATGATACAGGAGAACCCATGTACGGACACCCTAAGAGGAATACAACACCCACTCCACTTTCGTGTGTACGATAATAATAAAAATGCTAAACATTTAATATGCTAAACATAAAACGGAGTACCGCATATTGCTAAGAACATTTCTAAAAAGCATTTAAAAAAGCATTTAAAAACCTATTAAAATGCAAAAGGTACTGTACATTTTAAGCAATGCTTTTCTCAGTTCAGGCATATATTTGGAAATAAAATGCAGTTTGAATGAAATAAGCAGTAAATTTACATGTGACAAAAAACGATCGATAAGTTGTTCAAAAATCAAAGTCATGTCATGAAAATGAATGAACTTTTTAGACAAATAAGATGACAAAGTGTCTGAGGAAGTACCGCGAAGTCTGTACTATAAGGCTAGTTCTACTTCAAGCAGATTGAATTGCCATTCAGTTTGAAAAAACGGAAAAAAGTTCAATTTGGGAAGAGTTCCAAGTTTTTGAAATATGAAGGCCAAATTTTACTGCGTCTCTGGTACACTGTGGGTGGAATCAGAGTCAGTGTACGGGTCTGGTGTAAACATGAGATCATCTATTGCTGTAGACAAAATATCGTCCACTGAAGTTGGTGTCAGTTGGAACACCTCGTGTAGTAAATTAATTGCACAGAGATGTGAAGCATCGCTCTCAGCATAGGATGCCACAGCAATGTTCGCGTCCGTTGTTACCTGTGTGCCTGTAGATCCATCTCGTACCTCAGCAGTAGCTGGAAGCGACTGTGAGATCTCAATGAATGCCGCCATCAGGATTGGTAGTCTCTGGGGACAACACAGACCATGGGCCGTAATCGGGTCTAGCAGAGTATCGATATCCGTTGGCGTTGCTGATGGAAATGTTAAACAGGTGTCTAACACGCATTCTTCACCGCATAGCAGGCATCGTAGAACAGGTAAGATGCAATCTTGCCAGATTGGTCTGAATGACAGGAACCACGTGGTATTTAGGTCCCGTAGACGAGTCATGCCCAAAAGCTGTACTATTCGCTCACGGCACTTTCGTTCAAGGAGAGCTTTCTCCATTTCGCTCGGAGTGATGTCTGCGAATAGGCTGGCCATAGCGTAATAGCAGGAAGAGAAATAGAATTCCGGCAACAAGTGCGAGAAGTAATGGTATGCCACCAAACACCGAATGTGCAAAGTTCAGGATGATTCCGAGTATTGCCTGGAAAGGTGCTAACAGACCAGAACAGATGCTCTTAAATACATGTACAATTCCGCTTGTATCAGACATGTTAAAGATACGTCCTATCATTTCCACGAAATGTATAGGGCAGTTTGTACGTATTAAAGTCTGTATCTCAGCCGAAGTCCTTGCTACTTGTAGATCATAGGTTTCTTTGGCAGAGGTTAAAGGCACTGATTGTTGCAAAAGCATGGCTTTCATTCTGCTTAAAGTATCAAATCTTATAAAAGAGACGTTCAGCGACTCCCTGACTGCGTCTATTGGGGCAACCAATACTTACATACAGCAAGTGACCCTGGAGTTGACCGTTACTAGATATGGGATGCCTGGCAACATGCTGCAGCAACTCTGATCATTCAACATGAGGTAACTCCCATTAGAAAGTTGTCCAAACGTTGGATTAATCACAGCAGCTGGTGTGCCCTGCAGATGGCAAGACAAATTTGCCACAGAACCATTGCAAGCCCCGTGTAAAGAAATGTCCTGACATATAAGTGAACTGCTCAGTGCACTTTTACAGTGTGTACCGCTCAAAAACACTTCACGATCCCCACTCCAACATCTATATGTATACAGTAAATTCCAAGATGTCTCAATGTATTCCTTACCCAACCTTTCATATTTGCCTGCTTGCATTTGTTTGAGGCAATACTGAAACTGAAAAGTAGTCACAGGTAGTGTGATTTTGCCATGAATGAGCCATTCTGTAGCTGGTTTTTCTGCCACTGTGAATGGTAACTTTTCCAGTTTTTCAATGCTCAGCACTGTATACTTTGCTCCTCTTTGTGCCAGTTCGATCTGTTTATCAGTTAGATTGTATTCTGCAAATAGAGCTGACGTGTTGATAAAACGCCAAGGCACATAGCCCGCACGCAAAGATTGCAGCGTCCAGCTTAATAACACAATAGAACGTAATTGAGATTGGCCTTGCTGTAACATCGCCAAATCTTGTTCTAGTATGTCGATAGCAGAGGATACAATGTTGTCCAATGAATATATTCTGGAGGACAAAGTTGTTAACCCATTGTCGACCACAGTGAGTGTTTTCTCTAAATTAATACGATCTAGTTCACGTATTCGTTCTGCGGCCTCCATCTGTGACACTTTCCATGCTTCATTATAGGCAGCATAAATGCCGGCATATATGAAACGTTTTTGACGCGGTTTTCTTGGTCCAAGCAAGAATTCCCCAAGGTCTGCGTCTTCTTTAAGTAAGGATAAGTGTTGTTTCACATCCTGTAGTGTAGATTTCTGCAGCCAATCGAGGCATAATTTTCCTACACTGTATGTTGTTACTACCCCCGGATGCTGTCTTTGGACGTATCTTGGTTCTGGCCTATGAATAGTAAAGCCCTGGGTTTTATTCAGGAATCTTTCCTGACAGTTGTTCGTGTCTGTGGGCCAGATCAACCATTTTCTCCAATCAGGATTAGATCTGTTGAGTTGTAGTATTTGGTCAACTGTCACCGCTGCCTGTGTATTGTTATCACTTGCAGGTGTTGGTACAGAAGGTGTTTTCATCTCTTTGATCTTGGCTAGTCCAAGACAAGATGTTTGTTGGACAGTTTCATTCAAAAACATTATTTGTTCAGGGATGATACAGGCTCTAAATAAAGCTTCTATCCCCTGCACTTGCCAATCTTTAGTACCCCAGACAGTTTTCGTGTCTATTGTGTCTTTCCATAAGTCGAAACCCTGTCTAGACAGTTGGGCAATAAATGCTGCAGAGTAAATCTGTTTTGTATTAGTTAACATAATTTTCAGTCCTGTTTTGTTGACATTTTTATAGTAAAACGTTTCTGGATCAGATGTATTGTAACCTGAAAAATATGGAAACTTGTTAGCAAATGTTTTTGAACTACCTTGTGGTGGTGTAGGACAATGCTCCCATTAGTTAAACAAACACATTTCTAGGGTATGCAGATTTATGCAAATAATGATGACCATAGTGGTTATAGCAATACAGCTGTTCATGGTCTGATGAACCCTCTAAATATTCATTTTTAGAAAATGCAGCAGATTTTTCTAGGTCAAACATTATGTCGTTAACAGTCTCAAAGTCCCAATCATCAGAATAGGTACTGGACGAAATGAGATCACTTAGTGAAATTTTAAACAAATGTGGAATGTTCAATTGTTCCGTCGGGCCAAAGATATCAAAATCTGTTTTGTCCCACACTATACCATCCTGTACAGGAACGGCTGTGATGTTCACTGTTGACAAGTCTTTTGCTTCACGATGGGAAGATTTATGAGGTTTCAAAAGTACGTTGAAACTTAGAGTTGTGCTGTTCCTAAATAATCTAGAGTGTAGCAATATACAAAAGACAGTAGGCTACAGAGTCAAAGAGATGGGAATCCATTTCTTTGGAATATAATGCCCTCACACACCCAGTTGGGTGTCATGCTTCATCATCGGGCTGCTCCTCGTCTGGCCGGCACTGCAATGCCTGACGGGCTCCCAATGAAGGGCACTTTGGCGGAGATCTTTTTCCAAATAGCCGTTTGGTGCCGTGGGGGTGAGGGGCTTAGTGAGTGTAGATGAATGAGTGGTGTGTGATGTTTATGTGAATTAAAACAGGGTTGGGAGTACCAGCAAAAATAATTTTAATTGTGGGGTCTCCTACCCTGATTAAAATAAAAAGGAAAGGCGCAATGCTAAGTTAATGTCTCAGGTGTGGCGCTCTTCCGTGTGGTTGGTCAACATGTTTCTCGCCTATTCTACAAGTCTAGAGGTGATTCGTCAGGAACTAAAGTTAAAAAACTATCTACACTAAGGTGGACCGAAAAAACAATAATGAACTAATGATAGAGGTTTATGCCACCATGACTTACTCTGTCTAATGACTGGTAGTACTGGTTCTACCTATTATGGAGAGAAAATCACATATTAATGCATGATATCAAACCAATAATACGAGTATCAAACACTACTGTCCTGTTCCCTGTGTGTCTAATTCACAGCACACAGTGGTGAGGTGTTACAGGCATATATACACCAGGTGCCAAATGTTATTGTGGTCACATTATGTCTCATGTATGCAGTGTCGGCAGGTCAAGATATGAGGAACTTCCCCATATACTAGAGGGGTATACAGATGAAAGGAACAGTTAAGAACTGCCAGCTGGCGAAGTTGATCGCGCTTAAATTAAATAAACTAGAGGATTTGATATGCCTCCTTAAAATGTATAATAACATGCTCCTACATCACGCTATCTGTTACATGGAAAAGTGAACATATTTCAAGGGGAGTTCTTTAAAGTTGCCCAAATCATAAAAAGTCAAAGTCCCTGTTATGATGGAAATACACAGGCTTCATATTTGTTACCGAAGTTAGGTTAAGGAAATAAAAAAGAAAGAAAGAAAAAAGAGGGGGGGGGGTAGGGAAGGTGCATCTACCTAGTTGACTGTGTTTAAAATGGCTGAGAAACCATTTAACATGGGTCAGCAGTAGGGAACAACACCAGACCACCAAGGTTAACAAAGTACTCACGTTTGCGTAGTACGCAATATGTCCAGGGACCTACCCACTGCTGCCGGGACCGGGAGGTATGGTGTAGTGCGAAAGCCCGGTTTAAATACCTGCTACTCCTCCTCATTAACTCGTGATTGCTACCAGCTGTTGCTGGACCGCTCGCGTGTGTGAGGGCAGTCATTGTGCTGGTCTCCACACTACGGGCGCCATATTGGAGTGGGTACGATAACTTGGGCCGCTGGTCAGATTCTACCTATAACTGCTCTGGAAACATCCTCGATTGGGTGCAGGGTTTGATAGGTTGTTGAATTAGTAAAATTATTGAGGGATTTTACTGGTTGGCGACCACCATGAGTTTGGCGCTACCTCTGTTCATAGTAAACAGAAAAGAAAGGAAAATGGGGGCCATTTTGAAGTCTATGGAAAGTTTGGAGGCTATTTTGGAGTGGAGTAAAAGTCACACCAAGGCTTCATCATCATCTCCTAAACGGTGTCCCCAGTATGTAATATAACATGCAATGTGAATCTTAATGTACGGGTTCCAGTGAAGGTCAAAAAGTGTCAATGATGCAGTAATAAGATACTATTCCAAAGGAGTTTTAAGTGCGTAAAGCACTCCAAGGAATGTCTTCATTCAGTCCTTGTGTGTCAGAAGACAGACGATGCACCCATCTTTGCTCTTTGTAAAACAAAGCTTCTTTGCTGATTTTAGTGAATGTTTCAAGAATCACCCAACGGAAAGAGTCTGGTGAATGTTGGGTGCTAAAGAAGTGTGTGCACATTTTGGTATTCACTTTTTGACACCGGAAATTACTGCGATGTTCCGTGATTCTCACTTTGACCGGACGTGTGGTCATCCCTATGTATCTGAGATTACAAGGGCACGTAATCATATAAATGCAATTTGTCGTATTACAATTAGTGTGCTTACGCAATTCCCATGTGAAGGTTGCATTGAAGATGATATTCTTAGTCACAGCTGTGAGGGCGCAAACTGTGCAAGTGCTGCACGGGTAGTGACCCTGAACAGGCGGAAGGTCCCACAACTGTCTTTGTGTGTTAACCGTTCGTGTCTTAGGCCTCGTGTGGATCAGTATGTCTTTCAAATTCCTTGATCGTTTGAAAGCAAAGCGTGGTTGTTCAAGGGTCATGCTCCCAGTATTTAATATGCCCCAATGTTTCTTGATAACATTTTTTATCCTATTGGAGGCTGGAGTGTATGTCGTTACACATGTCAAGGTCTCTGTTTGTGCTTTTTGTCTAGGTTCTAATAGAGCCTCCCTGTTATTGTTTCTTGCACGTTTTTTTGAAAGGGCAATACTGCGTGCGGGATATTCACGATGTGTAAGATTTTTTGCCAATGTTTCTGCTTCTGTTTTATAGTCCTCCACTTGACTACAGTTTCTGCGGAGTCTCAGAAACTGTCCCACTGGAAGATTCTCTTTAAGGGCACGTGGATGGCAACTACTAAACAGTAGAAGGCTGTTGCGATCCGTTGGCTTCCTATATATTGTTGTGCTCAAGGTACCATTATCTAGCCTTACCAAGAGATCAAGGAACGGTATTTGGTTGTCTGAAATGGAGCTTGTGAATCTGAGGTATGGATTCAAGGTGTTAATCCACATGCAGAAATCATTACATGTATCCCCATCGCCTCGCCAGAAGATGATTATATCATCTATAAACCGCTTACATGGCGCGTTAATGACGGAATATCTGAGGGCCAATATTGCACCTAATGGCCTAATAGTACGTAATTTTCCCCGTCTATTCCTGGAAGATGGGACATTCAAGAAAGAATGGTCCCTGGTATCGTGGAAATGTACTAGGGATCTTTTGATCTTGATAATCAACACAGCTAAGAGAATAGCGGATGCGCTATTGGCGAGAATCCAGGTAGCAGAAGGGGCCATTAAGAGCGCCATGTCTACTACCGTTGCTTTTAAGCTCAAACTAACTGAGCTAAATAATGAAATAGCGGAACATAAAGAATACTTAATGAAGCAGAAAGTAACTAAGCTACAAAAAGACATTCGTAAGTTCGATAAGGAGAAGGTTTACCCATACCTTAAAACCGATTATGTTCCCCCAGATTCTAACAACACCTCTGATGCGAGCTCCAACTCGACTAGAAGAGGCTCATCCACTAATAGCGACTCAAGTACAGAAGAGTGGGGCTTTAACCAGCGTAGAAGGGGAGGCCGACAAGGCTTTGCAGGATTCAAAGTACCCCAATACCAGGGGCCTGGTTTCTGGCCATACCCCATGTACCCTCAAGGGCCCCCACAGTTTTACCCTACTGGCAACAACCAGTCTTTTTTAGAAAGAGGTTGGGGCAGAGGGCGCGGAAGAAAAAGAGGGAATCAGCAACAACAACAGAGAAGAGTTCAATGGCAGGAATCCAACCAGAATGTGGTGGAAACCCGGGGCCACACCAAAAGGAGACCCTGATTGTTAATCTCTCTCAAAGGACTCTGACAGATATCGAGACAAGAGTCCTAGAAAAGGGACTTGGGTATGTTCCAACTCCCAGGACAGACAGGTTCCAGGAACAGTGCGAACTACAAAAATTCTTTCGGAAGGTACACCTCAAAGCCTTCTTTAATGAGACTCCAACACCACAGCAAACCGATTCTGGTTTACATAATGCCTCGACATTTACTCCCAACGATGGGATGGTACCCAACGAAGTTTTAACCTTCGAACAGGCCGTACTTAAAGATCTAGGGAGTGGTGCAACTAAGAAACATTTCAAAAACATCTCTAATGAAGAGTTGACGGCTGTTAACTCTCTTGCCAATGACACCTCCATAACCAAACAGGCAGATAAAGGGGAGCCACTGTGATAATGGCCACCAGTGACTATGACATTGAATGCCAACGGCAATTAGAGAATCGGCAGTACTACACGCCTATCGCTAGTAGTCCCGGGACACGATTACACCAAACCATAACATCAATGGTTTTCTCGGCAGAAAGCCAAGGTTGGCTAAGCAAAAAGGAGTCGGAATTTTTGATCAAGAAGGATCCTAAAACTCCATATTTTTATACACTGCCAAAAATCCACAAGGGCGTTCAACCAGTCCCAGGACGTCCCATTGTATCTGGGATAGACTCAGTACTTGAACCCTTGTCCAAGTTTTGCGATCACTTCTTACAGCCATTGGTAAAACAGACACCCTCATATCTACAGGACACCGCAGACGTACTACGTCTACTAGCGAACTTCCCCAACGCCAGTAACATCAGTCTATTGGTCACCCTAGATGTAGAAGCCCTCTACACAAACATCCCGCAGAGGGCCACTCTAGGTGTGATTGAGGAGGCCTTCAACAAATTAGCTTGGAACTCGCCCACATCCAGCAGGTTCGTTCTGGAACTAGCAACACTGGTTTTGACCGAGAATTTTTTCGAATTCAAAGGTCAATTATACCATCAGACTCAGGGAACTTCCATGGGGAGCACCATGGCCCCTAGTGTAGCCTGTTTATACATGGCCTCTTTTGAGGAGGAATTCATTTTGAACGACTCTAACCCATACCATGAAAATCTATGCCTCTGGAAGCGGTTTATAGATGATATAATCATCTTCTGGCGAGGCGATGTGGATACATGTAATGATTTCTGCATGTGGATTAACACCTTGAATCCATACCTCAGATTCACAAGCTCCATTTCAGACAACCAAATACCGTTCCTTGATCTCTTGATAAGGCTAGATAATGGTACCTTGAGCACAACAATATATAGGAAGCCAACGGATCGCAACAGCCTTCTACTGTTCAGTAGTTGCCATCCGCGTGCCCTTAAAGAGAATCTTCCAGTGGGACAGTTTCTGAGACTCCGCAGAAACTGTAGTCAAGTGGAGGACTATAAAACAGAAGCAGAAACAATGGCAAAAAATCTTACACATCGTGAATATCCCGCAAGCAGTATTGCCCTTTCAAAAAAACGTGCAAGAAACAATAACAGGGAGGCTCTATTAGAACCTAGACAAAAAGCACAAACAGAGACCTTGACATGTGTAACGACATACACTCCAGCCTCCAATAGGATAAAAATGTTATCAAGAAACATTGGGGCATATTAAATACTGGGAGCATGACCCTTGAACAACCACGCTTTGCTTTCAAACGATCAAGGAATTTGAAAGACATACTGATCCACACGAGGCCTAAGACACGAACGGTTAACACACAAAGACAGCTGTGGGACCTTCCGCCTGTTCAGGGTCACTACCCGTGCAGCACTTGCACAGTTTGCACCCTCACAGCTGTGACTAAGAATATCATCTTCAATGCAACCTTCACATGGGAATTGCGTAAGCACACTAATTGTAATACGACAAATTGCATTTATATGATTACGTGCCCTTGTAATCTCAGATACATAGGGATTACCACACGTCCGGTCAAAGTGAGAATCACGGAACATCGCAGTAATTTCCGGTGTCAAAAAGTGAATACCAAAATGTGCACACACTTCTTTAGCACCCAACATTCACCAGACTCTTTCTGTTGGGTGATTCTTGAAACATTCACTAAAATCAGCAAAGAAGCTTTGTTTTACAAAGAACAAAGATGGGTGCATCGTCTGTCTTCTGACACACAAGGACTGAATGAAGACATTCCTTGGAGTGCTTTACGCACTTAAAACTCCTTTGGAATAGTATCTTATTACTGCATCATTGACACTTTTTGACCTTCACTGGAACCCGTACATTAAGATTCACATTGCATGTTATATTACATACTGGGGACACCGTTTAGGAGATGATGATGAAGCCTTAGTGTGACTTTTACTCCACTCCAAAATAGCCTCCAAACTTTCCATAGACTTCAAAATGGCCCCCATTTTCCTTTCTTTTCTGTTTACTATGAACAGAGGTAATTCCAAACTCATGGTGGTCGCCAACCAGTAAAATCCCTCAATAATTTTACTAATTCAACAACCTCTCAAACCCTGCACCCAATCGAGGATGTTTCCAGAGCAGTTATAGGTAGAATCTGACCAGTGGCCCAAGTTATCGTACCCACTCCAATATGGCGCCCGCAGTGTGGAGACAAGCACAATGACTGCCCTCACACACGCGAGCGGTCCAGCAACAGCTGGTAGCAATCACAAGTTAATGAGGAGGAGTAGCAGGTATTTAAACCGGGCTTTCGCACTACACCATACCTCCCGGTCCCGGCAGCAGTGGGTAGGTCCCTGGACATATTGCGTACTACGCAAACGTGAGTACTTTGTTAACCTTGGTGGTCTGTTGTTGTTCCCTACTGCTAACCCATTTTAAATGGTTTCTCAGCCATTTTAAACACAGTCAACTAGGTAGATGCACCTTCCCTACCCCCCCCCCTCTTTTTTCTTGCTTTCTTTTTTATTTCCTTAACCTAACTTGGGTAACAAATATGAAGCCTGTGTATTTCCATCATAACAGGGACTATGACTTTTTATGATTTGGGCAACTTTAAAGAACTCCCTTGAAATATGTTCACTTTTCCATGTAACAGATAGCGTGATGTAGGAGCATGTTACTATACATTTTAAGGAGGCATATCAAATCCTCTAGTTTATTTAATTTAAGCGCGATCAACTTCGCCAGCTGGCAGTTCTTAACTGTTCCTTTCATCTGTATACCCCTCTAGTATATGGGGAAGTTCCTCATATCTTGACCTGCCGGGATTGATGAAGCAGTAGTATATCCCAAATAGGGTGAGTCTTGTGCTCTTTCTGCAGTTTTGGGTTTTTAATACACTGATTTGGTCACTACATACATGAGACATAATGTGACCACAATAACATTTGGCACCTGGTGTATATATGCCTGTAACACCTCACCACTGTGTGCTGTGAATTAGACACACAGGGAACAGGACAGTAGTGTTTGATACTCATATTATTGGTTTGATATCATGCATTAATATGTGATTTTCTCTCCATAATAGGTAGAACCAGTACTACCAGTCATTAGACAGAGTAAGTCATGGTGGCATAAACCTCTATCATTAGTTCATTATTGTTTTCCAGTCCACCTTAGTGTAGATAGTTTTTTAACTTTAGGTCCTGACGAATCACCTCTAGACTTGTAGAATAGGCGAGAAACATGTTGACCAACCACACGGAAGAGCGCCACACCTGAGACATTAACTTAGCATTGCGCCTTTCCTTTTATTTTAATCAGGGTAGGAGACCCCACAATTAAAATTATTTTTGCTGGTACTCCCAACCCTGTTTTAATTCACATAAACATCACACACCACTCATTCATCTACACTCACTAAGCCCCTCACCCCCACGGCACCAAACGGCTATTTGGAAAAAGATCTCCGCCAAAGTGCCCCTCATTGGGAGCCCGTCAGGCATTGCAGCGCCGGCCAGACGAGGAGCAGCCCGATGATGAAGCATGACACCCAACTGGGTGTGTGAGGGCATTATATTCCAAAGAAATGGATTCCCATCTCTTTGACTCTGTAGCCTACTGTCTTTTGTATATTGCTATACTCTAGATTATTTAGGAACAGCACAACTCTAATTTTCATATTGCATTTGGGCATTTGTGCTGGACCTCATGTATAAAAGCCCTTTGTCCCTCTATTTGTGAATATTCAAAAGTACGTTCACATCTTTTCCTTCAGTGTTCACATGGATGTATCTGCCATTTATAAGCACGCTTATAGTCATAACCAAAGCTAGCCAAAGCAGGAAAACAAATATTCCAGAAATAATCCAGAGCTCAATCCATGGGGAAACCAGATAAGTCTTTTTCAGAAAGTGAAGAAAGTCTTGTACTTGCTGCTTGAATTTTAATGATGCTGGCGTCGTTTCAGGTTCACTCGGATCTTCTGAGAACGTATCAAAGTTAATGAAATAGCCAGAAGCAGTTCTGTCAATTGTTGAAATTGCATCAGGATTTGTAGAAATCGCTGAAACCAGTTGATCACTTGCTACATTGGTGTAGACAGGTGTATTTGGACGAACTGTTACTTGATTTTCAAGAGGGATGAGTTCCATTGCATTGTTGCTTAGTCCTTCATCTTTTACAGCTGAATTCTCGATGGTTATCAGACGTTCAGTTTGAACCTCTTGGATAGTAGCGAGAGGAGTGCGTCTGCTACTAGGTCGGAGTCCACGTGGTCTACTATTTAGTATTGGCCACATACTGTGGTTTGATGAGGTCGATGGACACAAATCTTTTCTCCTTTCTTCCAGCAAGGGGCGGCAGAAGTACTGTTCTTGTTCCTTGAACTGCTAGGACAGGTACTGGTCGTCTGTCAGAAGGTCCAAATTCCTTCTTGTCCGCAATCTTTTCTCTGACTAGATCCCCAACTTTTGGAATCCAGACAGGCCTTGCTGGGACCGCTGGTTTTTCCCCAGTGGTGGTTGGCTGCAGGAATACGTTGCTTTGTTTCGATTTTAGTTCATTGAGTTCCTGTAAAACAGCCAAACGATCTTTGATATCAAACGGTTTATTTTCCACCACTGTGCCTACGTGATCGAGGTCTGGTACCCACATTCTTGTCCCAAATAGGACCTCATATGGAGTGACCCCCCCTAGAGAACTTCTTGGCAGGTTATTTAATGAGCGTTGGACCCCATAAAGATGTTTGACCCACCCATCACCCGAACCTAATACCCTAGCTGTTATAGACTGCTTTATGTCCCGGTTTTTCTTTTCCACAACCGAATTTCCCTCAGGATGGAATGGAGAGGAGTACTGCAATGCAACGCCCAGACTGGCCATGGCTTCTTTGTAAGCCCGAGAGCTAAACGCAGGGCCCTGGTCAGAATGTAGCGTGCCTATTGCGTATGTGCCAATAAAGACTTGCAAATCTTTTATAACAGTTCAAGCGTCAGCCGAGCGCTGAGGCCATATCCATAGGAACCTAGAGCAAGAATCCACTGCGACCATGATATATTTATAGTTACCGTCCCTTTGCAAGGGTCCGCAGTGGTCCAGGTAAACACAAGCTAATGGTTTGTCTGAAATTAATAGGGGTGTCTGCGCAGGACGTTTTACTGTTCAGACTTTCATCTGTTGGCAAATATCACATTCTAAAACATAGTTCTTGGTTTGTTTCCGAATGCCAGGCCACCAATATCTTTGCTTGAGTAAAGATACTGTTGCAGAAACACCTGCATGGTCAGAAGCTATCCCTTCGTGTGCTGCTAGTATTAGTCCTAATCTACGTTCCTTGTTTGGAATTACCCTATCCCCCACTCCAGGGATTCGAGCAAAAGGAACGCTGTTCGCATCAATTACATAAGAGTACTTGAGTGGAAACTTTTTTGGTAACGCTGCACTACTGCCTTTGCTTGTAGCATTGACAGCCAACATTATCTCACTGTCTATTTTCGTTTTTGAACGAGTGATCGCAGCTACGGAAGCCGTCTGAACAGCCCCCTTTGCGGCTTCGTCAGCCAATGAATTCCCTGCAACGTGAACACCATCACGTTGATGATTCAGTGTGTGGATCACGTGAGCCTTTGCTAGTTTGTTCTTCAACTGAACTACTTGTTCCCAAAGCGTTTTGTGCTTTATTGTGCCACCTTTCGCATCTTTGAACCCATTTTCAAGCCAGTTTTGTATATATTCATTATACGACTGAACACAGTAAAAGGAATCGCACACTATTAGTGTGGGGAATTCTCGATCTGTACTTTCAAGTGCCAGTTTGAATGCTTGTAGTGCAGCTCGCTGAGCTGTACAATCTCCTAGAGATTGAGTTTTTGTGACCATAGGTCTGAAGATGCCATCTCGCATGCGACCTTTAACGATTGCACATGCTGCACTGTAAGCTTGCTTACCTCCTGTTGCGGGTTGTGCGGATCCGTCAGTGTAAATTATGAATTCGTACTGATCGAGAGGCAGAATTTCAGTGCGCAGAGGACATTCTTGTTCATATTGCAGGAACACTTGTGTTTTTAAATCGGGATCAAAAACACATTCAACATCTGTTTCAGCAAGAGAATTAACCCATTGTATCCATCTTGGATGTAATGCTTTAGCATTTGGAATGCTTGCTTTTGTGACCGCTTCTAAAGCTGGTACTGGGGTTACGACAATAATGCGTTTCCCTTGGGCTAAGGCTCTTTCTTTTGCTACAGCGGTTTGAACTGCTGTCAGATTTTTTTCAGTTGAAGTGAAGCGCATTTCCGCTTGTGTATACAAATGAGATTTGTATGCAATTGGTATTTTTTCACCCTCATTAAATGTTAAGTAGGTGAATCCGCATTGACCCGAAATTATTCGGATCACCAGGTTGCGTTGACTTACGCGTGTTTGTAAGTAATTTGTTGCTAACATGTTAGCCTGGAGTGAACGCAAGATTTCTGTGTGTTCCTGTGTCCAATTTCTGATTGAAAAATCAGGTTTGATTAATGCGTAGAGAGGTTTAACCCTTTCTGCGTAATTTAGAATGTATGTTCTTCCAAAATTTAGGAAACCCAGGATGGATTGTAAGTTTTTTAGCATTTTTGGAGGTTGGAGCAGCGCACATTTCTCTAGAAAGTTAGCTGCCAAGCTCTTGCCTTCACTTGAAAGCTCATATCCTAGAAATAGGACATTGAGATGGGCAATTCTGGACTTTTTGAAGTTGAATTTGTAGCCCTCAGAGGCGAAGCCCAATGTAATGGTGCTCACCCTGTTCAAGTGTTTATCCAGGTCATCGTCTGTCAGATAGATGTCATCGACATAGGACAATGCCTCATTGTCATAAATTTGTAGTAACTCCGTTACCCTTGCTGAGAATAACCCTGGGCTGTTCTTGAACCCTTGTGGGAGTCGACAAAATTGACACTGGGTCCCCATTATGGAGAAAGCTGTTAAGTACCTGCTTTCAGGTGCTATGTTTTGACAAAAGAAACCATTTGAGATGTCTAATGTGGTTTTATATTATTTACGCACAATGTTATTCATTAATGCTGTGCTATGTGCATTTTGCACTGCAAAAGTTTTAGAACAAGTGTTCAAGTGTCTGTAATCCAAAACTAGACGATAGGTGTTGTCTGGTTTGGAGACAGGAAACAAAGGATTGTTCATTGAGGAGGTGCATGTTTCAATCACCCCTTGGTATTCAAGTTGATCTAAGATCTCCCTGGCATGTTTTTTTAGCTTCTTGCTTTATTGGATACTGCCTTTGTGCAGTTGGTTCATGTTTCAGATGTATTTTATGGTGAGGTGATTCCTCATCCCATCCTACATGATTTTTATATAATGCTGGGGCCTGGGCTACTGCCCATTTCCTGGCATATGTATATTTTAGGTGTATTGGAATATGGTTGGAGAAGGCAGGCATAATAATGTCCTCGCCGTGTGGGCACTCCCTGACAAATTGTGGTGGCCAGTCTTTTCTGCTAGAAGTATGTCATAGCCCCTTGAAAGTTTTTCCCAAAAAGTGCTTTCACCTGTCTAGGTATGTCTCCCTCCATCCGGAGTGTTATTTCATATAACTTTTGTGGAGTACTAACCCTGGTGTCTACAGTCTCTACTGTAATGTACTCATTCAAGTCCACTATCTCTAGAAGTTCCTTCAGGTTCTGGCGAACTATTGTGACTTCTGCTGCACTGTCCAGCACTGTCTGAGCCCATTCTCCGTTCTGGAGTTGTGTTCTCAGTATTCTCGGCATGTCTGATCTTCTGACCTGTTACTTTCTTTTTGGAGAATTGAGGTTTTGTTTTATTTTTCAGAGCGTGTTTGTCGTCTTTTGATTTCACGCTTTCTTCTCTATGTTCTGACCGTCCTCTTCTTTCCGAAGTCTGTGATGAGATCTGAAAGGTACGAGAGGAACGTGTATCAGTATCTTGATACCTGTCAGGCTTTCTCAAATTATCCCTATTCCTGAGGTTATACCTCCTTTCAGAGGGCTCCTTTTGAGGAGACCTACCTCGGGATTGAGAACGTTTCTCGTTTGAATTTTGTTTTTAGTCTCCCACTTCTTTTAGAAGATGTAGGAGTTTGTTTAATAGAGTCCTTCTCAGGACTTTCAGATAGTTTCGACTTCACTGGTCTTCCACCCAAACTATCTCTGCCTAATTCTGCATAAGATTGTTCAATTATTCTGGGTAGCTCAGTTTGATGTTCTGTAACATCAAATTCCCTTAATCGTTGGCGGATCGCCACTGCTGCTGCCTCCCCTTTAATATTAGATAATATTCTTGTTGAGACCTGGTCGAAATTTTTCAGTAATTTCATACCTAAATTTAGAGCAGGCTCTGCCCCGTATTCGTTTTGAATTTGTTTCAGGACATCAGGTATTACCGCAATTGACGGAATGCCATGTGTTTTAGTATAGATGGCAGCAAAGACTGAGCCCCAAGTGGTGCAGTCTTCCAGTTGTGGTATGATCCCCATGGTAAACTGATTGTTAGGATTCTGTGTTTCTCATACGGGCTAGTATTTGGAAATACTGCTTCGATTTGAGTAATTTTTTTAGCTATCCAAAATGGAATTTGCTCACGTTTTGTGGGCATTTTACCCATGACTGCGGATAGAGTCTGTGGTGTAATTTTTAGTGTATTCCCCAGTTGAGGGGTTTGATTTGGAAGTGTCAACGGTGGTTGGACTGTGAAAGTCCGCATGACATATTGGACCAATTGTCTGTAGATTTTTATTAACTCTGTGAGTTGAGTAAGTAGTTCCTCATCTGACATTATATCAAGTTCAGGATGAGGTGTGTAGCCGGCTAGAATCGGCCATGTTGCTCCTGGTCTACCTAGTGGACCGAGCCTGGTAATGTTTCTGTGATGTTTTAGGGCGCCTTTAAACCAGAGCTGATGCTCCTGGTATGTTAGTGGAATTTCTATATCCTCGAAAGGAATATATTCCTCTGGTGGATCATCTTCTTTGTAGAAGTGAAACAGTTTTGTAACTGGATTGGATTCAGGAAATATTACCCATGAATAGAATACCTCTGTCTGAAAGGATTCGTGTGCCTCTATCACAAAAACTGCTCTACCGCCTCTTGGTGGTAGGCCGTGTTTTATAAGTTTTAGAGTGATGGCTCTTCTTAAGTTTGGAGGGATGTCTATAACACCCTCCTCGGTTTCATTTAAACTAGTAAAGTTAAAAACTGCTATGGCTGGGTCAGCCGCAGCTCCACCGTTTCCGGTGGCTTCGTCCCCGTTTATGGACATTTTGTTTTTGGAAAAATGTAGAACAAGTTTCAAGGAAAACAAAGATAAGGTGCACAATATTTTGGAACACTGTATCCTTCAACGTTGAGCAAACCAAACAGCTAATATATAGGGTGCTTCCCTATGTAGCCGTGGCGGATACTTAACCCTGCCCACTCCAGACGTCTTTTGGAGTATATGGGTAAGGGTCTCTGAGAGAAAAAGCACGGCTGAGTTACTCAGTATCTAACGTTAAATTACCGCCTTACCAAACGTTGGGCGCCATGTAGTGTAGCTCCTATTTCCCTAATAGGTTCTGCGCATTGGAATAATATACCCTATAGGTTTGACATAGGACTAAGGTCAATATGTCCCTATCGAGTATATTAAACTTAATTACTTGTGCCAGCTAGCTCAGAGGCCACTAGAAACTCCTTGATAAACAAGAAGGGAGTAGTTTCTGGCAGCCGCAAAACATGACAACTTTGTTTCCCTTTAGAATCAGAACGTGTCCCAGAGTCGTGGAAACAATAGATAACTATTTCACTCAGCTCAATTGTGCATGCTTAGTTTTCCTCAAAGTTACACAAAGAATAGACGGGCGTTTCAATAAAAGATTTATTGAACAGTCTTGTTTCTCGTGTAAGTAATATGTGCTGTTACGATCACAAGACAGTATGCAAGATAAATAATGTACAGCGCAAGTAGTAGAAATAAATAATACTGCGCTAGCATGATCTTTAGTAGATATTCATTTACATAAATAACAGACTAAAAAATGCAAGTACTCATACGATGCGTTTCTAAGCTAGTTCTACCCCAATGTACCTAACCTAGGTGTAGGGAGAGGTATGAAGTAGGTGAAGTATTCCTTACTATGGTATACTAAGAGTATGTTAAGCCTAGTATGCCAAGAGTCCCTCTAGGTTTCTAGTCAGCTCCATACCTTAAGAATGAGAGAGGTGGGAATCTTTTGCCAGACTCGAACTCCAACACCCCGCGAGGGAAGTCAGATCACTGGACTCTCTGCGTCCAGGGATGACAGCGTCTTCTTAGTGCGTCAGGCTGGGAAACGGGCTCCTCTGAAGTCGAGGTCTCCCCTTATTTACAAGGGCTAGGGAAGGTATATTTATACCTGAGAGGTACCTCAGAATGTTAGCATTGACGTGAATCGGACAGCGGAAGACGCCATGAATGAACCCTCAAGGTATAACGGTTCATGCATAATAGATGAGTCCTTGAAGAAATCAATAGTCCTGTGCTAGGGAAACTCCCGAAGCCTAAGGGTCTGTTCTTCAAGAACTCGTTGTGACGTTAGGGTGGGCGGATGTCAGAGACCATGCCTGTATTTGGAGTGCACGGTATAATGCCTAAATAAGGACTGGGATTTTATGCCTATATAAGGGCAGGGCGAATTGTGCCTATATAAGGACATGATACAGGAGAACCCATGTACGGACACCCTAAGAGGAATACAACACCGCTGTTGCAATCCCAGTGTCCAGAGTCCAACAGCAAAAGGCACAAGAGCTCTCCGTCTCCGTTGTGCATGAGTTTTTAAATCGGACACCCAAGGCCAATCCTAGGGTACCACATCACCTCTTCACCCTTGTCCCAACCATCCTACACAGCATGCTGGGACAGTCCAAGATGGCAGAGAAGCAGTCACAGTCGTTTCACCCATCTTTCCTTCACATCGTACATTACGGTTAGAACATGGTTAATGCATTGGAAATCACTAGGCTCGTCGTTTGTACACGTTCATTACTGACATGCGTTCTTGATTCGAGTCGAGACAGTGTATGGTTTATTTTTATGACCTGTTATACTGAGGGGCAATTTATTCTTATCTAGCATGAAGGGGAAACATTTACACCTAGTACTTTGCACATTACGTGCACTGTGAGCATGTTGCATGCTCTGAAATTCGCTGACTTTATCTAGTCTGGTTTTCAAGAAGTCCATGGAAGGAGACTGGAGCACCTCAATTTCTTCTTTTTGGGTTTCCTATTTATTTCACGCATGCACTAGCATTATGTATATGTTTTTGGAGGTTCTATTTTTCCCCTATTTTGCATTGTTGTACTACTACTTTTTAGGAAAATCATTCCCGATGAAGGACCATCCCTGAAATGCATTGGAACTATGAGACACCCAAGTTATTTGCATGAAAATATATGAAGACACATGACTTCAAAGTAAATACTTCTCAACCATTGAATAAACAGGATCAAGAAAATAAAAATGTGAAGGATCTTCTACTTTACATCGTATATACTTCTTTGGATTACCAAGTTACCAAGATTTGAAGTAAGTTACTTCTTTTGAGAGTGCACCGCAGGGACATTACTCCCGTCCAGGGGAACGCATTGCACACTTGACAGTCCAAGATGGCGCCATCCAGAAGTCACTGGCCACATTTCCTTCGGGAGACTCAGGTCAGCTGCTCGCCGACATTGCTGCCAGGGCCTTTCCCACCAAAACATCAAAGAGGAGCCCTCTCCTGTGTTGGCTCCAGTTGTCTGGGCTTCCACCTTTGTTCAGTGGGCCTGTGCTGTCCCTAGCCCTGATACAATGTGGCAGCTAATGAACAGATCCAGGTTTTCTTCTCCACCCCTTCCTCCTCAAGCGCTTAAGGTCACCTGTCAACACTAGACTCATGGCTTTGTTTACTTGTTTTTGCCTGTAAGACTTATGTGAGGAGACCTTATAGTCTGTAAAAGAACTGGAGGTCAAACTTTGTATTGTGATTGAACTTAAATAGTGCCTACTAGTCCTAATGAGGGGTTGAATCACTTTACGCGCAGTAGTATGCTAGAAACCAAGGCTGGTGGTTAACTCAGTGCTCATTGGGATTTGTTTTATGCTCTCAAGAAAACTGTTCAATGCATTTACTTACCTTCATGATGTGCCAATACAGGGGGCAATGCTGCTGGGCAAATCAACGCAACCACCCTCTATTATCTGTGCTCCTCGTTAAGTTTCTAAGTAATGGAAGTTCTTGCCAGAGATGTTATCATTTGCGGAATTAGAAAGGTGGAGAGAAGTGTGGCATGTAATAAGTTATGCATTTGCATTTAGTAAATAAGGTTTACATTTGTGTAGATTAGCAATGCAAACAAAAAAAAAATTAAATATCACGTTGTTCACCATCACATGTATGGTCTTACGTGTAGAAAAATATTGTGAATTATTGTTTTGTTAATTGCACTATAAGCACTACATAGAGTGAAAGTGATAGTAACTGAAATATGGGATGTTGTAACAGTTGTATTTGCAATATTCTCTAACCAGAAGCAATATTTGCCAAAACAGGCACATACTGAATTAACACAAATCGGGACTTGACTCTTGCAGAGAAAACTCCCACACTCTAAAACTAAACTTCTCTTTCTTTCTGCCGTAAGTAAAAACGGTTTCACATCTTTATATCTTACCTGGAGACCCCCGATGTCAATAGCTTCGCTGGGGTAGAGGCGACATACATTCTATGTATATAGAGCGCTCCACTGCTCTTCAGAGTTACATCATGGCACAATTGTGCAGCAGGTGCACTAATCCACAAGCCTATCTTACTGGCATTAGAACCAGTGACAAGCAGATTATACACAGATCTCAACTTCAGACACTCAACTTCCTTTGTTCTCTCAAAGAATCCCCTCCCAAGTGGCGAGTCGTCCTCCTCCTTTGCGCACTGTTTCTCCAGTACTGCGTCCCTTTCCCCAATAATCATTCTGCGGACGACATGATATGGTGCATAGAAAGGCCGCAGTTTTATTAAACAGGATTCATACATCTCACAACTTTTGGTTGGTCATTCATAAACATCATGTTAATTTCACAACGTGCATTGTCCTCTAACATTTGTTGTTGCTCCTTTTTTGACAGCATTGTCCTTATTCGAGGTGCCCCTTTAAGCAAAGTCTCTATTCTTACAGTTAAAGGCTTCCCTTGCTACCGAATTTGTGGGCATCCGTTAGGACCTGCCCGGGCTGCAAGTGCGTTCCACTTGTTCCAGATCCTTGCTGGCCACTAGCCTGCTCCTCAGTGCCCCTGCGATGTGGCATCCCAAGGACCCTGTGTGAGCATCTCATCTACTCTGTCTGTGTGCTGTCATTCGCCCTCTCAGTGCCCCTGCGGTGACGCAACCCAAGGACACTGTGTGAACAGCTCATCTACCTTATGTTACTGTTTCCTTTTGGGTATTTTACTTGGGTTTCTACCGCCATGCTGCCTACGATTCCCCGATCGGAGGCAGCTCCCCCAGCTCCTTCCTTTCCTCTTTGCCCTGTTCACGAGAAACCCAGTTGTTCTAGGACTCCCACCACATTAAGTATGAACATGTCCATCCCCACCCCTGTCAGGTGTACCCCGTCTTCCAGGTGGTACCCTGGGGACCCCAGGTTAATGAACCCATGTCTCACAAAACCCCAGCTATTGGCCCTGCATATCTTTGCCATGGTGATGTGTGTAGAAAAGTAGGATCTGCTTCTTATGGTTACCCCCACTTTTTGCTTGATGTCTCACTGTTTTTGACTAGTCTGGTTGGGATCCTGCTAATAAGGACCCCAGCCTATCTGCTTTCTCCCTTAAATTGACATATATGTACTTTGGTACACTCCAGATTGGATACTGGGGTACACTTATAAGTCCCTAGTATATGGTACACCATGTACCCAGGGCATAGGTACCCCAGAGGCCTCCCATGGGCTGAAGCATGTATTATGGCACCCATGAGAGGCCATGCAAAATGGAACTCTAGGTCTGCTACTGCAGCCTATGTAAGCTGGTGCTTGCACCACTTACTTTAGATATAGGTTCACTATATCTAATGGTCACTACACTTAAAACTTATAGGTCACCCCTATAGCAGGCCTTAACAATCCTGAAGGCAGGGTGCTGGGTTTTATGTGAGAGGGTGCCCCTGCATGAGCAGAGCCCCTCTGCAGCCTTCGGACACCATTCTCCCGGGTTGTCTGTGAGTCAGCCGGACATATAGGTAGAGGTGCATTATAACCTCGCGGTAAATGCTATCTCGAAAACGGCTGCATAGAAACATATCGAGTTTGGTGTCAAACACCTTGGAATTATACCTCCACACCAGTAACTGGTGTGGGAGGTATGATTCCACCCTTCTGAAGCGAGCTTCGTGGGGTCACTGGTCTTACCAGTGCCAGCCTTCTCGACCCGGACAGAACAAAATGGATGCTGCCGACCAGAGACACCTTTCTGCCCTCCTGCTGCTGAGCCAAGCTCGAGCACAGGAAGGCAGCAAAATAGGCATCCTGTCACAGGGAGGTGTGACCACCTCCCAGACAGGATTTAGTGTATTGGGGCTGGGTGGGTGCACTCCGAGAGTGCCAGAAAGTCTGCACTGGGGGCACATTTGGTGTCCCTGTGCATAGTCCAGCTCAAACCAGTTCTGGGAGCGATTGGCTCCTGCTCTGGCGTGAAACTGGACAAAGGACATGGGTGTAGCCACCCCTCTGTCCTGCCCCTTCCCTAGGAGGGTCCCCTGAATCTGTCCTACCATCTCCCGTGGGTATAAAATGGGTTACCTGGCTACAGGACATTGGATTTTATGTGGACAAGATTCTACAAAGAAGAAACCACTGACCTTCGACCGTCTGGACACTTGGACTTCGCTGGACCTCGACTGGGCTTGACTTCGTCCCCCTTTCAATCCGAAGCTTAGTTTGTGCCGTGACTCCATACAGGCTCTGTGCAGGACCTGTGGGGCATTTAAGACAACAGAAGAATCTCCCTTGGAGTGAAGGAGTCACTCCCCTGCCTCGCAGGCACCTAAAAGCGCAACTGACTGGTAGCTGCTCCTGCAGACTCCGAAGATTTCAGCAACACAGGAGGTGGGTTCCTGAAGGTCTCTGAGGTCGATCTGCCCTCTCACCCAGTTTGAGGCCAGTATCTCTCGTGGGGGCTGCGTAACTCAAACCCCTGTGCACCGTGTCCATTTGCAAGTGCATATGCTTGTTGGCGATTCCTGAGCTTGTGCATTGGACCCCGTGTGGTCCTGACCCTGAGCAGTATTTGCACCAAAGAACTCCAGCCTCCTCGCACCGTGTGCTCCGTGGGCTGGTACTTTGCAGACTTGCTCGAGGGCCCCTCGCGACTCCTGGTCCTTCGGCCTGTGGGTCATCTTGATTGTTCTTGGGCTTTCCTGGTTGCTCCAGACGTGCCCTGACACTCCATTGCTTGGAGAGTCCCCTGGACCTTGCTGGTCCACACCGTAACCTGTTTTTCCTTCCTGCGTGGGTTGCTGTTGCCAAGGCTTGTTGGTGCTCCCGCCGGACACCGTCCCCTCAGCACTCGACATCCTTCGTGGGACAGCTCACCTCCGGCTCCTGGTCATCCTCAACGTCTCCTGGTCCTCGTGGCTGCAGAGTCAAGCATCCCTTCTTCGCACCTGAAGCACCCAACATCGGTGGGCATTCGTCTCCCGAAACCCTGGTCACTCTGAAGTGACCCAGACTCTGTCCCCTCTGCTTTCAGGTTCGTTCCATCCAGAATCCAGGCTTCGATTCCACCGGACCCTTTTCACCTTCACGGCAGCAGTACTTCTTCACTTCCTTCCATAGAGAACGACAAGAGTTTCCGACGCCACTTCAGACCTATGCACCCGGCTTACCTGGGTTAGGATACTACGGTATCCACGGGCGGGGTGGCTCTTTAAACTCTTAAGTTCCGAAGGGTTTGCTCGAAGTCCTCCTAGAAGGGTCCTTAAACTTTAACTTTGAAACCGCGACTTTCCCATAGAGTTGTACGGAGCACGCGGTCGTGTTTCCTCACTGCACCCGTCCTCCGTGGGTCCCGTGTCATCACCTTGGGTGGTTCTTTGGGGTCCCAGCGAATCTACGTGCTCTAGGCACTGTGTCTAGTCAAGTCGTGATTGTTATACCACTATTTTAGTATATGGTTCGGTCTCCCCCTGGAGCCCGCTGTGTATTGTGCTACTTACAACTGTTCTATTGATCCAGTATTGTGTGCTTTGTGTTCTATCCTCGTGTAGAGGATAGTAGAGAGTGTTATATAAAAATATGTATTTATTAATATAACTAGTGTGGTTCTCCATTTAGTCATTCAGGAGGTGATACTCTGGTAAAACAAGCTGCTTTACATTCCTTCAAGATTAAGCCTGAAGGCTGCTCTCCATAGCTACCACTAGGATAGCCTTCATAAAGGTTATCTTTGACCTCATACATCATAAGGGTCGTGTGGATTGGTACAGGGTGCCCACTTTAACTAGTGGACAGCATATACCAAGCCACCTTCTAACAATGTTCAATTTGCGTCTGGATTTTTCGACTGCTCCCTGGTCTCTGGCCCCCCCCCCCTCCATGCCCTGCGCACTATTATTTCTGACCAAATTACCTCCGAAGGGCGGATTAACCTGGCAAGTGCTGCAAGATCACCCATAATTTTTTCCAGGAGGCATCTCCTCCCTATGGCGGCTAGGTCATTTCTCCCGAGGTGGACCACTAACGCATCCGGTCCGTTGCGCCGCTGCAGCGCCCTTTGTACTGAGGGGAGTAGCTGGTCCCATTTCATCCCAGATTGGCCCAGCCAGGTCACCTCTGTGTTCAGGAGCCAGATCCCCTTGAACTCGCGACGTGCCACCACCCACTGCTGTGAACGGGTTATGTAAGAGTGCCCCACGATCCATACTTTCTTGTGACCGTCCGGCAGACCTGTATGAAAGGGGGGGGCGGGTAGAAAGCCGAGCTTAGTAAGCCAAGGAGTGCATGTAACGTTTGAAGGCGCTTGATGCCCAACGCCCTACTGCCTCTATTTGCTCGGTCCCAAAACCCAGTCCCGCCGCCGTGGTTGCTGCCCCTATGCGGAAGGAGTGATACCCGAATTCCCTAGCCGGGAAGCCTGCCTTTAATAGGGCTTTCCCCATTACCACTATGAACTGGAAACGGCTGAGGCATGACCCGTACCCATGTGTAAACAGGGGCCCTTTGCGCAGGCCCACCCTTCATCATATACTCCTATACCAGGCACACCGGTTCGATCCTAGTGTACTTCTTTATGCCCGCCTGGTCAGTTTTTGATCAGCGCAGGTGGATCACCATGTGCCCTGCTCCCATCACAAAGGCTGATTTGTGCAAGCATGCGGTCCCCGGGGACCTCCTTGCCGGGGCGCCTATCTCAATGACCCTGTATGCCCCGAAGAATAAGAGCGAAAATGCTGCCTTGAATAGCCTCAGCTCTTGGTCCCCATCGCACACCTCCTCGAAGGCACGCATGGACTTTTTCAGGACCGCAAAATCAATGGGCCTCCTGCTGTTCCCTGACCTGGGCTGCAGTCTACCCCAACCTTTCATGGCCATCCTGCAGTAAAAAGACCCCGTGAGGTCCTTCCCTGTTGCTAGCTTGCTGTAGTAAGCCACTCCGTTCAGGTGTGCCTGAGCCCAGGATTTGTTTTTACCTTTCTGAAAAGCCCACTCTATAAATGTGGTTACCTCCTCTAGCCCTACCATTTGTATCCCTTCGCTGCTGGTTATGGCCCACTCTATAAATGTGGTTACCTCCTCTAGCCCTACCATTTGTATCCCTTCGCTGCTGGTTATGGCGGCAGAGGTTGTCCAACACTTACGATATCGGCTCTCAGTCTTGGGGGCTAGCGCGTTGTCCAATAATGTCCTCATCCCGAGTCCACCAATTCCCATACTCCCTCCGGCACTGGTGTCATGACTTGGTCTGCCTCTGGTGCGAGCT